>CM016726.1:9569933-10044962 GCA_005771605.1 Scutellaria baicalensis | reverse complement strand
TGTTACAATATTTCTGATTGTCACGTGGTAAAATCCCATCGAAAACAGCTCACATGCCTCCATTTAATTTTTAGAGGGGTTATTTACACTTTCGGTGACAATCTTTGACGACATGAAAATTGTTATTTTCTTGAATTTCACATGTCATTTTAATAAAATAAATCATAATTGAAGATAAAGAAGAGAAAAGAAGATGATGTAATGAAGATATTGTAACTTACATCTTAAAACTGAAAATATTGTAATCTGCAAAACCCGTGAACTTTATAGAGTAAACTGAAAACTTTTAAAGTTCGTATATCAAATTGTTAAATTTAGATGCACTTGATTAATCTCCAGTGAGGTTTGGTGACATGACAACTGTAAATATTGTAACCTACAAAATTCTTATACTTTATATAATGGAATGACATTTAAAAATGATATAATAAAATGCTAAATCAAGCCTACTTGAGCTGAGTTTTTGTTTTTCACCCTTTTTCTTTATAAATTTTAAATATTAAAGATTATAAAGAACCTTATAATTACATTAGCTCAATTATATTTATTATAAATAACTAAAATCAAAATTACTCAATAGTTTATATGATTTTGATTTAATATAAAGAAAATTCAGTCTTATTGATAAATAAAGTATAAAATTTTCTAATCGAAGCGGAGGTGGTTCGGTGGTCTAGAGGTCGGCGTTTGGACGGTGCAGATCTGTGGAGGCTCCACCGTCAATTCATCCATGGAGGCTCCGACGTCGATTTCGTCGGCCTCTTCTTCGTTTGGTGAGCTACGGTGGTGAGAGACGCCAATTTTGGGGAGCGGTAGCAGTGCCTGTCTCAGGAATATTGTGACTTTTTCATGTTGTGTCTTAGAGAACGAGGAATTCACCTTGGACTTGAAAGACTCTGATGGTAACGACGGTGGGCGTTGTTGCGGTGGTGGAGAGGCTAGACTCCGGCGAGAACGGTGATGGATGTTGTTGCAGGTGGAATTAGGGTATTTGGAATTTTGGGGAAATTTAATTATTTCTTTTTAATCCACGTGAATATGGGGCTGTAAATGATATAATTTGAAGTGAATGTATAAGTGTTCAAATTTGTTTAAAATATAATTGAACTTTAAAATTTATGTTTGAAAATGTTTGATAGTTAATTGAATTGAGCTTGAACGAGCTTTAGTCGAGCCGAATTCAAATAGAGCTCGAGTAGTTTGATATTTTTTCACATATATTATTTGTTTTGTAGTAATTGAGCTCGAGTTCGAATCGAGCTTTAGATTTTTTCAAATTGAAAAAATATGTTCAAATTTGTTTGATATATTTATAGAATCGAGCTTAAATGAAACTTTCATCGAACGATCTTGAATCGAGTATCGAATAGCTTGTTTGAATTTTCAGTCCTAGATGAAAAAATTTTTTAATTAAAAATGCCACAAATGCTAATTAAAAGCCTAATCAGTGAAATTGGTGCGGAGGGCCCAAATCATGTGTAATTTTCAGCACAAATAAGTAATTCAAGTTGAAATTGAGTAGAACTCGTGAAATATGATAATTTATTGTCCTAAATTGTCAATTTGAAAACTTTATTGTTCTAAATTGCTAGTCCGTCAATTTATTATACTAAATTGTCAGACCCCAAAATTACAGGGAAAAAAGTAATATACTCTGAATTAAAATATAATCTTACCAAAATAAAACTTATTCTTAGAAAAATAAAACTCAATTTTGACTAAAGCCAAAAATTGCAGGTACTTTTTGAACACTCAAAATAGTTTCTATATATATAATAAGTTATCATTTTATAAAAGAAAATGAAACCAAATAAAAAAAGATGCTAATGTGGTAGTTTTTTGCATGAGGGGTGGTGGGTCATGTTATGGCACTATAGTTATTCCAGCGTTTTTTTTTTTTATTATTTTTCTTTTCATATCTTCTTAATAAAAAATTTAAATGACAATAAGTTTCTGAAATCTGTTTTTGACGCATATTATCTATATATCTATATCTATAATAATAAAATGATTCATAATTTCCCGTTAAAAAATTAGTATTTCAAATTTCCATTTTCATTTTCTATTTTAGGAAATATTCATAAGTAAGATTGAAAAAAAAACAATATTATGGTAAGATTTGAAAATATTTGATAATATTCATTCCATAAACAAATTCATTATACTATTTAATTTATAAATTGTGTTTTCATTCTTCAGATTTGTGTAAGAAAATTGACAATCCTTTTCAAACATAAGTTTTATATGAATTTTACATTTTACTCTAAATCATGTTTGTTAATATTTTTTTTATCGATTTTAATAAATTTATAGAATCATGTATCACACGAGTACCGATTGAGATTGAAATATTATGAAGAACAATTTTTTCATAAAAATTAACATTTCTCACACTAACTCAATATTTAAATTTTGTAAAATACATCACACACGGATAATAAATTTGTTGAAATCTCATATAAGATTTATTATTATTTTTATATCAAACAAATTGAATATCCAGAATGAACATAATACAATCAGCTCGGTGGTGTCATTGACCATGGATTGGTCTATTGATGAAGTTGTATAAATGAAATATCACATTTAACGACTATATATAAATTTTGAATCCTTCCTATTTTATCATTTACAAAATACTTAATAATCACGTTGACAATACAAAATACAAAGAAACTAAAAACAATACACAAAAACCCATGTGAGCCGGTCTCATGGAGTGTTTTCGTGAGATGAATCATTTTAACCCATGAATCAAACTTATTTCCACTCATTTATATTTGAATTGTGAAATGTGGGCTGTGGGTTGACCCGTCTCACAGATCATAATCCGTGAGACGGTCTCACACAAGACTTACTCAAAACAATATCTCAAATTAAAATGAAAGTCCTAAGGTTTTGTTTAGGTAGAGAGTGATTTGAAATATAAAATCCGAAAAACTTGCGTGAGACGATTTCACAAATGTTTTCGTGTGACGGATCTTTTTTATATACTAAACTAACTCATTTGCACAAATTTATATATGAATTGTGAAATATGAGTTGTTGGTTGACCCGTCTCATAAAAAAGATCCGTGAGACGGAGACGATCTCACATGAGAGGTACTTCGTCTCGGGGATCTTTTTTCGTAAAACGGGTCAACCCATAACTCACACTTAACAATTCATATGAAAATTTGATTCATGGATAATAAAGATCCGTCTCACGGAAACTATCTGTGAGACCGACTCACATAGTTTTTGTAAATGACTAAAAAAATAGTTGAAATGAAAACGATAAATTTCAATTACCAAGAAAAATACCAACATCAGGTCAGTTTTTATTTACAGCATTGATGTGGGAAGGATGAGCCTATAAATGTTTTGGAGGAAAAAGATCATGAAAAATGACAATATGACAGAATTGCCCTCACATGAATGCAGAACTGCCCCTCGGCAGACCTGGAGGCAGAAGTGAATGAGAGAAGAAAGACTTAAAGCAAAGAGACTCTGCGTAACTATGAGTCAGCAGAGCTCATCTAGTGCAGACGCGGGAGCAGAACTGGAGGAGACAGAAAAGGTCAGGAGCAAAATGTTCCACGTGATCATAAGAACAGCAGAACTCCCCCAATGCTGACGCAGAAACAGAAATGAAGAATAGAGTATCCCGTGACCACAGAGGAACGGAACTTGCAGAAAACAAGGAGAAGCGGAGGCAAATACATCACACAACCCAAAGAGGTCGCGAAAGCACTAAAAATCTTACAAGGCAGAAGTGGTGATACCGTAACAAGAGGCAGCCGAACGGATTCCATAAGCTCGAAGTAGAGGATAATAATTCATAGCACAATGATGAGCATCCTAGATGAGTAGCTGACATGGCTATAAAGGACAAAAAGCACAATATCTCCTCCTTAACAGAAAGTAGAAGATTCTGGAGAAGAAGTGGTGTACTCTCAGCAATGAAGAAAGTACCTTGACAAAAGAAATAGAAAATGTAGCTTAACCAACAAGAAATACCTAGGAAAATGACTAAAATGTCCTCCTGAGAGGAGAGAAGTATAAATAGGAGCAAGATTGTACACCCAAGGGGATTTTTTACATTATCTCTGAATACAAAGAACTTTTTTTTATCTTTTAGCAAATCTTTTTCCTTTATCTTGTGCATTCTCTTGTGATTGATCTGATTTTCTCATTATTGTACACACACGTTGTGTTTTCCACCCACACATCAATGGCGCCGTCTGTGGGAAAAAGGGGGGAGGAGTGAGTTTCCTTCTTATCCTACCTGTTTTCCTCTGTTTACTGTTCTGGGTTTTGTTTCTCTTTTCTTTTGGTTCTCTTTAGTGTTGGTTGGGAAGAAGAGTTGCAGTAATTTGTTCAAAGTTAATCGTGATAATGGCTGATCGGATGATCCGAGATCTTGACGGAGATTTCCGAGAGGTAGCTAGGCCGGAAACCTCGAGGGCGAAGGAGAGAGCGGAAGAGGTGAGGGAACCGACTATGCCAGGCATGTGGACCTTCACCCCAGAACAGCTGGATGGTCTCATCCATTCCGCCGTGCAGAAAGCTTTAGACAAAGCAGCCGCCGAGCAAGGAAGAGAAGGAGGAAGGCGAGAGTTTCTGGAGAAGGAGGCTACCCAGATCCCTGCACAAGCAGATCGGCCAGGCCGATCGGGAGCGGCGCTGGAACAGAGTGCAGATAGTCACCCATCTCAATGGAAATACGCTTCTCACGAGGTGTCGTCGGCAGACGTCTCTGCACAACGAACGAAAGATCAGGACGTACAAAGGCAGATGGAAGCTATGCAGAGAGAGATACAATTACTGAGGCAGAGGATAGGCACCACCAGTCAGATCCAGATGCCAGGAGGAAGTCCATTTTCCGTGGCGGTCCGGATGGATGAGTTGCCAGTAAATTTCAAGCCCTTAACCTTCGAATATGACGGAACGGCGGACCCGTACGATCATCTTCTGCGGTTCGAGAATGTGGCCCTCCTCCATCAATTTACGGATGGGGTCAAATGCAGAGTATTCTTGACCACACTTACACAAGCCGCCCAGAGATGGTTCGGGCAGTTAACAGAAGACAGCATCCATTCTTTCCGCGACTTTAGCTCTGCCTTCCTCCACCAGTTCGCTAGTGCCAGAAGACAAAGGAGAACATCTCAGTCTCTATTCGCATTGAAGCAAGGGGCTGAGGAGTCCTTGAGAGCTTTCATAAAACGGTTTAGTACCGCTGCCTTGGAGGTACCGTCTGCCACGGCAGAGGTAAAAATCAGCGCCATAGTACAAGGTCTGCGAGAGGGGGACTTATTCCGTTCATTGGCGAAGAAACCAGCTAACACTTTCGAGGAGGTCTTAGCTCGGGCAGATAAGTTTATTAATCTCGAAGACGTCAGCCGTGCCAAAAGGGCAGAGAAACCGGCCCCCAGAGAAGTGAGTATGCGGAGACATGGGGAGCCCAGATTTGATGGCAGAAGACGGGAAGAAGATCCCGGCAGAGGAGATTATGCCCGATATACTCCGTTGAAAGCTCCATTGGCAAGAGTGTTCCAGCTCTCCAAGAAGACCGCTCCATTCAGGTTCCCTCCCAACAGACCTCAAGCCCCAACAAGACCGAAGAGACGATACTTCTGCCTATTTCACAATGAATATGGTCATGACACGAACGAGTGCAGGCATCTGAAAAATGAGATAGAGCGCCTGGTCAGAGCTGGAGCATTGAAGGGATTCGAAGATAAGAGCAAGACTTACGCTGGAGGTTATGGGAAGAGGAATGAGAGATCGGAAGAAAGAGAGGGCATTCAAGACAAGGAGAGGGGAAACGAGGAAAAAGATCTACCCCCACCCCCGAAAAAAGGCTTTATTAACATGATCGCTGGCGGCCCCCAGGGAGGAGACTCAAACAGAGCCCGAAAGTCGGCCCTGAGATATGCGCAGGGATGGCATGACCAACACATGGAAGTGTCAGAGGTCCAACCGTCTCCGGATATCGTGTTCGGAGCAGCCGATGAAACTCCCATGCTTAAACCTCACAACGACTCCTTGGTGGTGACGGCGGAGATAGCTGGGTATGATGTTGCCAGAGTATTTGTGGATACAGGGAGCTCTGCAGACATCATATATAAAGAGTGCTTTGAGAGAATGGATATCAGAACCCAGATCCGCCCAGTGAACACGGCACTGTATGGTTTTACGGGAGGAGCAGTCCACCCTTTGGGGGTGGTGACTCTGCATGTTTTGGTGGGAGAGTGGCCAAGGCAGAAGAGATTAATGATGGATTTCCTAATAGTTGATGCTCCTTCCGCGTACAACGTTATATTCGGACGACCAATACTAAATGAGTTGAAAGCTGTGGTCTCCACATATTATATGAAAGTCAAGTTCCCCACGTCTGCAGGTGTAGGAGAACTGAAGGCGAACCAAGTACACTCGAGAAAATGCTATGTTGAATCTATTAGGGTAGCACATAAGTGGTCTTCGCCAGTGATGAGCAGAGCTGTAGACGAAGAGGTCAAAACGAAACGACAGAAAACAGACGGGGAGGAGGAAGAAGAGCCCAAGAAAATGGCAGCAGATGGGGAACTCCTATCGGTAGAGCTGTATCCAGGAAAGGAGGGATTCTGTACTAAGATCAGCGCCGAAATCCCAGGAGCAGAACAGGTGGAATTGATAGAATGCTTGAGGAGGAATGCTGACCTGTTCGCCTTCCAGGCAGCAGATATGAAAGGTATCCACCCAGACATTGCGATACATCGGCTCAATATCAGTCCCGAAGTGAGACCCGTTAAGCAGAGGCTTCGGAATTTTGGAGCAGAAAAAGACAAAATCATACAAGCAGAGGTCCAGAAGTTATTGGACTCAGGACATATAGTGCCCGTTCAGTTCCCGGAATGGTTATCCAACGCTGTCTTGGTGCCTAAGCCCAACCAGAAATGGCGCATGTGTATTGATTTCCGTGACCTGAATAAAGCTTGCCCCAAAGATCATTATCCGCTGCCTCGCATAGATCAACTAGTGGATTCCACGTCTGGGTGTGCCCGTTTGTCTCTGATGGACGCTTACCAAGGGTATCACCAGATCCAGTTGGATCCTGCGGACGTCAAAAAGGTCTGCTTCATCACAGCTGCCGGGACTTATGGATATGTGCGTATGCCTTTCGGATTAAAGAACGCAGGAGCCACCTACCAACGTATGGTAGACAAACTATTCAAAACACTGGTTGGCAGAAATATGGAGGTTTACGTGGACGACATGTTGATAAAAAGCAAAGAGGCCGAGCAGCACATTGCAGATCTGGAAGAGGCCTTTGCGATCATACGTGGCAGCGGGATGAAGCTGAACCCAGAGAAGTGCAGCTTTGGCGTGACGACAGGGAAATTCTTGGGATTTGTATTTACTAAAGAAGGCATAAAAGTAAACCCAGAGAAAGTGAAAGCAGTGATGGATATGAACCCACCCAAAAATGTCAAAGAGGTGCAAAGGCTGTTGGGGAGGATAACCGCACTGAACCGCTTTGTCTCCAAATCGGCGGACAAGAGCTATCCTTTCTTCAAAATATTGAGGAAGGGATGCAGATTCCAATGGTCAGAAGAGTGCGACCAAGCCTTCAAAGAACTGAAAGAATACCTCGCCAGTCTACCCCAGCTCTCCAAGCCTGAGAAGGATGAAACTCTATACATGTACCTCTCAGTTGGAGAGGCAGCAGTCAGTACAGTTCTGGTACGGGAGAAGGGGCGGCAACAGATGCCAGTATACTATGTCAGTCATATGTTACAAGGGCCCGAAACCCGATATGCAGAAATAGAGAAAGCTGGGTTAGCCGTTATCACCACAGCTAGGAGGCTGCGCCCCTACTTCCTGTCGCATAAGATAATCACGCGCACCAATTACCCGCTGGCACAGACCATGGGCAAGGCAGACACCTCTGGTAGAATGGTCAAGTGGGCAGTGGAGCTCGGGGCTTATGACGTGGAGTTTGAACCCCGAAAAGCCATCAAAGCACAGGCTTTGGCAGATTTCATACAAGAATCACAAGCTCTGCCAGAGGAGGAACAGAGCTGGAAAATCTTTGTGGATGGGTCCGCTACCAAGGATGGCTGCGGAGTGGGAGTGTTGGTAGAATGCCCAGATGGACAGGACATGCAGTATGCCATCAAGCTAGACTATTCCGTGTCTAACAATGAAGCAGAGTACGAGGCTCTAATACGGGGCATGAACATAGTGAAGGAGGCCGGGGGAAGTGACTTAATAGCCCACACCGATTCGCAATTGGTGTTTCAGCAATTTGGAGGGACATATGAAGTAAAAAAGGAGTCATTGTCCGAATACTTAAGGGAGATCGCCAAACTCCAACTATCCTTTAACAGATTTGAGCTGAAACAAATCCCGAGGGCAGAGAATGCTCAAGCAGATTACCTAGCCAAGGTAGCCAGTTCTTATCCACTCTTGCAGCCGAGAAGAATAACTTTGTTGGTGGCAGAAAAGTCAGTCGGGATAACAGAGGTGGCAGAGGTGGAGGAGGCAGATGATTGGAGAACACCCATCATAAACGAGCTGAGGAAAGCAGAAACATTGACAACCTCGAAATGGACCAAAGAAACTCTAAAGTATTGCATCAAAGGGGAACAGCTATACCGACGATCGTTCTCGCAAGCATACCTACGATGTTTAAATAAGGACGAAGGGTTATACGTGCTGCGAGAAGCACACGAAGGATGTGGAGGTGATCATGTAGGATCAAGAACGTTGACTCGAAAGATCCTACGAGCGGGATACTTTTGGCCCACCATGAATGCAGATGCCAAAGAGTTAGTGCAGAAGTGCCATAGTTGCCAAATTCACGCATCTCTGATTCACAGCCCAGCGGAAGAATTGAGAACAATGTGTTCCCCATGCCCTTTCGCTCAATGGGGAGTGGACTTAGTAGGACCGTTGCCCTTGTCCAAAGGGCAGAAAAAATTCCTGATAGTGGCCATCGATTATTTCACAAAATGGGTGGAGGCTGAACCATTGGGGAAAATCGACGAGCAGAGTGTCATAAAGTTCCTATGGAAGCAGATCTGCTGTCGGTACGGAGTACCTAGAGTTCTGATTTCAGACAATGGCACGCAATTCTGTGGAAAAAAGATTAAAGCTTGGTGTACGGAGATGAAGATCACCCAAAGGTTCGCGGCAGTAGCTCATCCCCAAGCGAACGGTCAAGTGGAAGTCACTAACAGAACTATCATCAATGGACTGAAAGCACGGATAGAAACCCTGAAAGGCAATTGGGTGGAAGAGTTGGATTCGGTCCTGTGGGCTTACAGGACGACACCAAGGGTAGCAACAGATATGACCCCCTTCAATCTGGTATACGGGGCCAACGCCGTAATCCCGGCAGAGGTTGGTATGGAAACCCACAGGATCATGACATTTGAGGAAGAACAGAATGAGAGACTTATGAAGGAGGATCTAGATCTGCTTGAAGAAGACAGAGAGGCAGCACGATTGAAAATTGAGAAGTTTAAGAGTAGAGTAAAGGCAGCGTATGACAAAAAGGTGCGACCACGACGTTTGAACAAGGGAGATCTGGTCCTCAGGAAAGCCGATGCTTTAAAACCCAAGGGAAAGCTGGAGCCGAACTGGGAAGGACCGTATATTGTATCAGAGGTGTTAAAAGGGGGAGCTTATCGGTTGATGACAGCAGAAGGGAAGGAAGTAACCCGACCGTGGAACATTGGCAATCTCAAAAGATATTACGCCTAGAAGAAACAAGTAAGAAATACCCCATAAACTTGAAAAAAATCGCCCTAGAAAGCAGCCGCCTTAGCAGAGGCAGACCTCAGGGTCTAGCACATCTCTGACTAAGGTTGGTGGGGCCAGAAGCCAAAATCGCCCTAGAAAGCAGCCACCTTAGCAGAGGTAGACCTCCGGGTCTAGCACACCTCTGACTAAGGTTGGTGGGGCCAGAAGCCAAAATCGCCCTAGAAAGCAGCCGCCTTAGCAGAGGCAGACCTCCGGGTCTAGCACATCTCTGACTAAGGTCGGTGGGGCCAGAAGTCAAAATCGCCCTAGAAAGCAGCCGCCTTAGCAGAGGCAGGCCTCCGGGTCTAGCACATCTCTGACTAAGGTTGGTGGGGCCAAAAGTCAAAATCGCCCTAGAAAGCAGCCGCCTTAACAGAGGCAGACCTCCGGGTCTAGCACATCTCTGACTAAGGTTGGTGGGGCCAAAAGTCGAAACTGCCCTAGAAAGCAGCCACCTTAGCAGAGGCAGACCTCCGGGTCTAGCACATCTCTGACTAAGGTCGGTGGGGCCAGAAGTCAAAACTGCCCTAGAAAGCAGCCACCTTAACAGAGGCGAACCTCCGGGTCTAGCATATCTCTGATTAGGGTTGGTGGGGCCAAGGCCATCTTGCCTTAAAAAACTGACATATTTATTCGATTGATAACACACACTACTCCTCTACTTGCAGATATGACTCGAAAGTTGGTTGAGGAAAAGGCGGAAGAGGGAAAACGAGAAGAAGCTTCTGAAATCGACTAACTTGAAAGGAGGGACCGGAAAGCAGGATATTACTTAAGAAATTGTCTTACAAGTATTGTTGTCTTTGAATATAATTTCTCTCGTGCTTCTCGTTGTGAATTTGCCTCCTTAGATTATCTATTTTGAATTGCATTTTCTGTTAGGGTGAAATAGCGTTGTCGTTTTTATAAGCATATTAGTGAAAAGGTCACACCACAAGCATGAATAACAAAATCCTAACAATAATAAAGAGAGCATCGTGGGTATTTGCAACAGTAGGTATGAAAGAGAAACATCAGAACATTATACGAAAAACAAATAAAAGATGGTCTAAGCATAAGAAAAAATAAAATTGTTCCAAGCATAAAGAAAATGAAGATTGTTTGTAAAGACAAGATTCCAAAAGTCAGGAAGTTCAATCTGCTGAAGGGACGGCTTCGGCAGGAGGATCAGATGAGATTGGCTCCTCTGGACCCTGCGGCTCTGGAAGAGTTCCGGAAAGTGGCTGAAGAGGCGCTCCTGTCGCTATCTCAGAGGAATCTCCACTCAGCACTATCAGATCCACCACGGGAGGATCAGACAAAGGTGGCGCTGGCAGCAGTGGGAACTTGCAGGAAGCCGGGTCCACAGGAGTGAAGGCGTCGTTGGTTGCAGAACATAGCCTGGCATATGCCTTCTGCAAGACCGGCAGCCACCACGGAGAATCTGGATCCTCCAAAGGGTCACCCTCAAAGAAAGGGGAGGCTGTCAGATCATCCAGAGGAGCGTTAAAATCAAGGACCCCAGAAAAACCTTGGTCCTGCGCCTGTTTTAGGGCCGAATCAAAGCCATAACCATAATAATGGCCTATGTGGGGCCCAAAGTCAACCAAAGAGCTGATACTCCTGAGATAGGCTTCTTTCAGCCCAGTGACCACCTCTTCCAGAAAGCTCTGCCCTGCGGCCGTCATATGAAGATTCTTCTTGCATGCTTCCACTCCCTCAGAAAACTTCCTAGCCCCATAATCCCGACTGCGACTCTTTTCCTCGGCAGCCTTCTTCTTCCAGAATTCTGCCTCCTTCCGCTGCTCCTTGAGCTGTTTCTCTTGCTCCACCAGCTTAAATTTCAACGAGGAAATCTCGTTGTCCTTCTCCAAGAGCGCGGGAGCAGGATCCACAGTAGAAGCCGCCCTAGCCTGAAGTCGGCTCAAATGGACCAAGCTCTGCAAAAAAAAAAAAAAAAAAAAAAAAAAATTAAGAGACGAGGTGTAAAAGAGCCTAAGACATAAAGAAAAAGGAGAGAACAATAGAATACCCTCAAAGCACAGTGAGCGCTCATAGCCAACTCATTATCCAGAGAAAGTTTGCTCAAAGCAAAAGTATCCGCGGGAGTTAGGCAGAGCTGAAGGAATTGGCGTGATTCCTCTGCAGTAAGCTCCAGAAGAGACTTTGGAAGTTCAAGAGTAAAAGCGTCGTTTGCGGAAGCCCTCACTCGACTCGATCTAGAACGCTCTCTCCCTTCATGTCCACCTCTGCTAGGAGATTGCAGACGTGGCCGTTGGGCATCTGGGGTAGGATCAGAGGTACTCAGAGGGCGCTTGC
Source organism: Scutellaria baicalensis (assembly GCA_005771605.1). Classification (NCBI taxonomy): domain Eukaryota; kingdom Viridiplantae; phylum Streptophyta; class Magnoliopsida; order Lamiales; family Lamiaceae; genus Scutellaria; species Scutellaria baicalensis. The sequence continues at coordinate 10,032,896 of CM016726.1, read as the reverse complement.
CTCTATCACTTCTGGCAACAACTTGAAGAGGTGCAGCCACTTGAGCTTCGGAAGTCAACGCCACCTCTGCCTGTGGCCGAGGCGGGGGATTGGAGTCTCTGCGAGGAACAGTCCTCCTCCATGCAGGCTCTGCACCATCAAAATCACTCAGCAGTTAAGAACACAAACAATCAACAAGCAAGCAGGAGAAGAAAAATAACAGAAGAAGAGAATACCAAATTCAGTAGGACAAGAGGTCTCTCCAGGACAAAGACCAAAATATGACAACACAGAGGGCTGCTCTACAAGACTAACTATATCGAAGGGCCCTACTTCATCCACAGAAGTGTTTAAGGCCTCAATTATTTCACGGTCAGAAGGAGGACAGCTGACAAAAAATTCCTTCTTTATTAGGGGTTTAGTATACAGCCAAGGGCCCACTGGGAAGTCCCACGTGTCAGACCAGGAAATGAAGAAATAGTCTTCCTTCCAGTTCTTATCTCGGCTCTGGGGCTTCCCCAAGAAATGAATCAGACCTCGAGGGTCAGCAGTAACATAAAAGAAAGGAGGTTTAAACTTAAGAGGAAAATTGGAGAAAAAGAGTTCGGCAGTAGGATTACCCCCATTGCCTTTTAAAATAATGTAAAAGCCAAGCATGAGTCGGATGGCAGAAGGTGTAAATTGGTTTAAGGGAACTTGATAGAAGTAGGATAATCTACAGAGATAGGGATTCACAGGAAAGCGCACACCAGCCTTCATCTGAGAACACCAGAAGGCAAGCATGCGCCCCGAAAGAAAATTGGGTCTCTGGTGACCAGCAGGGCAGTATAAAGTAAAATCCTGTGGAATGTTATACGCCAATCGAAGAAAATCAACACGATCGGGAGAGAAAACAGTCCTATGACTAACAGCATTAAAATTCGGGTCGGATATACTATAATTAAGGGGCTCAGCGCTCGAAGCAGACGGCTCTTCTACCTCCTCTACTGGAACAGAGGGACTCTTAGAGGAACTAGAGGAAGTCTGATCACTAGGCAAAGGAAGGGCAGAAGGAGAAACACCCTCCATCATTTGAACATCAGAAGAATTAGTCTCTTGTCCAGAAGAATCCATAATCACAAGAAAAGATGAAAAGAGGGTTTTTATTAACAAGAATCTTCCCAACACGAGCAACAAACCAAACCCAACAAATGCGACAACTAAAATCTGTCAATCTACGAGCACACAGGCACTGCACAGAAACACAAAAACACCAAAACAAGCAAAAGTCAGAAATTACCTCCTCTCGCCATCGAAAACCAAAGGAAGCAAATGAAGAACAAGAAGAGGAAGAAGAAGAGTCACCGGAGGAAGAATCCCAAAAGACTAAAGCCTGAGAACCGCCGGAGAAGACGAAGGAATGGCGACAAAGAGAGAGAAAGACGCGTATGAGCAAAAGGGGGGAAAATGTGAAATTAGGGTAAATTCGAAACGTTTATCGGGATAAGATACGACCCTTTGACGTCCACCGGGGGATGGTTGACACGTGGATGGAGTAGATCACATGCATTTAATGTGATGTACCAAAAAGTGAAGGTGATAGGACATCTATTGTCAGATTTAAGAGATTCGCTAAGATCTTCGAGAAGAAGAAAAAGACATAGCGCATGGGAAGAACTGCGGCTCGAGAGGGAAAAGAACAAGAAGTGCTGCGATCGACCAGTTCTGCCAAACCAGATCTGCTCGACCGCACCAGGGGGAGTAGCTAAGGGGAAAATTAGCTCTCTGTCCGAGAGAAGAAAAACTAGAAGTGCTGCGATCGACCAGCTCTGCCAAACCAGATCTGCTCGACCGCACCAGGGGGAGTAGCTAAGGGGAAAATTAGCTCTCTGTCCGAGAGAAGAAAAACTAGAAGTGCTGCGATCGACCAGCTCTGCCAAACCAGATCTGCTCGATCGCACCAGGGGGAGTAGCTAAGGGGAAAATTAGCTCTCTGTCCGAGAGAAGAAAAACTAGAAGTGCTGCGATCGACCAGCTCTGCCAAACCAGATCTGCTCGACCGCACCAGGGGGAGTAGCTAAGGGGAAAATTAGCTCTCTGTCCGAGAGAAGAAAAACTAGAAGTGCTGCGATCGACCAGCTCTGCCAAACCAGATCTGCTCGACCGCACCAGGGGGAGTAGCTAAGGGGAAAATTAGCTCTCTGTCCGAGAGAAGAAAAACTAGAAGTGCTGCGATCGACTAGCTCTGCCAAACCAGATCTGCTCGACCGCACCAGGGGGAGTAGCTAAGGGGAAAATTAGCTCTCTGTCCGAGAGAAGAAAAACTAGAAGTGCTGCGATCGACCAGCTCTGCCAAACCAGATCTGCTCGACCGCACCAGGGGGAGTAGCTGATGTGGGAAGGATGAGCCTATAAATGTTTTGGAGGAAAAAGATCATGAAAAATGACAATATGACAGAATTGCCCTCACATGAATGCAGAACTGCCCCTCGGCAGACCTGGAGGCAGAAGTGAATGAGAGAAGAAAGACTTAAAGCAAAGAGACTCTGCGTAACTATGAGTCAGCAGAGCTCATCTAGTGCAGACGCGGGAGCAGAACTGGAGGAGACAGAAAAGGTCAGGAGCAAAATGTTCCACGTGATCATAAGAACAGCAGAACTCCCCCAATGCTGACGCAGAAACAGAAATGAAGAATAGAGTATCCCGTGACCACAGAGGAACGGAACTTGCAGAAAACAAGGAGAAGCGGAGGCAAATACATCACACAACCCAAAGAGGTCGCGAAAGCACTAAAAATCTTACAAGGCAGAAGTGGTGATACCGTAACAAGAGGCAGCCGAACGGATTCCATAAGCTCGAAGTAGAGGATAATAATTCATAGCACAATGATGAGCATCCTAGATGAGTAGCTGACATGGCTATAAAGAACAAAAAGCACAATATCTCCTCCTTAACAGAAAGTAGAAGATTCTGGAGAAGAAGTGGTGTACTCTCAGCAATGAAGAAAGTACCTTGACAAAAGAAATAGAAAATGTAGCTTAACCAACAAGAAATACCTAGGAAAATGACTAAAATGTCCTCCTGAGAGGAGAGAAGTATAAATAGGAGCAAGATTGTACACCCAAGGGGATTTTTTACATTATCTCTGAATACAAAGAACTTTTTTTATCTTTTAGCAAGTCTTTTTCCTTTATCTTGTGCATTCTCTTGTGATTGATCTGATTTTCTCATTATTGTACACACACGTTGTGTTTTCCACCCACACATCAAGCATGAATTTTGAACGTTAACATAAATCGTCAACTTTAAATCATGTCAATTCGATACATAACCTACATTCCGTATTCAAATTTTGACCTATAACCCAAAATGTGCTATTGAAAACTACGATGAAAACATACATTTCAAACTCAACATTAGTTATTAAAGTACAAAATATTTGATTATATATAATTGACATGATTTTGCGGTTGATGATTTATAATTTCAACATCCAAAATTCAAGTTAGGAATAAAAACCAACTCAAAGTTGAGTTTATTTGGGTTAATTATCAAAAAATTCACAATCGTTATCCAGATTGCTATTGGTCAAAATAACACAGCCTCATATATTTAGTATTTTTGTTTTTGACCAAAATCAGTTTTCGAAAAATTGTAATTTTTAATAATAATTTTGGAGGTCGTGGAGAGAAAGGGAGAGTCACAAAAAAATACTAAAAAATTTGGGTGAAAAGTTGTATAATGATAGATAATAATATTTTTTTTTACTATATAGTTGGAAAACATATTAGTATATAAGATTATGTTATTTTAATCAATAATTAAAAATTTGGTTGAATTAACGGTATGGATAAATGTTGTAATTTTTCTGACAATTAAATCAATTTATTTTATATAAATTAATTCTTTTTCTCTTTTTAAATATTATTTTTGAGTAAACAAGCGGCCATGAGATTTACATTCTTTTCAACACCATTAATTTCTAACAAGACCATGAAATTTTACATTCTCTTTAATTTCTAACAAGTCCAAATCTTACTAAGATTCTTGTTATCCAAAAATTGTTGCAGCATTAAATGTCTGCCACGTAATCTGTTTCACCCCTTTTTTTTTTTTTGTTTCATTTAATTTCTATTTTGAAACAAAAACCCATATTTTTCTATGATCAGAATCACCACCTATCCTCACTAGTTCGATCATAAGAAGAGATAATCCATTTCAAGAACCTTGAATGCCATCACAATCTTTATAGCCCAACAAGAAGAAAAGAGATCAAGAATTCAGACAATGGAAATGACAAGCCATTCTCTCTCATATGCCAACCCCAATTCTTTATCTCCACCCTTTTTCCCACCTAAAACACCCCTTTTTGTTCCAAAATCTGCCAATTTTCTGGGCCACAATTGCCTCCCAAGAAAGCTGAATTTTAGTGCAAGAGATTTGAGAAACAATGGCGCCATAACAGCTTCTGTTTCTCAAAGCAGCTCTGCAACTGATGGCTCTGTGAGATGGCTTCTTCAACCCATAGGTTGGTTAGTTAGCTTTTGTGTGTGTAAGTGTGTGTGTGTGCTCAAGAATTTTTTTTCCAGTGTTTTTTGGTTTGAATTAGACCTAATAATGGGCAAAGTGGATAATGTATACTGAATTTAGTTATAAAACAAGAGTAAATTTCTGATTTGAGCTAAGTATGACAAATTGATGAGGTAAACTAAATCTTGAACCTTGATGGACTTGAGCAATGTCGGGGAGGAGTGGAAGGGAAGAGATAAGAAATATAAGAAAACTTGCGTGTCCCGGGTTCGAACCGGGGTCATCAGATTCTTGGTGGGATACCACTCGAGCTATAATGCTCGTGGGTAGCATTGTGCATTGTTGAAAATAATAATGATGATGAAATGTATAAATGATACTGATCATATCCAACTGCTTAATCCTTTAGATGAGATTGTCATTTAGCATGTATGAGAAACTGGAGTTTGTGAACAATGAAATTCAATTGATGTTGTGAACATTCCTATATGTGAAGCATTGCACTCAGTTGAGTAAAAATGGTGATTAGTATACACTTGAATGGGGCATTTTTCTCTTTAATGACACTTGTAACACGTCGTTTATTTTCATGAGAAGCTCGTATGTTGTTCCTTGATAGGCGATGGTGACACGAGGCACATTGGTTATAAGATTGACATGCCTGGTGCATTTGAAATAGCATCTGTAAGTAGCTAAAAACTTGATCTTTACTGATTACTTTCTTGAAATGATGATGTTGGCTGCTAAACATTTTGACATGATTCAGAATGTAGTCACTGTTGGGCGTGTTCGTGACAAAGCGGATATTGTGATTTCTGTGCCCACAGGTACTCACCATAAGATGATGCTTCGCTATTTCTATGCTCGTTCATTCGTTCAATCATTGGATCTCCATGTTAATGAGATAGATATCCCTGTTTAGTTTCATTAATCCTTTGTTGTGACTAGAACTTGCATCTTAAATTAATACCGATTGGCCTTGCTGATGTTTCCTGCCATGGCTTTCTCATCATAAAACTTAATGTGCGTGCTCAATTAATTTGAGCCATTGATATTGTATAAATTCATAGTGCATTTTGAAATACAAACAAAAGAAAAAAAAGTCTTCTGGTGGAATTTCGCAGATGTTTTGAGGATGAAAAGTTGTTTGGATGATCTGTTGGGAAATAATGATTTGTGCAACATTGTATTTATTCACATGTTGTCGACTCGTTTACACCAATTACAGTATCTGGTTTGCATGCTCGGATACAGAAGACAGAAGACAATCTTTTGATTACAGATTTAGACAGCACAAACGGCACATACATCAACGAAAAACGCCTCGTACCTGGGGTAGTTTCTGCTGCATCACCTGGGAATCTCATCATATTTGGTACGATGAAATTCCATAGAACTTTGCTACAATGTTCTCCTACTCTTTCAACAGAGTTTACCATCGATATTTGAGAATTAACAACAAATTTTTCCATAATTTTCTTGTTCCTTTGAGATGTTTTTCTTGACAGGCGACACCAATTTAGCGATATTCAGAGCCTATAAGCTTGAGAAAGAGGAGTCCACGGGTGAACCGGAGGAATCTGGTGCCGAGTCAGGGACTGAGTCTACAGGTTAATCGATCTTGTATAACTTTTTTCTCTCATAACAAGTCAGCTCAAACGACAAACATGGATTTTATCGAACAATGTTTACTATAGCCAATATAATCGTTGAGTCTTAGTCTTTCGATCTTTCAATTCCCTCATCAATTCTCAGAAAACCTTCTTTGCATATTACATGAACTTAAAACTCTCAAGTTATTATTTTTTTGATTTAAATACAACTTAATTTCTACATTTAAATACAAGATAAATATTAATTATTATTAATAATAACTTGTATATTTGAATAATTATTTTTTCTAAACACACACATAATAAGCTATATATTATATTTACGTTTTCATGAAATAGTTTTTTATTCTAATATATGTAAAAGGTTTATTTCATGTAAATGTAAATATAATAGCTTATTATTTTTGTGTGTGTTAGAAAAAATAATTATTCAAATATACATGTTATTATAATAATAATTAATATTTATCTTGTATTTATATTTTCATGAAATAATTATTTTATTCTAAAATATGTCAAAATATGAGGTCAAAAAGAAAATAAATTAAAGTGTTTAGGTTATTTTAAATTTAAAACATATTGGTATATTAATAACATTTTTGTACCTAAAAATACTTCAATGAGATAATTGAACTTGAGGTAAATATTAACGACTTATTTGAACATTTTCCCTTCTATTTATACGTACTTATAGTTAAATCTCAAATCCTGGATCAACAATGTGTGCATCGCACGGGTACACTATTAGTTTGGAGAAATTAGGTATTTAAGCTTCGGGAGGTTACCTTTTGAGTTTTTAATAATGTTTTGGAGGCGGTTTCTCGTAAAAATGAAAGAAAATAATTGTTGACGAATTTCTACTCGAATCGTGAAGTTTGGAAATGAAATGTGTTCCAAAAATTTGATTAAAATTACAATTTTTGAATATTATGATTTAATCAACAAATATTACACTATGGTTTGAGATAACGTCTCAAGCTATTCAGACACATCAACACCTTGAAAATCATTCTATCTGTTGGTTTGATTTGTACGAGATAACTAGAGTCATATTATATTTGTTATTAGAGTAGGTCTCATGTGAGATCGTTTCATGAATCTTTTTTTGTGAGACGGGTCAACCCATAACCCGCATTTAGCAATTCATATGAAAATTTATAGATATGAGTTTAATTCATGGGTAATAAGGATCCGTCTCACAAAAACTAATAAGGATCCGTCTCACAAAAACTATCCGTGAGATCGTCTCACATGAGTTTTTGTCTTGTTATTATGTATTAGAGAATTAGGGTTTCCATAATACACAACAGTTTTATTGTTAATACACAACGCTTTAAAAAGCGTTGTGGTTTCTGTTGCATTTTTGAAATTCGATTATGCCACGTCAGCTGGCGGTTATTTTTCTGTTATTTTCCTTTGCTTCTCTTCTATAAATATCCAGCTTGTAATTTGTTTTACTCAGAAATAAAATCACATTTTCATTTTATACATGATTTTTGATATGGTATCTTAGAGCCTAGAACCTTCTCCTCTCTTCTTCTCTTCTTCTCGAGCTTCATTTGCTCTTCCATGGCGAATTTTTCGCTGCCTACTTTTACCACTCTTACTTTGCGGTTGGATTGTTCGAATTTCACGTATTGGAGGTCGCAAGTATTGGTGACGGTGACGGCTCATGGTTTTGATCACATTATTCACGGTGATGAGCGGTCCATTCCGGATAAGTTTGAGGTTACTGAAGCTGGTTCGACGTGCAGACGTGTTGAGTTTGTGGAATGGCTTCGTCGAGATCAATTTTTGAAGAGTTGGCTTTTGAGCTCCATTTCAAATTCGATGTTAGGATTTGTGAGTCGATTTACGCATTCATTTGAGATATGGCGATCGCTTGATCAAATGTTTCGCAGTCAATCCAAGGCTCGGGCTATGAGTATCAGATTTCAGCTTCAAACGGTTAAGAAAGGTGATTCGTCTATTGCGGATTTCTTCATGAAGATGCAGAACTTGGCCGATCAGTTGCAGGCTGCTGGTCAACCACTCAATGACGATGATCTTCTTTTATACATACTTGGTGGATTAGGTGCTGAGTTTGAGAGTGTTGTGGTGAATCTTACCACTCGCAGTGAAGCAATCTCTTTAACTGAGGCTCAGTTTGTTCTTCAAACGCATGAGATGCGTTTAACTCAAAGTCCTTCGATGGTGGTTAATACTGCAAGTGTTTCATCGCCTGGTTCGTTCACTCCTTCGGCGAATGTTGGTGTTGCTAGGGGTCATTTCTCTGAGCGATCTCGTGGTTCCTTTCGTGGTTGAGGTCGTGGTCGATTCTATAGAGGAGGAAGGGGAATTGTGTGTCAATTGTGTGGAAAGTCCAATCATGTAGCTATGAAGTGTTTCCGGCGGTTTGATGTCTCTTTTCAAGGCCTGGAACATTCGGCCTCTCCTCCTCCTCCTCAAGCTAATCTCCTTAGTGCTGGTAATGCATCTATCCCTTCCATTGGTTCTACTAATTCACTTGTTTCGTCTCAAGGACCTGCAAGTTCTCCTCCGGATTGGATTTTGGACAGTGGAGCCACACATCATGTGACCTCGGCATTGGATCATCTTCAATTGCACTCTTCTTACCCCGGTAAGCAAAAGCTTGTTGTTGGCAATGGATCTAGCCTTCCTATTTCTAGCATTGGTTCCACTTCCTATCCTACATTATCTTCTTCGCATGTTCATCTTCAAAATGTTTTATTCGTTCCCGATATCACCAAAAATTTACTTAGTATTTCTCAGTTCTTGAAAGATAATGATGCCTTGATTGAATTTCATGCAAATTCCTGTTTTGTCAAGGAGTTGAGCACGCACAAGGTGCTGTTGAGAGGGGATCTTAGGGATGGATTGTATCAGCTGGACTTGACTCATCTCAATTCACATCCATCTAGCATCATATCATCGCATTCTATCCCTTCCTCTTTTGTGTGTAATAGTTCTCATTCTTCTCAATCACTTTTGGATACCTCTCTTAATAAGCCATGTACTAGTTCTAGTTTGTTATGGCATGGTCGCCTTGGACATCCTTGTAAAGAAACTTTAGCTAAGGTCCTACGCAAAATAAATGTTACATGTAATAGACTCGACTTCTTTTGTGATGCATGTAAACTTGGCAAATTACATCAAAAGCATTTTTCTTCTAATGTTCACACTACTACAAAACCCTTAGAAATAGTACACTTGGATGTTTGGGGACCTTCGGCAACTTTATCTAGAGAAGGCTACAAATATTATGTTTTGTTTGTAGATGATTGCACTCGTTACTCATGGATTTATCCTCTTGTTGCTAAGTCCGATGTTGCTACTATTTTTAAAAAGTTCTTGCCTCTTGTTGAGCGATTATTTTCCACAAAACTTAAGGCAATACATTGTGACATGGGTGGTGAGTTTAAAGCTCTTTATTCGTTTTTAAATAGTCTTGGTGTAGCTATTAGACATTCATGTCCTTATACACATCAACAAAATGGTTTGGTTGAGAGGAAACATCAACATGTTACGGATTTAGGTCTTACACTTTTAGCTCATGCTTCTCTTCCTCTTACATTTTGGTGGGATGCTTTTCAATCGGCTACATTTCTTATAAATAGGTTGCCAAGTGCTTCTCTTCTTGGTCATACACCTTACTCAAAAATTTATAATAAAGAACCTGATTATTCATTTTTGAAAGTGTTTGGTTGTGCTTGGTTTCCTTATCTTCGGCCCTATCATAATCATAAGTTGCAATTTAGGAGTCACAAATGTGTTTTCATAGGATATAGTCCATTTCATAAAGGTTACAAATGCTTGCATCCAAGTGGTAGAGTTTACATTGCTAGGACCGTGGTTTTTCATGAAGAGGAGTTTCCATATGTTGATTTGTTTCCTTCTTCGCCATCTCCAAAACACCATGATCTTACAATCTCTCAACTCCCCATTTTGCCTACTTCCATTCCTCACATGGACATTTCTTCTTCATCATCCAATTCCAGTTCTCCGAGCTCAAGTCCTCAGCATGATGAAACATCCCTGGGACCTCAATCGACAGGTAATCTTTGTTCTACTCATCTCTCTTCTTCTTCACATAATTCACTTCAACATGTTACATCCAATCATCCTATGATCACTCAGTCCAAAGCTGGAATTTTCAAACCTCGTACGTTTCTTGTTGATCTTTCACTTCATGAACCTCTTAATGTCCAACAAGCTTTAGCTCATCCTAAGTGGAAAAGTGCAATGGAGGATGAATTCACGGCCTTGCAGCAAAATAACACATGGAAATTGGTTCCTCCGTCTTCAAACATCAATCCAATTACGAACAAGTGGATTTTTCGAATCAAAAGGAACTCGGATGGAAGCATTAGTAAGTACAAGGCTCGATTAGTGGCAAGGGGGTTCCAACAACATGCGGGTGTTGATTACTTCGAAACGTTTAGCCCGGTGGTTAAGCCCTTAACCATACGACTTATCTTTACCTTGGCAGTCACGAGGGGTTGGAAAATCCAACAAGTCGATATCAACAATGCCTTCCTCAAGGGTGATCTCAAGGAGACAGTGTACATGTTTCAACCCGAGGGGTTTATTGATCATGCTCATCCCAATTATGTTTGTCAACTTCAGCGATCACTATATGGACTTCGCCAAGCTCCCAAAGCATGGTATGATAAGCTCACTTCCTTCCTTATTTCTCAAGGTTTACATAAGTCTACTTCAGATAGCTCAATGTTTTATCTTCACACACATGGCAAAACATTGATTGTCTTAGTATATGTGGATGACATATTGGTTACTGGAGATGATGATGCCATGGTTTCATCACTTATTCACAACTTAGATGTCACATTTTCACTTAAGCATCTTGGTGAAGTAAGTTACTTCTTGGGCACCGAAGCTCGTCGCACGGCTTCCGGCATTCATCTCTTTCAATCGAAATATGTTCGAGATATAATCAACACTGCAGGGCTTATTGGTTCTAAACCTAGTCCAACTCCCTTTCTCTCGGGTCAAAAGCTCTCCATTAATGATAGTGCTATGTTTGATCAACCCTCCTTATATCGAAGTGTGGTTGGGAGTCTACAATATCTCACATTGACGAGGCCCGATATTGCTTTCATTGTGAATCGGTTGAGCCAATTCCTTCACTCTCCTACTGTTAATCACTGGAAGGCATGTAAGAGAGTGCTTCGATTTCTTATTGGGACTCAAGGTTTTGGTATCCTCTTCCAGCCAGTTACTCACTTAGTGTTGGAGGGTTTCGTTGATTCGGATTTCGCCAGTGATAATGATGATCGGCGAAGCACCACTGGTTACTGCATTTTCCTTGGATCGAACATTCTCACTTGGAGCAGCAAGAAGCAGCATGTTGTTGCTCATAGCAGCACGGAGGCTGAGTATCGCGCATTGTCCCTTGCTACCATAGATCTTGTATGGCTTACGGGGGGTGCTTGGGGAGTTAGGCATTCGTGTTGAGTCTTCTCCATTGCTGTGGTGCGATAATCAGGGGGCTATCAAGCTGGCATTCAATCCAGCATTCCACGCTCGAACGAAGCACATCGAGGTTGATGTCCACTTCTTGCGGGAGAAGGTTTCCAAACGAGAACTCGATGTTAGGTTCGTTCCATTGGAATTTCAGATCGCCGACATATTCACCAAGGCCTTGTCTGGTTCTCGATTTGCCATGCTTAGCTCGCGTCTCACTTTGGTGGATTGTCCAGGCTGAGGATTGTTTGGTGCGTATTAGAGAATTAGGGTTTCCATAATACACAACAGTTTTATTGTTAATACACAACACTTTAAAAAGCGTTGTGGTTTCTGTTGCATTTTTGAAATTCGGTTATGCCACGTCAGCTGGCGGTTATTTTTCTGTTATTTTCCTTTGCTTCTCTTCTATAAATATCCAGCTTGTAATTTGTTTTACTCAGAAATAAAATCACATTTTCATTTTATACATGATTTTTGATATTATGCCGAAAAAATCACCTAACTTTTTTTTTATTGTAATTTTTTTCTCACTTTTTAATAATCACAAATAAAACCATAACCTTTATTCAGTATTGCAATTTATATCACTTTTATATTTTTCGGCAGCCGAAGTCTACGAGTCCAACAAACACGTCACATCACATGTCACGTCATTTCCAACCAAAAAAATATTTAAAAATCAAATTGTAAAATAAAATCATCACATTCCTAAAGTTGTGGATTTAATCCCAACTTTTTATATAATTAGGAAAAAAAACCCATAAACTTTATTTTGCAATTCAAATTTATTCTTTAGTGTTTAATTTCCGTCACATAAAATACTTAATCATAAAATATTTATCTACATCAAAATAACATCACTTCTGTTATATTAATTATTAATTCAAATTTTTCCTTTTAACTTGAAGATAATTAAAGAAAGAAATAATGTCACTTATGAGCCGTGTATGTATATATTTTATATTCAAATTAAAGAAAAAAAATGACATCACATATATATATGTATGTATATATATATATTATCTTTAAATTAAAGATAAAATTCAATTAATATACTAAAAGTGAGATTATTTTGATATTAATAAACTAGAAGTGACATTATTTTGATGTTTATAAACAATTTTATGTTTTTGTATTTTGTGTAACGTCTCCATAGTGAACTTAAATACCAAAGAATAAATTCGAATTGCAAACTAAAATTTTTGGCCTTTTTGATAATTATATAAAAAGTTGGTATTAAATCGTAACTTTAGGAAATGTGATGTTTTTATTTTACAATTTGATTTTTAAACTTTTCTTTGTTGGAAATGACGTGACATCCAACGTGACATGTGATGTGGCATGTCTGCCGGACACGTGGTCTCTGGTTGCCGGAAATAGTCTAAATTACAACAGTGAATAAAGGTTGTGATACAATTATTGAAAAGTTAGGGATAAATTTGTAATTTACTAAAAAGTGGTGATTTTTTTTTTTTTTTACAATTTTGCTTATTCATTAATCTCCATTTATTTAGTTAAAATCACATTTTAAATAAAGAGTTCATAAATTTTACGAGGATTCACCATTTTACATTTTACCGATTATATTTTTTTTATTTACACTTTGTCATTTAAAAATCACCATTAATGTTGAAGGAAATATTCATCAGTATATATATTCCACATGAGATGATATAGTGTAGATTTTTTTTTTTTTTTTTTTAAGGAACTCAATAGAAATGGTTATGTGTAATTAACCTGAAAACTATTAAAAAGCAAAATAGTAAAAAACCTCTAGTTTGCTACATAAAATCAAGAAATCAATTGTTTTGAACACACATAATCGATCAATGTAAAAACTTGAATGAGATAATACTTTCGCAAGTCACATTATATGGGATGAAACTGATCTCATTAAATTCATTTAATCACCTCATAATTATTAAGTCAAAATGAGCCATTTATATTTTAATATCTCTAAATAAACTTCTACCGTCTCATGAATCAAGATCCATGAATCGATTAAAGGATAGATGCGAACAACATGAGTAGCACTCCAACAAGAAAATGTTGCTTAGATGGTAACAATATGGATAGGCCTGCATTGTCAAATCCTGCAAAAAGATCAGCATTAAATTAAGGGTTAATTGCAAAATTAAATCGCAAACTTATTTACTCAATTTGCAATTTCAACGAACATTTTAAATATTGATAAATATAACATAAATTTTCATATTCTTTTATAATTTTAACCTACAAACAGATTTCGACAAATTTCATTTTCGACAATAACTAAGCAAATGCAAGCACTATAAAGAAAATTAACTAAGCAAATATGATCTATTTTTACTAAAAATAAGAGAACCAAAAAATACATAGAAATCATTTTCTTATTAAATTTTAAATCACAAAAAATAATGGTTTTACTATTTTAAAACACAATTTCCACCATTCTACCTAAGTTTTCTTGTCTCATCATTTTTATTGCCTTCACTCCCGAACTCATTAAAAAAATAAGATATCGAATTATTAATATTTAATAAAATGAAAATAAGAAATTTAATCACTGACTTATATACAACGTTATTAATGGACATCTCGAAAATTAGGCACGATGTTTTAAATCTCTTCTGATTAATAATTATGAGTTGAATTATGCATGATTAGTCACCACACCCTAAATCACTAGGTAGTACTATCTGAAGTCATTAAGAGTAAGAATTGGCTACATTTTTGGTGCTATATTATTGATTCAACTTTGGTACACCCTAACATCAAATGGAAAAAAAAAAAAGATCAAATATATAGATAAAATTATTATATATATTTACACATACTAGTTTATACCCTATGTGTTACACGAGATTTATAAAGAAATTGAAATAAATTTTGTAAATGATCAATAGTGTCACTAGCTCTCATTTAATATAATCTGAGTTGATTTATACATTAGTATGATTCATACCGTTTATTTCATGGAATTTTCCAAAATGAACAAAAAGTTACAAATAAATATAAATAAACAAGGATGTATAAATATGAATCCTGACGGCCACGTGAAAATTCCGACGAGAGAAAATTAAAATTGAAAAAAATTAAAATATAGAAGATCAAAATGAAAAATAAATATGTTTAGTTATCGAAAATGAAAAAAAAGTTTCACATGCAGGAAGAAATTGAAATTAAGACTAGATAAAATGATCAAGAGAACTATTTTTACATTTCAAAAGAAAATGAACTAATTTCACCACCCCAGTAAGTATTTACTATCTCCTATCAAAATCAAAACTATGTTGATACAATTGATTGATTCTTCGGAAAAGAAAGAGAGAAAATAACAAGACTAATTCTAATATGAGACCGTCTTACATGTCTTATTATGTGAGACATGCAGGTTAGTCGATCACAACTCACATTTAACAATTCATATTAAAATATGGGGAAATGGGTTTAATGCGTAGATAATAAACATCCGTCTCACGAAAATTATCCGTGAGATCGTCTCACATGAATTTTTGTGAAAGAAGTGCACATACCTTTACACATGGCCGGAGAGATTTTGACATTACAAAGAGAAGGCAGAATAAGAGCCCTATTAGTATCAATGGAGAGATCAAATTGAGAAGAGTTTGAAAGCAGTTGACAGAGGCAGATAGGGTGGGTGTGGGTGAGGTTAACCAGCTCTGGGCAGCATGCATCATCTGGCTTCTTTAACCTACTCTCTTTCTCCACAAAGTTCAAGCAATCTGCCATGCTTGTCAGCTCTGTGAAGCAATCATCACCGGGTTCCGGTGAACTGGCCGGAGCAGCTAGCGGCGGTGCTGCTACCACCGCCGCCAGACAGAGGGCGGTGGTCATGAGTAGGTAGGTTATGGTGGTGGTGGTGAGAATAATATTGGCCATAGTTTTGGCTATGGTTTGTATATATAGCTTATGAGGGTTGTTATTTACTAGGAGTGGTCTTTGTGTTTAGAGTGCAACTTTGTTGTATCTATATATAGGTGCCATGTAGAGGTTGTTTGGTGAAGGTTTGTGAATTAAAACGTGTTATATGTTGGTTTAATTTTAAACTATAGCTTATTTATAAGATATTTGATATTTATTATTTTGAAAAATAAATCATTGGGTTGTTTTCATATTTGTGTGTAATATAACATATGAATTTTTAAGGTGTTAGTATTAATTACAGTATTATAAATCCAAGAATTTGTAATATTTAATTTGTTTCCAAAGTAAATTGAACTCAACATTTGAAAAAACACTTAAACCCTAACTTTTTTCTTATCATGTGAGTTGAAGGTTATATAAAGAACTTGTAAACTTTCAAATACACAAGAATTAAAATAAGTTGTATTTGCTTAATAAAAAAGTTTATTACTTAGCCAAACACCCTCTTATAGAGACAACAACTTCTTTGAGTAAGGGGTGATTATTTAGGGTGATTTTCAATATACAATCAATGATGAATTTCTTAAGGAGGTTAATTAAAATCAGGGTTGATGATTAAAAAGACAAATAAGTCACAAAAAAGAGTCTCAAAGACATTCTATTTATGTCAATTTGTGATCGGATAGCCTTAAAAGGCTTAAAGTTCGAGAGCAATGTCTAACTTGGTCAATTTCTAAGTTATGAGCTAGATTAGAACTATTTTGCAATAAATTGTCAGCCATTTTTACAATAAATGCACTTCTAGTTACAGTGATGTGAGTTTGGAGAGTTTTTTTTTTTTTTTTGGTTATATTTAGGGGTAGGAATAGGCCGGGTCAAGTTGGGCTTTTTTTGATCGGTCTAGGCCTGTAGTGTAAATATTAGGCCTAAGTCTGACCTATTGTATATGAAAGATTCATTTTTTAGTCTGACATGACCGGTTTTACAGATAAATCTGACCTAAACTCTATCAGCCCACATCGAATAACTTGAACTATATGACTCATAATCCCTAGGGAGTAAACATATACTTGCATTAAATGTGATAGACACCTTTACTTGATTAACTTCATGCTTAGAAATGCTTGTTGGTGGATTTGTATTATTTATACATAACTAAAATAGATTTATACTACTTATAATTTTTATACTATGTCATAACTTGAGGATGTTTAACTCATTAAGTTAAAATATCTACATAATGATGATTGTGAAAAAAAAAAAAAAAACCCCTTTTAGGAAAAAAATTTATTTTCATTCACAAATTTGTAATTTAAAAAAAGAATTTATTTTTTTTTCCACACGCCGCGTACATAGAAGGCCAAAGGGCCCCAAAAACCTGTTCTTCTATAGAACTCACTGAACTGACAAAACCCAACTGATCAAACAATTTAGATACGATTAATCCGAAAAAGAAGGAGAGAGTGATTGAAATGGTGAGCATACCATTGTTGCTAATGGGTTGCGGCGGCGTTGGCCGCCAACTCCTCCACCATATCATCTCCTGCCGGCCCCTCCATCTCAGACAGGTTTCTCCTTTTTTTTCACTCAGTCAATCGATCAAACAGATTGCATTCAATTATTTTCGCTAAGTGTTGCTTTTGTTTCTTACCATTCTGATGTTGCAGGGGGTGAGGTTAAGGGTGGTGGGAGTGTGTGACAGTAAATCTATGGTGGCTATACCAGATGTTTTAACCTCCGAATTCCATGATGATTTCTTGCTGCAACTTTGCCAAGCCAAATCCAGTGGCTCTTCTTTGCAGGAACTTGCTAATATTGGTAAATTGAATTTGTTTCTTTATTGGCTTTTCCCATTGATTAGTGCACAAGAGTAATGGGTCTTTTTGTGAAAATGTAGATGAGTATCAAGTGTTTTCTGCTCGAGAAATTGGAAGTAGAGTCATCGATGTTGCTGCTGCTCTACGTAAATCAAGTGGTAGGTTATAGTTTGATCCTTTCATCTTTATGTTTATGAATGTGATCGAATCACAGCTTTCAATATAGCATTTCTATCGTCACTTATTTGGCTCTCCTTTTTCGTGGCCGTCTTGGCCCTATATATGCATAGAGTACTAGGTATACATTTGTTCATGACGAACATTGATGTGAAGTGCGTACATTGTAATGGGTGAGAAAGAGGGGGAAACTGGGTATAGAGTGTGCAAGAGAAGGATGGTGCTTGCTAATAGATTTTGTGGCAATAAGTAGATTTATTTTAATAATCTACACACTCAACGTATAAAGGAATCACCTCAAATCCAATTCAAACCGATGGTTGTTCATCTTCCAAGTGAATGCTGGATATTTAGCTGTACTCATTCTTTGGCCATCATCTGCCATTGTTACCACCATGTGTGGTCTCGACTCTCAACTAACAAACAATTCAAGTTTCATGCAGTATCACTATCCAAGAAACTATTTGTATTTCTACTGTCTATCAAGATAGTGAGAGCTCTCTTTCTTATATATCATCCTACCACTTTAATTCTGGTTTTTTTCTATTTCCATCAAGGCATTTAGTGAGATTTCTTCGTTAATTCCTTTGAGATGAGTTCATAATTTTATGGATAAAAATATTCAACCCAAGGGTTCTTAATTTTGTTAAAGTTTAGCGTTAAATGACAATAGCTTTTTCACGGTTAATTTGACAGGACTGGCACTTGTTGACTGCTCAGCGAGCTCTGAAACTGTTGCATTGCTGAGTGAGGTGGTAAACTTAGATTGTTGTGTGGTGTTGGCTAATAAGAAGCCTCTTACTTCTTCACAGGTGACTTAATCTATTCAGATCTAGTTTTCTTTTACTCTGCATTGTTCTGCATTGTTATTTTGATTTCTAGCTTTGAAATATAGTTGTTGAATTGTCTTCTACATCATTGATATATATAACTGTTGGATGGTCAATGTTAAGTCACATCACCTTCTGCAATATATCAGCCAAACCATCAGCGTGACTATAAAAGATATCAGTGCCTTTCCTTGTTACGTGCAGGAGTACTACGACAAGCTGGTTTCACAGCCTCGACGAATCAGGCATGAGTCAACGGTAAGTGTGACACAATCCCCTGGTAAGTAGCATTAATGTTGCTCATTGTATTGCACCCACCAAATTTTATTAAATGAAATTTAACAATTCAGTCATGATTGTAGATGAGAAATAGAGAAACACACTTCAGAACATGTACATAGAGAGTACAAAGTAGAGAATCATTAATTTAAATTACAAAAGAATGGGAAGACCTATAAAATCTCGGTAACAAACTTTAAAAAAGGTGTCTTATACTTAAATCTAACTGTGAGCATGTCAGTACCATTATAGCAATATTGAACCCACATAGTGGGATAAAGGTTTATTTGTTGTTATATTTATACGAGTATCAGTACATGCGTTGCATGTGGAGAATGAATTTTTTTAATTAAAAATATTATATTATTATTAATAGACTTAAATAATTTTTTTTATAAGCATATACAATCTATATTAAATTAAAAAAAATCTAATAAATTAAAGTCCTTATATAATAGAGTTCTACTTATAATAGAATTCTATATGATTTTAATTTAGAATTCTAATGTAAAATTATTTAAATATAAAAATCACAAATTACAATTATAACCTTAAATAAAATCTTTTATAAGGATATATAAGGAAATCCATATTTTGTAAGAAACATCCATACTTTTATATAGGTAATAGATATGTATTAATGTCTAAAATTTCACTATGTTATTAGCTTTGTCGGAAACTGTAAAGCATATATACTTACTTTTTCTGTTATGTGGTAGGTTGGTGCTGGTCTTCCTGTCATATCAACTATAAATCGTATTCTTTCATCAGGAGATCCAATCTTTCGTATTATTGGAAGTTTGAGTGGTATACTTTATCCCAATAATATATGTTGTTTCTTGATTTGAGTGATAATATAAATTTATGGATGAAGAACATTCCATGCTTCTGTTTATCAGGGACACTGGGTTATGTGATGAGTGAGGTTGAAGGTGGAAGACCATTCAGTCAAGTTGTCAATTCTGCAAAAAGCCTTGGATTCACTGAACCTGGTAATGAATCAACCATGCCATACTAGTGCTAACTTCTTGATCAATCTTGTGTAATCTCATCGATGTAGAAGTTGACACCTGAGCACAATATAATTAGAGTGAGCTCTGTGCTATTGAGCTTTGTTGCATGTCAAATTATAAAATGGAAAAGCTTTCTGATGAACCACCATGTATTCTAAAAGCTAATGTGTTAGAATTGAATATCATTTAACTTCTAATCTAATATCTTCATGACTTGAACACTCCCTCACGTGTATGCCGGTTTCTTTGTTCTCAAGTCTTGCATGTGGAGATTCTTGGTAAATGGGTGGCTATAAGATCTAAACAGAAAACCTTTCATCTGGCCTGACTCTCATATCATGTTGAATCGTATATCTCAGATAAGATGCGTATCTTGGTCATAGGCTGTACATTCCTCAGATGCTGCAGTAGACTGATTGTTGGACTTTTGCATTTTGATGAAATTTCTCCTGGGAGAAGGAATTTATTTTGTCCATCTTTTTCTGCCTTTTCTGTTGGCTTGTAACAGGTAGTTTAAGACAGTAATGTACGAGGGAGTGTTTGCTAGATTACATGCAAGAGAGGAAAACTGAGGCCTAATAAATCAGTAGCTATTTGATTTACTCTGTGATAGGGATTAGTGAATGAATGTATGGTAGGCAAAAACAGAAACACGTACTTCACATTGGGATATATCTTGTCTGCTGACTAAAACATAATGGAGGCAGTTATACATGTTGATCAAAAGTCTATAGAAGCTTAAAATGCTAATGTTAGATCATATGAAAATAGGAATTCATAATCCACAAGGATTATGTGGGTACTGCAATTCCCTTTCAGAACTTAGGGGACTTATAAGAAATGTTAAAGGAGATAGTCTCTTAATCTGGCATATTTTACATGCCAGATTTTGGTGACATTTTTTTTTTCTATGTGCATTATTCTGACTTCAATTTTTATTCTCTTAGATCCTCGGGATGATCTCAGCGGGATGGATGTGGCTAGAAAGGTCTGTAGATGTTTCTCTTACAACTGAACAGAAATTTGCTTGAAACATATGTAAAAGTTAGAGGCACAGCGCTATATGTATTGTGTTGCATCAGAAAAGACGTATTAAAAGTTTCTTATCATGATAGCTTCGTGTACTGCAACCTCTTCACAGCTTAATGCTTCCTAATCACTAAGAATAGGACTAACAAAGTTTGATCAGCTATATGCATCAACAAATATTGTGCAAGTTGGGTTATTTTTCTTACTATCAAGGATTTTAATTTTATTCTGAAAAACAGGCACTAATCCTTGCGAGACTTCTTGGACATCGCATGGAGATGGACAATATTAAGGTCAGTTTGTTCAGTTGCCTCGTCCATTGCATACTTATTCAAATAGTATAGGGTTTAGACATTTGACAATGCAATGCTCTCTTTTAGGTTGAAAGCTTGTACCCTGCGGAAATGGGACCTGGTGTAATGCCCCTGGAAGAATTTTTAGTGCACGGCCTTCCCTCACTCGATAAAAATATCCAAAAACGGATTGAAAATGCTTCCTCAAATGGAAATGTTCTGCGCTATGTTTGTCTGATCGAGGAGTCCAGGTATCTTCTGTTTTAGCATTTAGTTTTCCGTTTGACTTGAAACAAAAGCAACTTATAACTTGATACGTGTTTTAACATCTGCTAGATGTGAAGTTGGCATACAAGAAGTTGCAAAAGATTCAGCACTGGGTAGATTGAAGGGCAGTGATAATGTGGTAAGCATTTATGCATCAGGGGAATCATTCCACTCCGTCCTATTCAAATAAGTTTGTTTTCGAGTTTTTCATATATTTAGGAATATAAAAATTAGACAAAAATACACCTAGACAATATCAATATCTTCACACTCGTTTCTAAATTAACATGAGAATGGAGTACTGACCACACTGAGGGACAAGCCCTGATCCGAAGGATGGGAACAATATCAACTCTTCACACTCGTTTCTAAATTATCATGAGATGAGATTATAAAGAAACAAAAACAATGAAAAAATTGAGATAAGAAAAGACCATAAGATTAAGATTAGGGTAAAAAGAAGTGGCAAAATAGGACATTTAATTTTAAACAAAATGTAACCTTTAGAACGACACTTATCAAGCATCAGTATCTAGAATTTTAAAAATAATCTTTTTTCCTTCTCTTCAAATCCCCGATCTTACGGTTAAACTCTGTTTAAACTGCAGTTGGAGATATACAGCCGGTGCTACAGCAAACAACCTTTGGTTATTCAAGGCGCTGGAGCAGGCAACGATACAACTGCTGCTGGCGTCCTTGCTGATATCCTCGACATACAGGACCTATTTCGGCTCTCAACTTCTTCATCTTGATCACTGCCAAACTTAAGGTAAGATTATTACATTCATTTTCCTTGAGGACTTAAAGTATTCAGATCGACCCGAGTTTTGGTAGCACCACGAAGAGGAAATGTGTTGATAAAACTCAATAAAGGATGTGATATTGTACCTTTGGCAATTGAGAGTTGTGATGATATTAAAATCTATTTGCTTATATATTTAAGTATGTCAAAATTTCAGATTTGAAACACAATACTAACTTGTTGCTATTAGCAACGTTCTTTTCATGATCTTCAACACTCCAAATTGCTCTTTTGAACTCCTTTTGTGAAATGGAGTTTGATATCCAGGAGGGTATGAGAGTAAGTCTCACGGACCATTTCATATGGGACGGGTCAATCCATAAGCCGCACATCACAATTCACATGACCTGCACTATTCACATATAAATTTATGGACATGAGTTTGGTTAATGGATAGAAATAACCCGTCTCACGAAAATCATCCGTGAAACCGTCTCACGCAAGTTTTTGTGAGAGTTCTTTCATCAAGTAATTGGAGTTACCGTAGATAATTTCTTTATTTTAAAGTGACTTTTATATTTGTAACAAGAAAAATGTAACTATGATTTTTGTGATATTAAAATCCCAATCACATACTGACTATCCAACTTAATATGACGGTTTTGATAGACTAGTCAATGAAATCTAATATGAATCCAACTGAAATTCATAAAATGAAAATGCAAAAATTTAAATTACATTTCAAAATCTTTAAATTCATATATCAAATTACAAAGATTGTGATTGAATTGTAAAAAGGGTTAAGATTGATTTTTTAATTTTTTATTTGGAACTAACCCTTTTAAGTTTCATCTGTATTTTACAAACTATATATGTACACGTTTTTTCTCTTATTGTTAAACTCAGAGACATAAATTAATATATTTCAAGTCGATAAAATTCCTACATTATATTATCAATTTTTTATATTATTATAACAAAAAGAATACCAAAAATAAACTCTAATTTTCTGGATTAAAAAAAACTAAATGAGGCAATTTTGAGAATTTAAATTGAGAATATTAAAAAAGTGAAATGAAGAATAGGTAGTATTGTACAGTCCTAATCAGATGGACCACCGAAACAATAGACTTAGTTTTGCAACCCCACTTATCTGCCGTCGATCCAACTCTACCCAAATATCCCATTTTCATCCGATCATTTCCTGCCGTTGGATCCAGATCGACGGTTCCAAGACCCGCGCCTACTATGGTCCTTCCACATACACGTGACACCCACTCACCCTCTCCCCTTCTCTCTCCTCTCTCCCTCTCTCTCTCCCCTCCGACGTCGCCGGCGCTCCTCCGAACGCCGTCGTTCCATCCCTTTCAAGCAATTTAAGCAGAACCCTAGAAATCCACGAATTGCGTAATTCATCACATACAGTTTTTCCTTCTATTTATCTTGGACCACAGGTATCTGTCTCTCACATCATATATGGTGATTCAACATGTAATCGCATACGTTATACGTGTACGGTGTTTAATTTCTCTGTAATTACTGTATTCATGAGCTGATTAGTGTGTGAAAAATACAATCTTGAAGTGATAGTACGTGAGGAATTGATTTCAATAAGGAGATAATTTTGTTGGAGAATTTGATATGATGTCTGTAGTTTCTGCGACAGCTTGATATGTTTTTGGGTATTTTCTGAATACATGGTTTGTTTGTGTGTGTGTGTGTGAAACAGTTGTGAGCAAGTATAATTGAGCTTGGCCTTTATAATCCCAAGTGTATGAACTGTTGAAATTCATGCAGATGTCTCATATAATGCTGTGGAAAAGATGTAGAGAAATGCAGCTTGCTAGTGATGTTATCATGCTTCTAAATTTTGTGAATGTGGGATGAAGGGGTCTCGTATGGGTGTTGAATTAATAGGTTTCAAAGAGGGGAATATGGGCCAACATGGAGGAGTGACGGATGATGGTGATGATGATTCTAATTGTAGCGGAGATATGGATGCTTTCAGACAATCATTTGTACAGGACGATGATGGTAATTTTCTGGAGCCACATGTTGGAATGGAATTTGATTCCGGGGATGCAGCTAAAACGTTTTATGAAGGCTATGCTAGAAATGTAGGGTTCAGCACTCGAGTTCACTTGGACCGGTCAAAGACTGATGGCAGGGCTGGCTCCAGGGAATTTTGGTGTTCCAGGGATGGGTTGAAGAAAAGAGCTGGTGATACCTGTGGGGCAATGCTCAGAGTCGAGTTAATGGGTGAGAATAAATGGGTTGTGACAAATTTTGTGAAAGAACATAGTCACACCTTTGTTGGTCAGGGTAAGTTGCAGTACCTTAGACCCAAAAGACATTTTGCTGCCACAACAAACAATGTAGTGGAAACTTTCCAGGGACTGGACGTAGTTCCCAGTGGCGTAATGTATGTTTCTATGGATGGAAATGCTGTTCCTACAGAAATGAACCATATAGGGAAGAATATGACTGCTCCAGGAATAAATCATACAGTTAAAAATGTCGGTTCGCTAGGCTTTACACCGGGATATTCCAGTCGAAGGAGAACATTGGGTAGGGATGCTCAGAATCTCCTTGATTATTTTAAGAAAATGCAGGCTGAGAATCCCGGATTTTACTACGCCATACAACTTGATGAAGAGAATCGCATGGCTAATGCATTCTGGGCTGACTCGAGGTCTAGGACAGCCTACAGCCATTTCGGTGATGCTGTTATTCTGGACATGACTTACAGAATAAATCAATATAGAGTACCATTTGCTCCATTCACAGGAGTGAACCATCATGGTCAGACAATTTTATTTGGTTGTGCACTACTTCTAGATGAATCTGAAGCTACATTTGTGTGGCTATTTAAGACATTTCTGGCTGCAATGTGTGATCGTGCACCTGTTTCTCTGACCACAGATAAGGATAGAGCCATACAGGCTGCAGTTACACATGTGTTTCCACAAACCCGCCATTGTGTAAACAAATGGCATGTGCTAAGAGAAGGCCAGGATAGAATGGCTCATGTCTGTCTTGCTCATCCTAACTTCCAGATGGAGCTGTATAACTGTGTCAACATGACTGACACTATTGAGGAATTTGAATCATATTGGGCATCCATCCTTGACAAATACGATCTGAAGAGAAATGATTGGCTTCAGTCTATATATGACACCCGCAGGCAATGGGTGCCTGTTTATTTTCGAGACTCTTTCTTTGCTGCTGTTTTTCCCAGTCCTGGATATGAAAGCTCATTTTTTGATGGCTATGTAAATCAGCAAACTACTTTGCCAATGTTCTTTAGACAATATGAAAGAGCTTTGGAGAATTCATTTGAGAGGGAAGTAGAACCTGACTTTGATACAATGTGCATCACCCCAGTTCTAAAGACTCCTTCCCCTATGGAAAAACAGGCTGCTAGCTTGTACACAGAGAGAATATTCTCAAAATTTCAAGAGGAACTAGTTGAGACATTTGTATATACTGCAAATAGAATTGATGGAGATGGGCATAGCAGTACGTACAGGGTGGCGAAATTTGAGGATGACCGCAAAGCCTATTTTGTCTCATTGAATATGGCAGAAATGAAAGCACATTGTAGTTGTAGGATGTTTGAGTATTCTGGCATCCTATGTAGACATATTTTGACAGTTTTTACTGTAACAAATGTACTTACCTTGCCGCCACATTACATCTTAAAGCGGTGGACCCGAAATGCTAAAAGCTGGGTTGTAGCTGATGAACAAAGTGAGCTGCAAGGACATGAGTCTCTGACGATTAGGTATAATAATTTGTGCAAGGAAGCAATTAGATTTGCTGAGGAAGGGGCGGTATCATTGGAGACATATAATGCAGCACTTGTTAGTCTTAGAGAAGGAGGGAAGAAAGTTGCTGACATTAAAAAAAGTGTAGCAAAAGTTTCACCTTCTAGCTCCCAGGTTAGTGGAGTTTCTTATGATGATCGGAAATCATTCATAGCAAATCCTGAAATGACCCCTCTTCTTTGGCCAAGGCAAGATGACGTAATACGGCTCTTTAATCTTAATGATGCTGGTGTTCATAGTCAAACAACTTCAGATCTGAATGGCCCACGTATGGCCCCAGTTTCTCTTGGTGGTCATACTGATAACATGGTATTAGGAACTCTATGAAATCTTTGTGGAAATGAATTATCTCTTTAAAAAATGAATGTTGATCTCTCATTTTTCATACAGCTGATGCTTCCAAGTCTGAAGTCAATGACTTGGGTAATGGAGAATAAGAACTTGAATCCAGCTAAAAGGGTAGCTGTAATTAACCTAAAGGTATGTCTTCTGGATTATTCAATGATCATCTCGAAATTAGCAATACACCGATGGCTTCTTCTTCTGTTACACTGTCCTTTCCTTCTTTTTTATATATCTATTAAATTTGCTAAATGCCAATAGTTTTGAGCTGAAGGAGAGTTACAGAAATGTAATATGTGAATCACAAATGACCATTCAATTCAAGGTAGTCTTTAAAACAAGAGCAAAATAAAAGTCAGGATAGCACATTGACACATTCATATTTCTATCACGGTCTAATTTCCTGTCCTTTTCAGAACCTGTGTGTGATTTGCCAACTGATGGAAGTCTTTTTAGATATTAAGAAATGACCACGACGATGCTCCCAAACTTTGACGTAGAAGTTGAATTAATGCTTGGTTCTAAATCACTTGCAGTTACAAGATTATGGCCGAACTCCAGCAGGAGAATCAGAGGTAAAGTTCTCGCTGTCAAAGGTCACATTGGAGCCGATGTTGAGGTCCATGGCCTACATCAGTGAGCAGCTTTCTAGCCCTGTCAATAAGGTTGCCGTCATCAATTTGAAGGTCTGTGTTTCTCAAATTAGATTCAGGATAGATGTGATAACTCTATGTATCTTTTCCTTTTTACATGATATTGTCAACGTTCTCAAGTCTATATCAAAATGATGGCCAAAATTACACTGAATGGACAAGAAGAAATTGTGCATGCCCTTGATATGTTTCAACACTATTGAGCTAACTTATACCATAACCCTTTTTTGCTATTCTACAATTGCATTAGGTTAAATCTACAGAAAAAAACACCCCATTATTAAATTGGAGGCTTAAAGCAATTCAAGAACAGCAAGTAGTCTCTTCCAGGCGATTAATCACCTGCCTTAGTAATGTAGTTGACGGATTACTAATTGATCATTTACATACCTGAGAGCTTTCTGGCCTAGCCCTAATACATTTATAAGAGAGTGGGATGTCACTTTATCTTCTACTAGGGCAATGCCATGTTTTACCCTCTTTAACTCATCTGTAATGCCACAAAACTAGGTTTTTATAATCTACATGCAGATGCCATGTCTTACGCGATAAATACATTCTGTTGATATAGTCTGTTCTTATTCAGCTTCAAGACACAGAGACAACTTCAGGAGAATCAGAAGTGAAATTTCAGGTGTCGAGGGATACCTTAGGTGCCATGTTGAGATCGATGGCCTATATCCGTGAGCAGCTCTCAAATGCAGTAAGGATTCCTGATCTTCTGGCAATACACCCTTTTGTTCATCGTGATAACTTAAGTGAACCGCCCCCATCCCCCTAAATTGAAAAAAGTCGATCTCATCAGTGACTATAAGCAAATTGATTTTAGTGGCATGAAATAACCAATATGCCCACAAACCAGCATGACATAGCATGCATTATTTTAGATCATTCTACTGTTCTTCACACTTCACCTCTGATTCTTGAGATTTTGTTTTCCTTATTCTTTTATTAATCGTCAATGGCTATTTAAACATACCATACTTACACTAGGTAAACATACTTATTTACACGTGATGAGCCATTAAGCAGCATTCTTCTAGATTTAATAGTATGCTACTGAAATTAGATCTTGATTTGCCTTTTCTGGAATTCTTATTCTCCTTGATGCAGTTTCTCATTATGAGCTATTGTAAGTTCCAAAAAAGTATGGCTTCTCAGGAAAATTACCTCGTCCAGTTCTCTAGAACCCATATACATATCACAATGTCTCATAGCCTGATTCTATGGTCCATATTCTTTTTAACCACTATTGGTTCCATTTTTGATAATTATAAACACTTTCCCCGACTCATATATGCATGTCATGGCAGGTGGAGCCCAAACAAGACACTCCAACAAAAAGGCCACGAAAGTAGATACCTTCTCGTTCCTATAACACAACCACAGGTCGGATATGACTCTCACACGAAACATTCTCCACCACGCTTCTTCCATCTTGTAAAATTAACTTAATGTTCTTGTCACTCAATTGAATCATGTTTGCTATCTAAAGTTTGCAAATGCAGCATTTTCTTTCAATAGGGCAGAGGTTGTGGGACAAGTAGATGAATCCTTGTATATTTATTTAGATGGTTTTGTAGGAATTAGTAAAGCATTCTTAGTGTAATAGTTCTTGATCTTGTCATACACAGTAGCAATGTATTATGACCATGAATTGAAGTTGGATTTTCTAGTCTAGTATTTACCCATGTCATATTTATGTTTCTTTTTTCTACTTTCAATTCCCTTCAATTACATTAGAGTACCATTTTTCTGGGGGGATAGATAGGGTGTTTATTTGAATATGGGTAGTGTTTTTTTTTTTTTTTTTGAATACGAACCCACTTGAAATTTGTGTGTTTAAACTCATCGCAAACACAATAAAAACTAAAAATGAATTAATTGCCTAAAAAACAATGACATTTATTTGGTTGTAAATTTAACTAAATTTTAGGAATTTTGGGCCCAAGACCACCTCCCTATATTAACATTTCATTAAAACATAATTGAATAAGTTTTATACGAGATCTTCTCCTGAATTCTTTTTATGTGAGATGCATAAATTCACAATTCAAATATAAATTTATGTAAATGAATTTGGTTAGTGAAGCAGATAAACCGACAATCCACACTTCATATATAAATTTGTGTAAATGAGTTTGATTAATGTGGCAAAAGAAATGGAATTTATTCGTAAAACTATCTTATGCAAATTTTTGAATATATAATTTACCATTACAAGGGGAGATCGTCTACACAAACTTTTGTGAACATGATATAACATTACAGCGTGTGAATCATACATTGGTACATATGAGATTTCATAATTCATTGTATATTTATCTTTTATTTTAAAATAATTAACACAAACTTCATATATAAAAATATAATAATATTTGCTCAATAAAAATATTGATAATATGTAACTTAAAAATATAATAAAATTGGTGAGGAAATGTTGAATATGAAATGTATTGGAGAGATTTATTATTGGTAATAGAGTTTGATTATCTCTCTTCCCCCAATTTCCGTTCAAGAATTTTCGGCGACTCTCAACTGTCACCATCTTACTGCTCCATTCTTGCCCTCATCATCTTCGCGACCCTCTCTTCATTCCATTTCTATCCAGCAGGTTCTCTCTCTCTCTCTCTCTCTCTCTCTCTCTCTCTCTCTCTCTCTCCACGCGAAAGAATTGATGTATCTGTCCATCGCCCGAGTTTGTTCAGTCTTGAAACTCGATTGATTGGATAAAAGTAAAATCTTGGAAACTGGGTTTTTGTGGGATTGATTTTTATGTTCTCTCTCTGCACACACGCAAGAATTTTTATCGCGCGAATTTGTTTGGTCTTGAAACTCGATTGATTGAATAAAACTAGAACATTGGAAACTGGGGTTTTGTGGGTTTGATTTTTATGTTGGGAATTCGTTATGTGGGCTGTGACACAGCATGTTCAGAATATATGGCCTTTCTCTGCTTTCATATTCAATGAATTGAGGGCATCAGATAGGATTGTTAAAAAATTGCCGATTCCCGAAACCACGAAGCACTTCGTTTATGCGATTCGGGAGCCCGAATTGGAGGCTGTGATCTATGTGTTATCGGTTCAGAATTTGTCCGAAAGGTCCTCTTTAGATGCTGAGTGTTTGATTAGAGCGATTAAACCTGATGCTGTTGTTGTGCAAGTGGGTGAGTTGAATGGTGAAGAGATGAGTGGGTTGAGACAGGATGGCAATGGATGTAAGGTTGGTGATGATGATACTGTTCCCACCTCTGTGTTTGAGGTGTTGAAGAAGTGTTTTATGCATAAGATTAGTAGGGAGAGGTACGAGGACGTTGCAGGGACGTCGGTCTTGAAGGAGATTTTCGGGGTGAGTTTCAATGGACACCTCATTGCAGCTAAGAATGCTGCTGAGGAAGTTGGTTCTTCATTCGTGATGCTTGAATCGCCTTTTGTGAAATGCAATATGAGTGGTGATAGTGACTCTGATTTGGAAACAGAGGCCGAGGTTGTGAATTCACGTGCTGGCTTTGGAACTGCGATCAGTTTGCAGCTTAGTAATTTGGTTCCTCAAAGAATCGGGAGTTCAGTTGTTTCTCTGAGTTCAAGGGCTTTTCGTGCCACAGATGAAGTTCAATCGCAAATGGTGAGGTCGTTGTCATCTTACTTGGTTTCTGTGAATCCTGCTTCGAAGTTTTCAGGTGGGGATGTTAGACCAATAGTTGATTATGAGGTTCCACAGTTTGCGAAATATGTTTATCCATTGCTTGTTGATTTGCATGATATGTTTGTCGACATCCCCTCTATGGGAACTGCTTTAGCTTGTGCACAGAAGATGCTCTGTGATGTTAGTAAAGGAGAAACCATTGACAACCATTTGCTCTCAGAAGTTTATGCGTTTCAGATTGCTGTTGAGGGGCTCAGAATCGCTTTTAATAATGCAGGTCGGTTGATAAGAAACTCAGCTCCACCTCATTGTGAGTTCTCCGATCTTCCTATGGATGACAAGTCACATGCTATTCTTGCTCAGGCTCTCCGAAGCCAGAGCAAGAAGTACAGATCAATAGTCGCAGTAGTTGATGCTAGTGGATTAGCAGGGCTCAGAAAACACTGGAAGACTAATGTTCCTTTAGAAGTTGAAGGTATGGTCGATCAGCTCGTTATCAACTATGGAGATAATGGTGAACTTTCAACACGTGGTGGCTTTAGAAATCGGCTATTAGCTGATAAGCCTGTGGTAGCAGTAGGGGCAGGTGCAACGGTGGCCATTGGAGCCTCGTCCCTCTCTAAAGTTATCCCGGCATCAACTTTCATCAAAATCGCCACATTCCATGCCCCAGCTTCTCTTAAACTTGTCTTCACTCAGACCCAAAAGGCTCTTCTTTTTACACTTAGCAAGACTCTTGGGCCCACCAAGGTAGTGGCCCCAGGAATGGTAAGCTCTTCGATGAAAGGCTCGGTCATAAAAGCAGCTGCCTCTGCTGAAAAAATACGTGCTGTGGCTCACGGTGTTATAGCCTCAGTAGAAAAGACGAGCCTTTCTGCAATGAGAACGGCCTTCTATGAAATAATGAGAAAACGCCAGCTTCAACGAATTGGAGTATTACCATGGGCTACTTTCGGGTGTAGTATGGCAACATGCTCGGGTTTGCTTGTTTATGGCGATGGAATTGAATGTGCCGCAGAGTCTTTTCCTGCAGCTCCTTCGATCGCCTGTTTGGGTCGAGGAATCCAGAGTCTACGCCAGGTGTCACAGGTCGTAAGGGAAGCAGAGAGTTCAAGAATACAGAGATCCATAGAGTCTTTGTTGCACAAATTTAGGAAATTGAAACTTGGAGTAAATTGAACCTAATTGATTTCAAAATGTGAAGTTGAGAGGTATTCTGTAAATGAAATAACAGTAGAGGATGATTGTTTTTGATCTTGTAGTTTGAAATACTCTTCAATGAGAAAAGGCATCTTTACGTATTTGTTATTTTTAAGGCACGAGTATCAGCACATATGTCGCATGTGGAGGGTGAATGATTTAAATCAGAAATATTATAGTACTATTAATTTTTTATAAGGATATACAATCTATATTAAATTAAATTAAATTCAAAAATATCTAGTAAATTAAAGTTATAATATAATAGAGTTGTACTTATAACAAAATTCTATATGAGTTTGGTTAATGTAAAATTATTTAAATATGAAAATCACAAATTACTATTTATAATCTTAAATAAAATCTTTAATAAGGATATATTAGACAATCCATATTTTATAAGAATTATTCATACTTTTATATAGGTTTTTGTAAGAAATATACATACTTATATATGAACAATAGATATTGTAGGGTTCACCAAAGCTTTAAGAACAAATGAACTAAGATCTGAACAAGACTTTCAACATATCAAATGTTTCATCTTTGCTTAACGGTCTGTTATTTTGACTTATTACAACATAATTTGATGTTGCCAAATACATATGTGAAATGTGTTCTGGTGCTACAAGTTGCAAATAAAGAACACCACCACTCTTCATTTTTAAGTTTTTCTCTTTTCAATTCTAAAAATGTCTAAACAGCAAATCCAGTTTATCCACATCTCAAATCTTTTAATATCAAATAAACCCGAATTCTATCACTAGTAACTTTAAAGAAAACAATGTATTACAACACAAACGTATCTCCAGAAATGAGATAAACAAATAATCAACTTCATGTATTAATTAGCCATGTCCTCCCCTCGAGAGCTTTGCAAAGGCGTTCTTCCCCATCTGGTTGCATTATCAAACAAAGAAATGCCGAAGACGAGCAAAAATTGGGCATCAAACAGGGAGAACTAAGATATTGCTGCTTGCTCGAGGATGATAGAAACCAGAGCAACTTGCATCTAAACTTCAAGATGAGAGAACCAAACATAATATTGTTTTGCCCTCATAAGCTTCTGTAGTCTATAACTGTGACTTCATCTTCTGGAACATCCAGGTCATTATAGCTGCAAATTTGTTAAATCAAGGTTAAGATCCATGTGCAGGAAGTGAAAGAGATACCAACAACGATGGAATTGCAGTGGCATCTATGCGATTTGTAGTTCTTGCAGACAAATAGGAGCTACAGTGAGATTCGAAAATCGTATACTCCATAAATGTACGATCAATTTAGTTTATCAAAAATTATATCCCATTGGTGGCTTAATTTTCATCCAAATCCCACATTTTAACCAAATGAAGAAATCTAGGTGGAAGGCTACAATTTTCCAGAGGGCCTAATTTTGATATACATGTTAACAAATTCCTTAAACCTGGTCATATAATGTAGCAATTTCAGAAAAAAAAAATCCCATCTTCTTTGTTCACTTGTTTCATGCAGCTTTAATATTGACTTTATGCCCGAAAGAAGGGAACAAACTATATAATTTTGCTTAGAAATAAGAAGCCAGAGTTTACTAGACAGAGTTCTAACATTTTATTTTACTAATGATATTAATTATTCAAGTGAAGTTATCAAAGCACTCATCTACATATATCTAGCATTTTACTACCAGATCATCACTAAGGTTGTCCTTTTAAAATTAAAAATCCTCAACAATCTTCCAGTTTGCACATTGATGGGCTCATATTAAATGAAAAAACTACAAACCTTCGCAAGCTCCGAGGATCCTGTCGAAGTGTTGGGGGCATTGCAATTATTGGAGAAGGTCCACTTAACTGGGGACCTGATCTTCCGTTCCTGCCTGCTTCAAAGGGGGAAGGACCACCTTGGTCTCGTAACATCCGCATAGCAACCTCAGGAGGAGCAGGAACAAAAGGGC
Source organism: Scutellaria baicalensis (assembly GCA_005771605.1). Taxonomy (NCBI): domain Eukaryota; kingdom Viridiplantae; phylum Streptophyta; class Magnoliopsida; order Lamiales; family Lamiaceae; genus Scutellaria; species Scutellaria baicalensis. The sequence goes on along the minus strand of CM016726.1, from coordinate 9,999,391 downwards.
CCTAGTGGACTGCAATCAATGACCACAAATTATTCAACAAATCAAATACTATGTATATACATACAAAAGATACTCTGAAGACATAAAACCATTTCCAGCATTACAGAGAAGAGGAAAAGAATGGCCCAAACTTACCCGGCACCAGGAACAGGCATCAGCACAGGAGGAGGTATGTCCGAAGAGAAAGTTGCAACAGGAATGCCTTGCCCACCAAAAGAATCAAACATTTGTTCGTCTGCATTGTTCCCAGAAGAACCATCATTATTGATGAAATCCCCAGACTGAGGATCCTCAGACCTATCAAACCGTTCATTGCCATTGGCACGGTTTTCCCTACGATTTCCTCTTTCATCTTTTATTCTATTATCTAAGCCAGGTCTGCGTCTTTGTGGCTTTTCCTTCTACAGAGGAAGCCGTGTGAGTGTACAGAATGAGGTATTGTCAGGATGAAAATTTGGGAAAAGAAGTCACAAGAAAGACATACCAATGAAGGCTGCATGACAGGCGTCCCTCCAGGTGCATTTTCATCACTGCAATACATGATAGTTATAGAGCTTGCAACCAAAGAGACATCATAGGCACATTCAAAATGGCAGTACTTACTTCATATAGTTCTGGAAATACAACTCTTCACGCACTTTTGACGTCAGTTCCATCACGAGTTCTGTGTGTTTCAATTTTAAATGTTTGTGAACAAATTCTGCTGCATGAAAGAGCTTTGTGCAACCTTTTGCTCCACATCCATACTTCCAACCATATTTTTCATCCCTAATTTTACGGACATAAGGATCCAAACCTTCAGCAGCTGTAGCATCTATCTTCTCCTTCGCGGTCATTGCTTCCAGAGGATCTGAATTCTTCAGCCTCTCTTGCCAACGAGAATCTAATTTTTTCTCCCACTCATGTCCATTATCTATTGCATCAGTACTCTTGCCATCCACTCTAATATGCCGGAGACCTTTTGCTTCGTTTGTTTCAACCAACCCATAATAATCAACTCCATGAATGCGCCAGAGATAAGTTAGAAGTGTGTCTAGAAGCTCAATTCCCTCGAGACCTTTGATTGAAGTTAAACCACGTATGATAATGACTGGACCACTTGAACTTCCATGAGACTTATCTCTACTCATTCTCTCATTATCAGCTCGACATAAGATGTTGTCCTCAATTCCTTTTTCTGTATCAAGCTTCCATACAAGAGCCTGAGCCTGTTCAATGTCAATCTGAATTCGTCTGGGCTCAGAACAAACTGGGTGAGCCTTTGGGGCAGAAGAAAGATCAGACTCTTTGGCACCAACCCTACCAGGCCGCCTTCTTTTGCCACCCACATCTGCTTCATCTTCAGAATTTGGCTCACTGGACTGTTCTGCCTTGTTTGATGTGGAAGGACTAAAAGCAGGACCTCTATAAACATACAGAACTAGGTCAGATCAGTATAACTATAAAAAATTTGTTAAACTGAAAATCAGAACTGCAGAGCATCTCTTACAAATCCAAAGTCCCACTCTGCAGATCAAGCAGAAAATCCTTCCCCAACTTCCTAGCAAGTTCATTCCTCCTGCAAATGCCATTGTGTTCAGATCTTTCAATATGACCAAAATGGATGCCAGGAACACAAGGTATGTACATACAGGACATAAACAGCATTTCACATTGACATTGAGAGTATAGCTTAAAAAGGCTACCACCCACATGCTTACCTTTCTATGACAGCAAGCAAGTTTGTTGGATGATATTTGTCTTTTAACCTAATCGGACAAGACAAAATGGATAAGGCATAAAAACAAGGAGTAAAATAGCATTTAGAGGGGAAAAAATGAATGAATAAAGAAAAAAAAGAAGTACCATTCTTCATCTTTGTGTGCATTAAAGTAAGTTCTTTTCTGGGTAGTTATATACTCTGTTCTGTACTCTTGATACCTGATCATACTCGAGACTTGGTAAATTAGCAGAGAAACAAAATACATTAACACGCACAGCGAAGTAACTCCACACTTTACTTGAAAAGGGACCCAAACTATAAAGTAAGGTTAAACTGATTAACTGTAAAACATTCCCAATCTGACCTGCGCTCTGCTTCAGCTGGTAAGATGTCATCTTCAAGCTCCTGAATAAACTGCTTATAAGACATCATTCCTTCCCTGAAGAAAGAACATAAATCCTAATCAAGAGTTCTAGCTGATGATAACATTGAAACAACAAATTTCTTATTTCTCTAAAATAGAAACTATGCCAAGAACTTAAACAGTTACAAGTGTGCGACTTCACATGCAAACATCAACACAAAGAAAAATAACATCATGCAGGCAGCAGACTAAAAGAGAATACAGAATACCACCAACTTATTGGTCACAACAAAAAGCAATAAGAGGTGTTAATACAGCACACGATATAAGATTAGCAACCTTCCCACGAGATCCCCTTCAATATTTTCATTAATTAGTTCAGCAGTCGAAGCAGCAAGTTTCAGAAAGATAAGCACACGCAGCAGATAACTTTATGTAAGCAGGGCAACTCAGTGGAGAACACCCATTTACATAAATCCAGAAGAATGAAAGAACGGGACTATAAAGAGAAGTTGCGGTCCTTGCATTGAAAAAATTCAAATGCCACCCCTAAAAAAATATAAATCTGCTACAGAAATCAGATTTCCACACAACTCTATGCTACATACCTTTGGGTACCACCAGCATTAAACGCATCAGAAAAAGCATCACGACCAGAATCCCAATCTGCATAAAGAAAGCTCAAAATGATAACATAGACAGGGAAAGCCAACACAGAAATTTAAAGCAAAGACTACTCTATAGTGAACCAATTAGAGACGCAGGCAATCACAGAGAATATGCATTCAGAAATGGTCAATATAAGTGCAAACCACATCCAAACTGCATAGTCAATATGGAACAAGTGAACAACAAACTACATGAGAAGTGCTACAGTTTATCAAAAGAAGGAAGTTTACTCATTTAAAAAAAAAAAAAAAAGATTAGATTGAGCACAGTATTTAACACATATGATAGCCAAAGGCCCATTTAGAACAAACCTTTCTTCGGACTGAAATTCTCAAACAAGATTAACGAATTTATTTTTATACCAAAACCACTAGATGAATGTATAGAAAGTAGGAAAACATGTGCTAAGATGTGGGCAGAAAGTTAACAGTAAAACCAGTAACCTTTCATTTGAACCCCAAAATGTATCTTAAGTGGAAAGTCGGATTGAAGTCAAAGTTTAAGAGTTAATAACCATGAAATTTGAAGACAGTATAATCACTGCAGAAGCTGTACAATTCCCGCAGTCTTATGTTTTTCAGAACTTAGTGATCCTGTGGACACTTGGATAAGTTGAGGTCCTAAGATTAGCAGGCTTCTATTTCTCAACATTCATTTTGTACATTCTATTTAATAATACCCAAATGAGATTTCGAAAATTCAAATATATATTAGATACCCATATTTACAAGTATTAAGCGGTCTAATCCAGATCTCTTCCTTGAATGGTTAATTGACCTTTCTTCTAATTCATTAAGCATACGGCATTATCAACTGTAGCTCTGAGGCAGCTATACAGACATTTATCATTAAATAAAAAAAGACTGACCATCTGCTTATTAACTAATTTAAAAACCAAACTCACAAAGTAAATTCGAAAGACATTCCTTACAAAGTTCTTAAAAAGGGATAATACATATCAAACAACTATCTCCAAAATAGTTGTGTCACTGCCAGCTCATAGCTGTATCATGTATGATAAGATTTGCTTGAAAGGCAAACTTAGCACTATTATATAAATTTTGGTTTAATCGTGATTAGTCCCGAGGCACGATTGACACACATCATGTTTTATTAACAAGAATCACAAGATAGGCTACATGCAAAAGCACTGTGCTCATCTTAAGGACACATAATAGCATTAGGCAAATCACAGTTGTCAGGCGCGCCCAAGGAGTGAGGCAAGAGGATGCAAGTTGTAGAGCCTCTACAAGAGGCGGGCATTGTCCATGGCATCACACAGCCTAACAACTACTCCCTCCAATTCAAAATAACTACCGTACTAGAAAATATAATTTGTTCCATAGTGCCAAGAAGATTTAATGATATTCTTCCACTTTGCCTGTTACAGATCGTGTTTACCAACGGAGAGGGAAGAAGGATGGCGTGGACGGAATTGCAAAGTTGGCAAATGGCTTGGCAATGAGTGAAGATTGCAAAGTTGGCAGTCTGGTTGGCAAACCGTGAGATTGCAGAATTAGTTAGGATATTATTTTTCCTTGTTTAAGATATTGAGTATCTTGGATTTAGTTTGCAAATCGTATCTTTCCATTTTATTTTTTCCCTTAAATAATGTAATAGCTTGGTAGGGTTGGTCATTGGGAATTTTGGGGATTGGAACTTGGAATTGGGAATTAGGAATTGTTTGCAATTGCAATTCAATTTGTTATCGATCTATTATCACTTCTTGTCCAATTTATTGTTCTCGTTTCTCTGACTCTAACAATTGAGTTCTCCATCGCCTCAAGACGTGATTCCGTTCTCGTCATTGTCACGAGTATCCGGCAGGTCGGACCAAATTGTTAGAGTCAGAGAAACGAGAACAATAAATTGGACAAGAAGTGATAATAGATCGATAACAAATTGAATTGCAATTGCAAACAATTCCTAATTCCCAATTCCAAGTTCCAATCCCCAAAATTCCCAATGACCAACCCTACCAAGCTATTACATTATTTAAGGGAAAAAATAAAATGGAAAGATACGATTTGCAAACTAAATCCAAGATACTCAATATCTTAAACAAGGAAAAATAATATCCTAACTAATTCTGCAATCTCACGGTTTGCCAACCAGACTGCCAACTTTGCAATCTTCACTCATTGCCAAGCCATTTGCCAACTTTGCAATTCCGTCCACGCCATCCTTCTTCCCTCTCCGTCGGTAAACACGATCTGTAACATTGCCCCTATCTTGTTTTTTGTGCTATACTTTTGTTTAGTGTTATACATTAATCTTGTCTATTGAATGTTTCGCATAGTCATATTATACACTTAACTATAGCTATTAAATGCATACTTAATACTTGTGAAACAACCTCAAATGACAGTTTTTTAAAGGAGGGAGTATGAGGCGATTAAACTAAACTTTACTGTTGAATTCCATCCAAGAGAAATACCAATTTCAATATGCTACAATCACTAATGAAGATATCGGAACAACGTTGGGAATCACAAACAACGATTACATTATTCAGAAAAATAACCATAATAAAAGCATGCCGGATACACATGTAATACCTTGATAGCCACCAGCTGAACGACCCATGTATCGACCATGAGGCCTGTCATCAGGATAACCAGGTCTGCCCCCATTCTCACGTTCATATCCACCAGGATGATCATATCCAAACCTAAAAAAATGAAAATAATAAAATTTAAAAAATTCTTACATCACTAGTCTAGTTGGACAACAAAATAAGATCTCTGAGCTGCAAAGTAAAACAATCAGTTCCCATGGAAAGAACTAAATGAAACTAGGTGCGTTTTCTTTATATTAGAAAATAAATAAATGAATTGGCAAGAAGAAACACAAATGAGGAGCTCCTACATTCACCGATAAAAATGTTAACCTATACAAGATCCTGCAATCATGTATTTTCGCAAGTCAGTTACCATTTATTATCATTAAAAATTTAAACTTTGAACCTTGACTATAAAGTTGGCTCTAAATCCGAACTGATGATTTGAAATGACATAAAATTTGATTCTGCCCGGAGAAAATTAAATTAAATTTAGATGTGCACAACGTCCAAATAACTAAATACTTTTACAAATGACTTCTCCACGACCCAAGTATCTAATCCCACTAATCACCAAATTCCATAAAGAACTGTACAGGTAAGTAAACAATTGAGTAAGGTGCATACAAATGATATGAGCAATTATAGGGGCATCAATAAAATGCAAAAGAACTCACCTTCGGTCTCCAGAACCATAACCTCCTCTTGGACTCCCTCTCCTTCCATCATAAACATCATCCCTCCTTCGCTTATACGGGGGAAACGGCGGTGATCTTCTCGGAGGCGGAGAATGCGGACCTCCACCACGTCGGTCTCGATAAGGAGGTGGAGGGGGGCTTGGACTCATCCTACCACGCTTATGATAATCCCTCTCACGCGGTGGCGGCGGGGGCGGCGATCGATTGCGATCATAGTATTCACGCCGCGGCGGCCGGTCGAATTCCCGGTCATCCCGCCGATCTCGGGAGTCGCGTTCACGGTCTCGGATGGCTCTGCGTGGCGGTGGCGGCGGAGGAGGCGATGATGCGGAGTCTGGGGCAGCGCCGGAAGGTGCGGTGGCGTCAGTAGGCTTGTCATCGGCGGTTCTTTCACTGCGGCGGTCGAGGTTTTCTTCGGTGGCTGGTAAAACTTCGGCCATGTGCGAAATTCAGATTGAAGCCAAACCCTAATCTGCTTCAGTGTGGAGAAGCGATTTCAAGATTTGGGGGTTTTTGTTTTTGAGACGAAAGTGAATAAAAAATAATTATTCGAGAGTCAAATTACATAATTACCCTACAAAATTGGAGCACCCTTTATATATACATTGCAAATAAATTATAATCCATGATTTTTCATTATTCCACTAATTATAACAAATTTTCTCTTAATTCGTACATTTGTGATTTTGGTTATATTCCACTTTCATAGGTTTCATCATCTTATTCATTTCATATCTTTCATACATATTTCGAATTTCCATGACATAAAATATAACTGTCAAGAAAAGAAATAATTTTTTGTGTGAAATAATCTAGTATTATCTTTTCATTAATATAGATTAAAATTTGATATTTAAAATTTTGATCTATTCATTAAATTATATGAAACTAGTATAAGTCTCGTGCGATGCAAGACATATAAATCTTACTATAGTTTATTTTGATATAAAATGTTGGACACAAAAAATAATAAATTACATTGAAGATTTCGACTAAGTACTCGTTTAATGCATCATCATATAAATTTGAACATTTTGAATTTAACGTGAAAATTATTAATTTACGATTTTTTTTTTGAATTTAACGTGAATATTATTAATATTTCAATAATATTTCAATTTCATGATATGTGTGTGATACATGGGTATATAAAGTTCAAGTGTTAGTAAATTTTGGAAATAAAAACGTTGACCTTAAAAAACATTATAGTTCTTCAAAATTAATTTAATTTAATCTACTACCCATATAATTTACTAATTATAAATATTATTTATTATCATAATACATTGTCCTACTACTTTAGTAATAGTATTAGTTACAATTGGTTTGAAAAATGTTTATGCAAATATATGCTCAATAATTTATTCATTGAGTACAAAATGGTGATATTATTGTGTTAGAAAATCGCTATTTAAATTTTAACGAAACAAAATACATTTGTCATAGGAAATTATAGTACCTCATTTTTCACAAGGTTTAAATAAAATTAAAATGTAATTTGAGTTTATAGAATAGGTTCAAGATTGATGGAAATGCAAGTGAATACCTTGCTGCAAGTTGTTAAGAAAAACTATTGCTGCAAGTTGCAATTAAGAGATCAAACACTAAATATTGTAAGGTAGAAGATGAAGCATGCAGGATTACAAGTAGACTTGTTGAAAGCTGACAAGATTGCAGAGATTGATTGTTGCATGCAGAAGTATAAAAAAGACAGGTTGAAAGAAGACATGCAAATGTGCCATGTATGAAGAAGATGAAGACTAGTTCTAAAATCAATCACCTCCGGCTCCATTTACAAAAAAAGATCAAAAACAATGCTAGATAATCACCTAAACAGATCAAAATATAGTCAGTATAGACAAAGTGAACATAATACAGTGACTAATAAACTGTTTACACCGACAGGCTGCAAAAACCTGTAATCTAGTGCAAGCATTTGAACCTTATAATAAGACAAGAAATCTTCAATGCAAACCCTAAAAGACATTTAATGCATCCTACGCCAAGAAAGATGATTTTAATGTTGTGAAATGTGTCTCCTTTGCCAAACAAATTTCTAACCTAGAAATAGAGGAAGAGAAGATTGAAATTACTATTGAAACTACAACTCTCAAATTTGCAAGCAAGAATTTCCAAGCACTCTCAAGTCTAACAAGTTTCAGTTACTTCTTAACAGTGTCAAACATTTAATTCCAAATTTAGAAATCCAAATGCTATTTCAGCACCAGTTGAAAAATCCCTTTTATCTTTAATCTTTTTGTTGTGTGCTTGGTTGTTTATGTATCCTCAGTTGAAATGGAGAATTCTTTGTTGAGTGTTTGTTGTTAAGTATCTAGCAATAATCTTGTGTGAGTTGTGAAGATCCTGTCTGAGTTTGCCTTAAGAGCTTACTGTAACCTATATGGAAGTAGAAGTTCAAGTAGGTGTCTTTTGTTAAGAATGTGTCATTTAGAACAAACAAATTAAACTCAACTAAATTCCTCTTACAAATGAGTAAAGTGAATGTAGAGAGATACACAACTCTTAAACCACTATAAAGATTTTATGTATTTATTTGTTACATTATGTTTTTTATTTTATCACGCTGCATCTATATATATCATTTGCACAAGATTATTTTGCTTTAAGCTCATATTTCAAACCTATTGAGAAAGATCTTGTCTTTAATGTTTAATTATTTACCACAAAAAACTCTGACAGTTTAGTAAGTTGCAGTGCTCAATAACGTTGCTGATATACACTCTAACTTTCAATGCTACAAATTCAAAAGAATATCTATAGAGTTTTTTGACAGACCTTCCAAGTTTCCACACTCAAAACAGAATGAAATCAATAATCTCAATTCTTTTTATGAAATTGACACCTCTCTTAATTTTGTTGTGAATTTATTAACACCCATTATCTCATCAATCTATCTTTGCATCACATCATATCAAGTGATTCGACAGTGAAAGCATTTTAAAACAACACAAATCCTAAAGTTGCAAAAATAGTATGCTCCTTATATTCCACAAAGGAAAATCGCATAATAAAGAATTAAGAAAAATCTGTGTTGGCTAAAAAAAATGGAAATTTCACCGAGGAAAACAGATAAGGGCATTAATGTCATTTAACACTTTGCTCGACTTACAAATCACATACTTCAAAAATCATTTAATTTTCATCTTAACTATAACAATTCCGAAAAATTATATTATAATATTAAAATCCCGAAAAATCCAATTCATCTGCACCTGAATCTGGGTGATCTTACCTGCAAGCAAGTTGGGTCATCGCTCGATTAATGTGAAGCATTTCGCAAGAATTGATTGAATTGTGATAGAAGCCACGAATAAATCAACCTAAAAGGAGGAAGAAGAAGAAGAAGAAGAAGAAGAAGAAGAAGAAATGGAGGATGGAAACTTCAGCTTTACTGCAGAAGATTTATCGACGATCGGCGGCATAGCCACCGTTTCGCTGCTCCACTCCTTCATTCCAACTCATTGGCTTCCGTTCTCCATCGTGGGTCGGGCTCAGAAATGGACGCTCTCTCGTACACTTCTTGTTAGTAAGTGATGCTTGAATTCTTGCTAGTGTTTGTTGATGGACATGATTTGAGTTGTTTGTTGGAGAAATTTATGATTTTGTTTGTGGGAGGGGAAAAGGGGTTTCTAGGATTTGATTGTTATGTGAGATCTAAGAGGTTGAAAGTGAATTTATCTTGTTGTGGGTGAGATTGATTGATTAGTTCTGTTATGTTTGCACAATTTGGTTGTTCATATGCTGGAAGATTTGCATAAGAAAATGTGTGATTTTTCAGGATGTGATGAAGTTTTGGTTTAATCTAGAAGAGCCCATAAATTGGCATCTCATATTGCTGCAGGTAGCTTTTAGGTATGGTTATTGGGTGAAGTTCGAGCGAATTTTTATGGCTTAAGAAATCGGGAATCATTCGTGTAGTTACTATGGCAAAAGAGGTCTATTGGGTGAAGTATGACTGTAGGACTAAGCTTTTAAATGGACTAAGAATTGGGCGTAAGCATTTGTGTAGTTACTGTATAATGGCAAAGGAATTAGGCAGAAAATGAGTAAGAACTAGGTAGAAACATTCAATTTCTGATCTCGTAGAACATACAAGGAGATAACACAATTCCAGGTGGAGATTTGCTATGTGGTTTTTGATATGCATTTTGGGTTATGGACAGTAGGTGAAGAAGGTTGCACACTGGGCCAATCTATAGTCAGCAGTGTAAGGTGAATCCAAGTGAAGTTTTGGTTTGATTTGATGAAGCAAGTTAATATCGAGCAAAATCATAAATATTGTTAAGTACTTGCATTTAGGATAACATGTTTCACTGATGATTCTTCCTGACTAAAGGCAATGATGGGTACAGTTTTTCAGAAGTTGTGCTTTATTATGTGATGTGTGGTCTTGGTCATCAAGTGGAATGCATTCAATTTTTCGTCTTTGTAGCATTATATTTCTGCTAGAATAGCATTGTTTGTGATCCGCATAGTGTGGTGAAAGAAATTGATGTTTGAATCTGACACATGAATGTGCAACTAAATCACCTTATTTAGGAGTATGCTAGTATTTATTGGAACCAATAGTAGACCCCAATTGAAATTCATTTGAACTAATCACCTGAGTTGTTTGATCCTATCAGAGTACTCGATTGCCAAGAATACTACTTTAATCACAATCTCTAGCACTGTTTGCTCATCACTGGACTTATCACCCTGTGCTTTCATTTATACTTAATTCCGTTTTCCTGTAATCAATTAGTTCTAGTAAAGCTAATGAATTGTCTGCATGCAGCTGCATTTGGAGCAGTGTTGCATGTTTTGTCAACTTCGTTACTCGGGATAACAGCAATCACCATCACAAACACCATAGCAGGGGAGGAAACTGTGCATAAACTTGCATCTTTGTTGCTTGTTTTTCTTGGTGGCGGTTATGTCATATTGTTTCTTACTGGGAAGGGTGGTCACAGCCATTCTCACAACCAACCTATGGAAAAGATGGCCGTTGCTGGTCTTGTTCTTGTCCCAGCATTGTCTCCTTGTGCAACCACTCTTCCGGTATTTCTTGCCGTTGGAAACTCATCCTCCATGATGGTACTTGCTATCATAGTTCTCTTATTCAGGTAACCATTATGCTTTTTTCTTTTTTCTTCTAGCTTTTGCTTTGTCTTCATTATCAAATTTTGATTTACATCTTAACAGCAGCTTGATTGCGATAGTTTCACGTATAAAATAATAACCTATTTAGTTGTGATTATAATGCTATGTGGAAATAGTAGGCATTTCACTGACAGTTATCCTGGCCCTTCTATGATCTTTCTCCTCTCCTATGAATCTTACCTTTAATATACTAAAAAAGAACTCAAGATCGACACATGTCGATTTACGGTTCTATATTTTCCTTCCTAAAAATAAATTAATCATAACCATACATTTGTCTATAATTTATCTATTTATGAATATATAACTAAACTACTTAAGCTATGAATTAAGATTTTAAAAAATCCCTAAATCATGAAACTTTATTATTGGAAATAATTTGAAACTAAAATCTCTAGAATCTCATGTATCGACTTTATTAATTAATCATGACACTTACATTTTGTTATTGTATAATTCATGTATCAAGTTTATTGATTAATAATGGGACTTCCTTTGTTGTTGTATAAATTTTTCTTTTGTTTATATTTGAAATTTTATTCATTTTGGAGAATCTAGTTTCATACACTGAGTACAAACCTAAATAATATGTATTACAAATATGCTTAAATATTAAATGAGATGACACTCTTTTTTGACAATTACTTATACACATTGACTATTATTTTACGAAAATTCATCTATAAAATTATTTTTGTTCTTTTTTATAAAATCTGTGTATTTCATTGAGACAACTCTAGTAATTCTGTAAAATAGATCAAATCGCCTAATATTTCAGTTTGGTCATCTTGTCTGATTTTCTTAGGTTGGAGAAATTTTTCTATGGTGGAAACCGTATTTGCTTGCTAACATACTCTCTAATCTCACTATATTTATACTTTTAGTATCCTAATAGTCTAAACATTCAAACAAAATATGAACATGATATGATTTATTTTGCAGCACAATCACTGTAATGACATCACTAGTGGCTCTCTCGTTCTATGGTGCTAGTCAGCTCAAGTTCCACTGGGTGGAACGCTACGACAAACTTCTAGTAGGATCAGTTCTATGTTTAGTTGGAGTTTTGACCCTTATTTTTCATGATCATGATGGAGATGGCACTTCACATGGAGAGCATTTGCATAGGAAAATAATTGCTCTATAAGGATGTATTATTATGTGTTTCTTAGTTTTGACGTATGGAGATTGCAAATGACGGTGCACAGTAGTAAGAACCGGTAATACTTATGTTTCATGTTCAACCGGTGACTTTGTGATGCTCGATTTATTATGAAAGTTGTTGCATTCATGATCTTTGTTATTTGGTTTTCATTCTGCTTTTGTTGTGATATGTATATAGTTGATTGTCATTCTTTTGGTCTATTTGTTGTAACCTAACATGATCTGCAAATGCTATATTCCCTTTTTTTTTTTGGTCACTGTTCTGTGTTGAGAAGGAACAAATATTGTTAGGGTGTGTTTTGGAGGGGATTGTGTGGGATTTGGAGAAATCCCGCCATTTAAATACTGGGTAGTAAATATGAATGGTGAAATGTATGTTTGTTTAACGATTCAGTAGGTTATGATTATGTGGTAAATATCAGCTGATATAATATTTTATGTTGTGAAAAGGTGTGAAACAAACAACATCGAAATGTACTATTTTAAAATGCGCCTAAAAAAGATTAAATTTACTAAAATTAAATGTTTTATTTTTAAATAAGTTAGGGAGAGTGAATGGTAGGGACATAATAAGAACTAGAAACTTGTGTAATTAGGTTTTGAACTCTAGTCATTAAACCTATATTTTATAAAGATGGAATACCATTTGAGTTATAACTCGTGGTTACTAAAATTAAATGTTAGAAGACCTAGAAATGTTGGTTCATGTAATCTGTTAGAAACATATAATTATCATTGGTATGGATGTGAGCAATGAAAATACTAAAACTTATGTCAGATTGTCTTATATATAATTTCCGTGAGTCAAATCTTTTTTATCGATGAATTAAATTCAACTCCACTAATTTATATGTGAATTATGATGTGTGAGTTGTGTATTGACCCATCTAACATATCCATGAGACATTCTCACGTAAAAACTCACACTACCAAAACTTATATTAAATACTAATAAGAGAATTATAATTGGGCGTCCCAAACTATGGAGATAAAACCAATTTAGACATCGCAATCCCTTATAATGAAGGATAATGCTTATTTAAAAAGAGGAAATACTCATTTACATTTTTAACATCGATTATAAAGTCAAACTTGAAGGAATAATAATGAAAAATTGTACAAATATTATAAAGGGATACACTTAAAAAATCTCATGATGACTCAACTATTTATTTTATGATATATATATATATATATGAAAAATGATGTGATTTCATTAAGTTGTTAATATTTTTACGACAATTATAAATGTTAGATTGGTTTACATCAATTGTAAATATGATGATGCTTTAATATTCATATTGGCAACTGACGTGTCGGAACACACCAAACAAACATGTTTTGAAATTTGAATAATACATCTTGTTCTTCAATATAATACGAAATATTTTTAAAATCTGAAAAGGATTTGATAAATCCCAGAAAATAAACTAGGAAAATAATATCAAAATCTTAGATTAATTTTTAAAAATAGAAAATATATAAAACTATCTAAAAGGAATGTATTAAAATATTTGAAGTAAATTAAAGACAATATTATTAAGAAAATAAATTAGCTAGCGATGTGACACCATCAAACAAATAAAGTCAAACATGCAATGTAGTGCTACCACATCTATGTTCAAAAAGGTCTACATCTTGCAATTTATAAATCTTTGTAATGCAGCCATGTTCTCAATATTTCTTCCCATTTCCCATGTTTATTTCAACGTGCAGGCAAACAAGCCAATCATTTGACTTCAAACCTTTCTTAATCTTCTATGTTAATTCATTGTTCATTGAATAGTAAGTAATTTATTGAATTGATGACTAATTCATGACATTTATTGAAATCTCTAGAAGTGGTTGCCATTATCATGTAGTTCAATTCTATGGAATTTAATTAAGCTTGCCTTGTCAATTATGGTTAGAAAACACTATATAAGTATTGGAAATATTTGTTTCATTCATCAAACAAATAAGAAAGAGCACCAAAAGATGGAAATAATTGGAATATTGGGGCGCAAGCCCTTATTAGTGTGTGCTTTAGCATTTTGCATTATGGTGACTCAAGTGTTAGCTCATGAGCCATATGTTTATGCATCACCACCCCCACCTTCTAAACACGTTGAGCAATCTGAGTATGTTATTAAGTCGTCACCTCAGCCAGAAGAGAAATATGTGTATGGCTCACCACCGCCGCCAACATACTCTTACAAGTCACCGCCACCACCGGAGTATGTAGAGCATTCTGAGTACACATATAAGTCACCACCTCCACCTCCACCGTCAGTGAAGTACGTGTATGGCTCACCACCTCCACCACCATACTCCTACAAATCACCACCGCCTCCAATGCAGATAGAACATCCCGAATACACATATAAATCTCCACCTCCACCAACAAAGAAGTACGAGTATAGCTCACCCCCTCCTCCACCGTACTCTTACAAGTCACCACCACCTCCAACGCATATAGAACATCCAGAATACACATATAAATCTCCACCTCCACCATCGAAGAAGTACGAGTATAGTTCACCTCCTCCTCCATCGTACTCTTACAAGTCACCACCACCTCCAAAACACGTTGAACATCCTGAGTACACATATAAGTCACCACCTCCACCGTCAGTAAAGTACGTGTATAGCTCACCACCTCCACCACCATACTCCTACAAATCACCACCGCCTCCAATACACGTAGAACAACCAGAATACACATATAAATCTCCACCTCCACCATCAAAGAAGTATGAGTATAGCTCACCCCCTCCTCCACCGTACTCTTACAAGTCACCACCACCTCCAAAGCACGTTGAACATCCTGAGTACACATATAAGTCACCACCTCCACCGTTAGTGAAGTACGTGTATAGCTCACCACCTCCACCACCATACTCCTACAAATCACCACCGCCTCCAATGCAGTTAGAACATCCCGAATACACATATAAATCTCCACCTCCACCAACAAAGAAGTACGAGTATAGCTCACCCCCTCCTCCACCGTACTCTTACAAGTCACCACCACCTCCAACGCATATAGAACATCCAGAATACACATACAAATCTCCACCTCCACCATCGAAGAAGTACGAGTATAGTTCACCTCCTCCTCCATCGTACTCTTACAAGTCACCACCACCTCCAAAGCATGTTGAGCATCCCGAATATACTTATAAGTCACCACCTCCACCACCAATGAAGTACGTGTACAACTCACCACCTCCACCACCATACTCCTACAAATCACCACCGCCTCCAATACACGTAGAACAACCAAAATACACATATAAATCTCCACCTCCACCATCAAAGAAGTACGAGTATAGCTCACCCCCTCCTCCACCGTACTCTTACAAGTCACCACCACCTCCAAAGCACGTTGAACATCCTGAGTACACATATAAGTCACCACCTCCACCGTCAGTGAAGTACGTGTATAGCTCACCACCTCCACCACCATACTCCTACAAATCACCACCGCCTCCAATGCAGTTAGAACATCCCGAATACACATATAAATCTCCACCTCCACCAACAAAGAAGTACGAGTATAGCTCACCCCCTCCTCCACCGTACACTTACAAGTCACCACCACCTCCAAAGCACGTTGAGCATCCTGAATATACATATAAGTCACCACCTCCACCTCCAATGAAGTACGTGTACAACTCACCACCTCCACCATCATATTCTTACAAATCACCACCACCTCCAACGCATATAGAACATCCTGAATACACATATAAATCTCCACCTCCACCAACAAAAAAGTACGACTACAGCTCACCCCCTCCTCCATCATACTCTTATAAGTCACCACCACCTCCGCCACCAATGAAGTACGTGTACAGCTCACCACCTCCACCATCGTACTCCTACAAATCACCACCGCCTCCAAAGCAGGTAGAACAACCAGAATACACACATAAATCTCCACCTCCACCAATAAAGAAGTACGAGTATAGCTCACCCCCTCCTCCATCATACTCTTACAAGTCTCCACCACCTCCAAAGAATGTTGAACATCTTGAATATACCTACAAGTCCCCACCACCTCCGATGCTTGTAGAACAACCAGAATACACCTATAAGTCACCTCCTCCACCGACAAAGAAGTACGAGTACAACTCACCTCCTCCACCATCATATTCCTACAAGTCACCACCCCCTCCAATGCATGTAGAGCAACCAGAATACACCTACAAGTCACCTCCTCCACCGACAAAGAAGTACGAGTACAACCCTTCACCACCTTACTCTTACAGTTCTCCACCGCCTCCAAAACATGTAGAACATCCTGAATACACCTACAAATCTCCACCTCCACCAACAAATAAGTATGAGTACAACTCACCACCTCCACCAACAATGAAGTATGAGTATAGCTCACCCCCTCCGCCATTGTACTCCTACAAATCTCCACCACCTCCGAAGCACATCGAACATTCTGAATATACCTACAAATCTCCACCTCCACCGGTAAAGAAATACGAGTACAACTCACCACCTCCATCACCATACTTTTACACGTCACCACCACCTCCAAAACAGGTAGATCAACCAGAATACACCCCCAAATCGCCACCTCCACCTTCCTCTTCTCCACCACCATATTTCTATTAAACATCTACACTATCTTCCTACTGTTACAATTCAATTTGTTTTTCTTCCAAGTTTTACTAAGGAAAGTTCAACTGTATTTTCATAATTATGTTTTAAAATTGTTTGTGTGGACTAAAATTGTTGTCTCTTTGATTTTTTTATTTAGAAATTATTGAGAACAGTTTGAGTGAGATTCCGAGTCTATGTTTTTTTGGTATCATTTTCTTTATGCATTCATTGTACTATTGAAATAAATATGAAATATGGTCTTTATGCAATTCTAAACTTATATTCTTTTTGCAATCTACAAGCTAATGACTTTTTTAGGCATTTTTTCAACCAACTTCTAAATTTTCGTTGCTCAAATTGAGCTTGAACCCAATGCATATCAAACAATTTATTTGAAACTTTGATTTGATTTGTAATATATTATCACTAGTTTTCATGAATATTGGTTAGAAAGATCGGGACATCAAATTTAATTTTGGCTTGAAAAGTGATCTAAACATGTCCCAATATTGTTGTAATCTAAAAAAGCGTAAACTTTGGAGTGCAATTTGAAAAGAAAAAAAAGAAGAAGAAGATATTTAGATTACAAACTAAAAAAATGTCATACTTCAAAGTACTACTCCCTTCGTCCCGGTCGAAGTTGTTTACGTTGATCGGGCACAAAGCTTAAGAAAATGATGTTTACTTTTACTTTTGCTTTTTATACGTTATACTTTTTGCTAAGAGGTAATTTTTTTTTTTTTGTCATTTATAGGCTGGTAATTAAGTTGGATTGAGATAAACAAAAATGCCAAGTCGGCAAGTTCGGATGGGACGGAGGGAGTATATTATATATATATATATACACATATTAAATTAAATGGCTATTTTATATTTAGAGTTCATTTATCAACATATATTAAATTAACTAATTTCATTAAGCTTATCGTCATTATCAGTAGTGTATAAACTATATCGTTTTCAATTTAGATTATACTAACAAAAAACACTTTAGTTTTCTTACATTTATTTAAATTCGTTCAATGAATTTGAGTATTTGACAAAAATAATTTTTCAAGAAAGATTCCCTATTTCGCAAACACAAAAATTTATGTGAGACGGTCTCACGGATAGTTTCCGTGAGACGGATCCTTATTACCCATATGTTGAATCTATTTTCACATATTTCAATATAAATTGTTAAGGATGGGTTATGAGTTGACCCGTCTCACGCAAGAAGATCCGTGAGACGGTCTCACATAAGACCTACTCTTTGGCAAAAATAGAACTCTATGATGTTGAAGTATATAAAACTTTTTTTTTTTTGGCAAAAACTTTTATGAGTCAGGTGTATGGATCTAAGATCCATGCACCTGACCCGACCCGTTCACGCGCCCAAAACGCTCCTCTCACGCGCCTGCACGTGCTCCCACGTGCTGAACACTTGTGCTGAAGCTCATCCAAAATTCGCTCAAATAGACTAACCTTTGTGTATAGTTAAACCAACCTTTGTGTATAGTTAGACCAACCATGTGTAGATAGGTTTAACTATATACAAAGGTATGTCTAACATATATAAAGGTATGTTTAACTATATGCAAAATATGTCTAACATATACAAAGGTATGTTTAAGTATACATAAAGGTATGTCTAACACAACGTAAAGGTATGTCTAACATAACGTAGTGGTATGTGCCAAAATTCAAAAATCAAGCCAAAAAAAGACAAGACATGAAATCTGGGCAGAACTGGTATGTTAAATGTAGCTTAAAGGTATGTCTAACATAACGTAAAGGTATGTATAACATAACCTATTGGTATGTGATTTTTTTTTCAAAAATCATGTGCGAAAAAAAAAAAGGTGCGGTCCCTCCGATCCGGATCCAACCCGGGTGCATGGATCTAAGATCCATGCAAGGATGAAAATATCGTGAAATATCTCGGATACGGATATTGCGATACGGATATTGGATGTTAATGTTTTTTTTTTCTGGGTATCGCGGATATGTCGCAAAATATCACAAAATATCGATATTGATTTCGATATCGGTTCAGTGTAGTACAAAATTGGATGAAAATTGAGAAATATTGTGGATATATCGCAAAATATCGCATGTATATCAAAATGAGCGATTTTGATTCAAAAAATTGAATTATGTGATTTTTTTTTTACTTTGTATTGTGTATTTTGTTTGACAGTGGAAGGAATATATTCTCTTCTCACATCAATCTTTCATATACATATTTATAGCACACTTAGATGACAATGAAGGAAACTCTGATCCAAAAGTAGTTGCTATGACTCGTGATTATGGCATTGATGTTGATAAAGTGTTACAACAAGAAGTTGGTCATACATCTTCTACTTCAAAATCAAATAGCTCTACTGATAGAGGAAATAATGGAAATAGTGATGGTGGAAATGATGACAATGATGATGGTGGGAGTGGTGGATATAATCAAGAGGATTATGTTTCAAACCAAGTGTTATTGAGTCCATTCACTAGTGAGATCGAGTTTAGTCATGCAACACAAGATATGGATCATGGAAGCAGAGAAGGAGGTCCAGGGATAGGGGCTATTGGAAAAGAATACACTAGAAGACGTGCTTGGAATCAAGAAGAAAGTTCATCTATTGATATTGAACGAATTTCAGTCAGTTTTGATTCCATGAATATGGATAGCAATGAACATAGTCTCAAGATTCATATGTTGCTGACACCTTTGAAAGTTCACAATTTGGTTAGAGTACTCAAGATGTTTTTCATCACCCACCTCCTCAAATGTCGTATGGAAATCAAAATGAGTATCAACAATATGATTGGATTAGTGTACACTATCCAATTCATGGTGAAGCAGTTGGACGAGATAGAGCAACTTATGAATGACATGTGAATAACTATATTAATAAGTATTCTAATGTGATGAGTTGGTATCAGTACTGCTTGGATCAAGATGACATTCCATCTACTATGTTTAAACCTCATAGGTCATCCTTTTGGTACTAGTGTATTGTGTGATGTAATTTTAGTAATTTTGTCTTGTATTATGTAATATATTATCAGTTTTCATTCGAAAAACAGTATTTATAATGCTTATTATCTATATGTTAGTTTTAAATATATTATTTTAATGTGATTTTGAGTGGAATATATGTGTAATGAAGTGTAAAAATAATCCCTAAAATTTCATATTAAATTTCCAGAATTTTAATAAGATTTCCGTTGTTTTTTCAAATTTTTTGCGATATCGATGTATCCATCGATATATCCATAAAATCAAAGTTGCGATACGACATGCGATATCGATATTTTTATCCTTGGATCCGCACCTGATTCACAAGAGACCTACTTTTTTTTTTGGGATCCTCACATGAATTTTAAAATGCTATATTGAAGTAATAAAGGTCAACCAACACGGTTAAATGAATCAACTCAAGTAAATTATGTACTTTTTCTCTGAAAAATAATTATATTAAAAGGTATATTGTTTTGAAAATATTTCTTAAAGGAGTAAGTTTCTTGTAAATCAGGTTCATGGATCTTAGATCCATGCATTCGGGTTGGATCCGGGTCAGGGGGGACCGCACTTTTTTTTTTTTCGCTCATGATTTTTTGAAAAAAATCACATACCAATAGTATATGTTAGACATACCTTTACGTTATGTTAGACACACCTTTAAGCTATGTTAAACATACCAGTTCTGCCCAGATTCCATGTCTTGTCTTTTTTTGGCTTGATTTTTGAATTTTGGCACAAATCACTACGTTATGTTAGACATACCTTTACATTGTGTTAGACATACCTTTATGTATACTTAAACATACCTTTGTATATGTTAGACATACCTTTATATATAGTTAAACATACTTTTATATATGTTAGACATACCTTTGTATATAGTTAGACCTACCTACACATGGTTGGTCTAACTATACACAAAGGTTGGTTTAACTATACACAAATGTTGGTTTAACTATACACAAAGGTTGGTCTATTGGAGCGAATTTTGGGTGAGCTTCAGCACAAGTGTTCAGCGTGTGGGAGCGCGTGCATGCGCGTGGGAGGCGCGTTTTGGGCGTGTTTTGGACGCGTGAATGGGTCGACCCGATTGCACGGATCCCAAATCCATGCAACCGGTGCATAAAAGTTTTTGCCTTCTTCAAGTTGAAAAATGTCAACATTAATTAATGATATAAGTGAATTAAATGTCCCAAAATAAGTTAAAATATTTAATTAATAAATATTAAAAGTATTGTAGATTCTAAATTTTATTTGAAATTATTAAAACAATTGAAATTCATTCTTTTAAGTTAATGTATAAATATATATTGATACAAAATTATTCGGAGTCCCCTGCCCAACTTACCACAAAAGTTTAATTTGTAAACAATTCTACCACCTAATATAACAATTTAAACTTTTATACCACAAAATATAACTTTTGATACAAGACTACCACAAATTCTGCAACATTCTGCAAAAGCAAAAATTGTGTCAGCCACTTTTCAACACCCAATCATACTTTAATGAATTTTGTGCATTGACCAAATATTTTATGATTTGAATTGAATTTAAATGTAAAATTAATAAAAAAATTAAATAGCATAGCCGATTGACTCAATACTATGGCCGATTGACTCACAAAATTTTTCAAAAAAATTTCTCCCCCTTCTCCCCAATTTCAAAACCCTAGCTGACACACTCTTCTTTTCTCTCCCCTTTCTCAAATTTTCCTCCACCTCTCTACACCCATAGCCGATTAACTCCAATTTTTCTCTAAAAAATTTCTCCCTCCTCTCTCAAATTTCTCCCACATTTCTACACCCATAGCTGATTAACTCCCTTTGTTTTCAAAAAAATTCTCCACCTTTCGAAACCCATAGCCGATTAACCCTTATTAACCATATTATAAAAAATTTGGTGAAATCTTTTGAGGAGGGTCTCGATTTAGTTCATCAAGATGGGTGACGAGGTTAGTCTCTCTTATTTTTACAGTTTATGTTAGTATTGGAAGTAGTTTATGTTAGTATTGGAAAGTGATTTGTTGGTAATTTGAGAGTTTGAATTTGATAACACTAGCCGAGTGACTATGAATGTATGAAAGTAGTCCAGAGATTTCACAATTAGCCGAGAGAATGTTGTGTGGTGACCGAGTAAATGTAGGAATTAGCCGAGTGACTATTTGAGAATTAGCCGAGTGACTCGGGCTGATGACCGAGTAACTCAGTCCAAGGGGTTAGCCGAGAGAAATTGGGTGGTGACCGAGTAACTCACTCCAAGGGGTTAGCCGAGAGAAATTGGGTGGTGACCGAGTAACTCACTCCAAGGGTTAGCCGAGTGACATGGTTACTCGGTCACACCATGTCACTCGGCTACCCTTGACTTGAGTTACTCGGTCGAAGGGCGCGTGAGCTGCCGAGAACACCCGTGCTGGGGTGCGCTGCCGAGAACACGCGCGCTGGGGCGCGCTGCCGAGAACGCGCGCGCACTGCCGGGCGCCAGGGGTTAGCCGAGTAACTCACTCCTAGGGTTAGCCGAGAGAAATTGGGTGGTGACCGAGTAACTCACTCCAAGGGGTTAGCCGAGAGAAATTGGGTGGTGACCGAGTAACTCACTCCAAGGGTTAGCCGAGTGACTTGGTTACTCGGTCACACCCATGTCACTCGGCTAACCCTTGACTTGAGTTACTCGGTCGACATGTATTCTCTCGGCTAACCCTAGGAGTGTTACTCGGTCGCCCCAGGCGCCCGTTCTCGGCAGCGCGCGCGCCCGTTCTCGGCAGCGCGCGCCCCTTCCCCCGTGCGTTTGTATTTCATTAAGAAAATTTTATTTAATAAATGGTTTGTATTTAAATTAAATATATTAACAAATCTATTTAGTGAAATATCAATTAAATTGTTTACCATTTCTTTATTATTTTTCAATAATACCGGTTCCATATTCAATTATTGTGCATGCAGTTGGTTTGGGCTCGTGAGAATCTACAGGGACGCACTATCTACATAACCGGATATGTTCGTCTTAGTGCTCTTGATGTTATCAAGGCACAATTGCGTCACTTAGGACGTCGGTGTCTGCGTGCCTTCATAGGGACGGCTTTGGGACACTTTCTGGTATGGGACACTGATAGAGAGTCATGTAAGGCTTTTCTACATGTCTTATTGACACGTGAGGTGCGTGGTGACTCTCGTCCTGCAGACGAGATATGGTTCCATATTGGCTGAGATCGGCGCCTTTGCCGTTTTTCGAAGAGAGAGTTTGCATTGATCACTGGGTTGCGGTTTGGTGATTCTGAATTTGACCCATGTGGAGATCACCAGCCAGCTGAGGGCACTCTATACTATAAAGTTCACGCGGCTTCGTCACGCGTAACTGTGGCTGAGATCCTATCTAGATTCAAGGCTGGAGAATTTTCAGACAGTGCCCAAGATACGCACAAGATTGCAAAGATCCTGATATTGGAGTGCATATTACTTGGCGTCGACCCGAGACAGTCTGTTGTTGAGCCTTGGATTTGGGTGTTGGTCGAGCACGATGACTTATGGGAGGCTTTTCCATGGGGCAAGATTTCATACAGGACCCTGTTACGATGCATGGATAAGCTCCCGACAGACATGCCCCAACGATCTACAGTGCCTCATTATCACTTTTATGGTTTCTCGACAGTTCTACTGGTATGCTTCTTTGATCATCTCCATTTGAAATTGATTTTGATTATACAATTTTTTTCATGGTTGTGTCTAATTATTTAATGTGGAAATTGCTCCGAGGAGTTGATTATTGTTCAGGGCTTCCATGTACCTGTACAACAACATGACATTGTAAAAAGAACAAAAGTGAACCGAAAAACAAAAGTGTCTCTTGGAAATTACCTCTCGAATTCTGTAGGGTCATAACAGTATGCGGCTCTGTGGAACAGTCCAACCAAATGCCCACCGTACTTGGCCAAATTTTGTTGGAGATGATAACAACATAGTCCATGGGTGGCCTCTGGGTACGTATTTGCTATTGCATTACCAATGGATACGTGTTGATCCGACACGATAAGTAGGTCGTTTGGGCAGCCGAATGCTTCTCTCACTTGCTTGAAGAACCAGGTCCACGACTCATCATTCTCAACACTTCCAATTCCTACTCCCAGAGGAAAAATTTGATCATTTCCATCTTTTGTCACTGCAACAAATCCCAATAACTAAGTCTTTGAAGATAAATCAACTCTTGAGAACCATTGACATATTGAATACCTTCCCAATGGCCTCCGAACCAAACCGCAATCGAGAAAGACATTTCTTTTTTATTAATCTGAAAAACAAATGGAATTGGATTTATTAAACAAATGAAATGGAATTGGATTTATTAAACAAATGAAATGGAATTGGATTTTCAACACTAATAGGTGACTCGGCTAACCCTAAGGAGAGACTAATGGGTGACTAATGGGGGGCGCGCGCTGCTGAGAACGGGCGCCTGGGGCGCGCGCGGGGGGAAGGGCGCGCGTGCGCTGCCGAGGAAAGGGCGCGCTCGCTGCCGAGCATGCGCGCGCGCTGCCAAGAACGGGCGCCTGGGGCGACCGAGTAACACTCCTAGGGTTAGCCGACAGAATACATGTCGACCGAGTAACTCAAGTCAAGGGTTAGCCGAGTGACATGGGTGTGACCGAGTAACCATGTCACTCGGCTAACCCTTGGAGTGAGTCACTCGGCTAACCCTATGAGTGAGTCACTCGGCTAACCCTAACTAGTTACTCGGCTAACCCTAAGGAGATACACGGCTAACCCTAAGGAGAGACTCGGCTAACCCTAAATAACTAACTCGGCTAGGGCTGGGGAAAAATATCGAATTACCGAAATACCGCACTTATCGTATCGAAAATTACCGAAAAAACCGAAATTTTCGGCGTACCGAAATTTTCGGTACGGTATGGTACCGTACCGAAAATTTCGGTACGGTATCGGTATGAACTTTTTTGAAATTTCGGTATTTCGGTATATACCGAAATATAATAATAATAATAATAATATATATATATTATATCAAATATAAGAGTAGGGTTTCCAAATTAGAATCTCATTTTCCCCCAAAATACACAATCTCACCTCCTTCCCCCAAATCCATCACCCCATCACCACCACCGGACTGTAGCCGCCGCCGCCACCGTCGACTGTTGCTGCCGCCGCCGCCCGCCACCGCAGCCGCCGCCGCCAGGCTTCCCAGGCTTCACAACCTGATACTACGGTATGCTTCTCTGCTTTGTCCACATTTCAAAGATTGAGTAGAAATATAAGAAGCAATCATGGGAAATTTTGACTAAATAGTGTTGATTGAGTAGAAAAAGAAACAAAGACAATTCACTTGCATTAATTAATTTTGGGTTTTTTCCATATCTTCTGAATCGATTTGATTTATAATGAGTTGAGTTAAAAAAAATTGATTCAAGACTTTAATGTTGTCTTCTTCTTTTTTTCCTTCTTTTTCCTCCTTTTGTCTCTCTTTTGTGAAATTGTGGTTTCCTTTAGTGGAGTGACAAATCTCCTTGATTGAGTTGTGGGTCTTCTTTGTAGTTTCTATACTTAAATTTCATTTATGTTACAATAGTCGAAAACCCATCAATTTCTTGAAATTTATCTATTCATTTTTTAATAATAATCCTTGTGTTTTTGTGTTGGGTGTATACTTGATGAAATGGGTTTTAGTGAATCTAGGTATACGTATGTGATACTCAATTTCATTACATGTTTTACTTAATATTCAAAAATTATAAAAACCAGACTTCTAGTTAACTACATTTTATAGTATTATATATACTAAATCCTGAAGAAATTAATGTGTCCCAAGGAGCAAAATTAGGAGTAATAGAGGCTTCTCTTCATTATTTTAATCTGGCCTCGACTGCCTCGTCTTGTTAAATTTGTTTTCACTGCTTGTTAAATTTCACTGCATCAATTTTTTCATTAAATGCTGAATCAATCCGTGTTAATTATTACGATGTGGTGTGTTGTACTTGATTTAAACATATTGTTTCATATTATATTTCTTTTATTTCATATCTAATTGTAAGTTCTCTACGAAATGCAGTTCTAATTACCTCTTTGAGAATTGAACATGGAATCAGATTCTTCTCATATTCCTCAAGCGAGTTAATCCGAAACACCAAACACGGTGGAATTTGAAACACGTGATGAGTCTATAAGTCAAAAACGAGCAAGAAAAGATTCTATACCAAGACCACCTACAGCTCCTAAACATGTTATTGTTGTGAATATGTTATTGTTGGTTTGTTATTTTATATTACTAAATTTCCGTAAATTTCGGTAATTTCGGTAAAATAGTAATTTTCGGCAAATTTCGGTAAAATAGTAATTTTCGGTAAATTTCGGTATAAGGTTTTTCGGTACAACGGTAACATTTCGGTATATTGAAAATTTCGGTAAATTCGGTAAGTTTCGGTATAGACTATTATCATACCGAAAATTCGGTATACCGAAATTTCGGTACGGTATCGGTAAGAATTTTTTTCTTACCGAAAATTTCGGTACGGTATTCGGTATGGTATATAATTTTCGGTATACCGTACCGAACCACCCCTAAACTCGGCCGCCCCTAAAAGATGTTACTCGGCTAAATTCATTTTTTACTCGGCTAGCCGAGGCCGGGCTCTTGGGGCGCGCACGGAGGAAGAGCGCGCGCGTGCGCTGCGGAGGAAATGGGGCGCGCGCGCTGCCGAGGAAAGGGCGCGCGCGCTGCCGAGAACGGGTGCCTGGGGCGCGCGTGGGAGGAAGGGCACGCGTGCGCCGCCGAGGAAATGGGACGCGCGCGCTGCCGAGGAAAGGGCGCGCGCGCTGCCGAGAACGGGCGCCTAGGGCGACCGAGTAACACTCTTAGGGTTAGCCGAGAGAATACATGTCGACCGAGTAACTCAAGTCAAGGGTTAGCCGAGTGACATGGGTGTGACCGAGTAACCATGTCACTCGGCTAACCCTTGGAGTGAGTCACTCGGTTAACCCTAACTAGTTACTCGGCTAACCCTAATTTTTACATGGCTAACCCTAATTTTGTAACACGGCTAACCTTAATTTTTACACGTCTACGCTAAATCTAGTTGCACGGCTAACCTAAAATTACAGGTCATACCCTAAATCTATTACACGGCTAATTTATTTCTCGATGTTTAGGGTTAGGGAAAAATTATTACGGAAATAATTACAAAACACATAAAATTAAAATAAGCTTACTTGACAAGTCGATCCACTTTTTTTCTCTTATAATCCTTCAACTTTTGCAACTATAGGGGAAATAATTTACAAATGTGAGAATAAATGAATTTCATCAGTAATTAAATAGATGAATTTTGAAATTACTGTTCGTCTCGTGAATGATAGATCAAATCAATTTGTAAAGTACAAAAATTCAGAAAAAAAAAATTCCAAATTTGTGAAGTTGGACTCAGTCAAATTTGAGTGAAAATTTTAAAATAATTGTAAATATGTAAATATGTAAAAAGGTAATTTCACATTCATTGAATAATGATTGCGTGCATTGACTCGGTCCAATTGTGGTAGAAAAGTTACAAATCTTATATTTTGTGGTACAAAAGTAAAAAATTTATAGTACATGGTATAATAGTTGTAAGCTTATATATTTGGTGGTAATTTGGGGTATTTCCTCAAATTATTCGTATGAAATTGGTGATGGACTTGCCCAGCCACGCCCACGTGTGCATATTAGTCATACTTTTTGATTATGTTTTGTCATATCTTTAGTTATTTTAATTGTAGAGTATATTACTTTATTTGTCCTGTAATTTAGGGGTACAATTTTAGACAATAATTTTTCTTGTTGACAATCTATACTATATATAAAACAGGGGAAGTTGATGATATTTACTGATTTGTCACTCAATTGCAAATTTGGAGATAATTACTAATTTGTCATTGATCAATAGAAAAATTTTGAAAAAAAAAACTAAAAAACTTTGAGAATCTTATAGAACAAACTTCATATATATTTTAAATATAATAAGTAGTCTTTTAATTTAATATAGAGGTAAAATGAAATATAGGAAATTATTTTGGATGGTATTATTATATGATTATATTTTAATGATATAATTAAAAAATCTGAGAATAATGAAATTTAAACATTATCAAAAATTTAAAAATTTGAAAATTCTGTAATTTTATATATAAATGTGAAAAATAGGTCTAAAAGCTAAATTTCATTTTACGAAGGGCTGTAAAATGTTTAAAAGTTTAAAAACTATTATAAAATTATTAAAAATAATAACTAAATTTGAAAGTAAAACTAATAATAATCTAATAATGTTGTGAGGTTAATCTAAAAAATCCACAAATAACATTTAAAAATAAATTCAAACATATATGCAATAGATATAACTATAAGAAAAAATATTTTAAAATGGTTTCAAAATTCTAAAAAAAAATATTGTTTTAATTGTAAAATGAATTGAAACCTAAATTTTTTAAATATAAACTAAGTTTTTGAATAAATACAGTGTTTGTAAAATAAATCCATAAAAAATGTAGAAAATTATTTACAAATTATTAAATATAATTTTAAGATATAAAGGAACAAATATAATTAATCACTTATAATTAAAACACACAAACACAAAACTATTATTATTATTATTGTTTTTGTTATTATCGTCGTTGTTGTTGTCATTGTCATCATCATCATCATTAAAAAATACGGATTTTTTACAAATCTCAAAATAATAAGATCTCATGAGTAATATTTTAATATAATAAATTTATTATATTATTAATAATCGTATTTGTCATAATAAATAGTAAACCACGCATCGCGTGGGTATACTGCTAGTTTAGGACAATAAAATTTTCAATGTGGCAATTCAGGACAATAAGTTATTACAATTCTCGAATTTTACCCAATTTCAACATGAATTGTTCAACTGGGTCAAAATTACACGTGAAACACATGTGAGCTCGCTAATTCGGACTTTTCAGACCAATTTAGCTGTTGTGGCTATTTGATTTTAATATTATTTATCTTTAAATAAAAAATAAAATTTTATAGTAAAAACGTAAAAATATTAAAAGTTCAAAAATAAAACCAGAAAAAGAAAAAAAAATCCAAGAACGCCGTGTGATGTGTTGTGCGCATGTGAGTGGTCGTCGCCGGCAGCGGTGTTGACCGTGGCTGAAAAGTGGGGGATGGGTGTTGCAGTTGGGGGAGGAGGAGAAGAACTATGTAAATAGAAACTGATCTTTCATTAATTTTGTGAATATTCGAACGTTGAATTGGGAAGAAGATGAACAAAACGTGTGAGGACGAGAAAGAAGTTGCAGATGATTTTCTTTTTATTATCTTATTATTTAATTTATTTTTAATATTTTTGTATTTATTTTATTGTTACTTTGTCCAATTCAGCCATTTCACGTGTAAATGGATGTCCACGTCTACTCCACGTCACACATGAGTGTTAAAATAATTGCACATAAGCTGAATTGGCTTGAAAAGCTTCATATAGCAAGTGATCAACGTGCAATTTCTGTCCAATTGAACTATTCGGGTTGAAATTGGGTAAAAATTGTGATTCATGATAACTTATTATCCTAAATTGTCAGTTCGAAAATTAATGTCTTAAATTGTCAGACCCCTAAAGTTACAGGGTAAAAAGATAATATGGATTTACAAGAAAATTCACCGATAGCGACGGATTTTAATGACGAAAATATTCTGTCAAAATAATGTTTGCGACGGAATAATGCATCACTACATGAATTCGTATTTTTTATTAATTATAAATTCGTTAATTTTTTTTGTTGATGGGAGTTTCCGTCACTATATTAAAAGAATTTAAAATAATACAATAAATTATTATTTTCTATGACGGATAGTTTCTGTCACTATGTAGCATAGTGACATAATATCCTGTCACAACAAGATAGCAAATTAATAAAAGATTAGCGACGAATATAAATTCGTTACTATTTTGCGATTGAATAATCCGTCACTACATGAATTCGTATTATTTATTAATTGTAAATTCGATAATTTTTATTGTTGACGGAAGTTTCTGTCACTATTTAAAAGAATTAAAAATAATATAATAAATTACCATTTTTCGTGACGGATAGTTTCCGTCACTCTGTAATGATGGAAAATTCTGTCACAAAAGATAGTAAATTAGTAAAATATTAACGACGGATATAAATCTGTCACTAATTTGTGACGGAATTATCTATCACCATGTTGAATCAAATTTTGATTAGATGATGAATCTTTGCTGAAGAAATTTTTCGTCGCTATATGAAATTAATTTAAAGAAATATTATAAAATTCCATTTGTTGTGGCGAAATATTCCGTCACAACCATGGAGCAAAATTTTAAAATTTAATCTCAAGAGGGTTCGAACCCCAAAATTCAAATAATCATTATACCAGCTGATATCTTTGTTTTTTTATTGCTAAAGTTTGGATATAAAATAATGCCTTAGTAAGTTTTGTGCAAAATTAAATTCTCAATCCAATTGAAACCTAGATCTCTCGCACTCTCTTCCCCTACACTCCGCTGCTACCCACTCTCTCCCACCGCCACTTCCGCCACAGCCACTGCCCCCTACCGCTGCCGCCGCCGCCGCCGTTTAAAGTCTACGTTCGGTGAGTACTTAATTTTCTGTCAATCTCACGTTTTTTCTTTTCTTTTTTGGAGAAGTGTAAAAGGGTGAAAGAGTGAAGATAACAAAATCAAGAATCATCATCACTGTCCCATTTCCGAAGAGTCTGCATCTTCTATTATATTTGGTGTAACATCTCGTGTTACATAACATTTAATACACACCATATATTAATTAATGATGTCATTGAATACACGTGGCGTGTGGTGATTAATTTGGAATAGAAGATATAACTTCAAGTGTAATAGAAGATCTCAATCTATTTCGGGAACTTAATTGTACCTTAGTATTTTCTTACACAAACGTGTGATATTTTTGTACACAAAAACTTATATGAGACGGTCTCACTGATAGTTTTCGTGAGACGAATCTTTATTATCTATGGATTGAACTCATATCCACAATTTTTGTCTCACTGATAGTTTTCGTGAGACGAATCTTTATTATCTATGGATTGAACTCATATCCACAATTTTTCATATGAATTGCTAAGTGTGAGTCATGGATTGACCCGTCTCACGAAAAAAGATCTGTGAGACGGTCTCACACAAGACTTGCACTTTTTTTTACTATATATATTTGATGAAAATATTGGATATATAAACTAAGAAATTTTTGGAAATTTTGATTAATTTATTATTCATGTGACACACCATTATAAAATTTAAATATTTTGAGTTTGATATGAAAATTGATAATTTATGAAAAAAATAATTTTATTGATAATATTTCAATCTTAGTTGGTACCAAGATAATGTATGAGTTGATTATAAACTTCAAGTGTTTGTACTTTTTCGAAATAAAAACGTTGATTAAGAAAAATAATATAGTTCTTCAAATTTATTTTAATTTAGTCTATTACCCATATAATTTATGAATTTTAGATATCTCATATTTTTATCATATATTATCCGACTACTTTAGTAATAGTAATTGTCACGTACTGGCCTAGAAAAAGCGTATGCAAATATATGCTCAAATTTTATTCATAATGAATACCCAATGGTAACGTTATTGGATACTAGTATTTACCCCGTGCGATGCACGGATATAAATTTTAAAATAAACATTTTTATATAAATACAATGTAAATAAAATTTTATATATAATAATATGTTTAAATACATATAAAATATACGAATTGAATGAAATTGAGTAATATCTTATTCAATATTGGTATTGGTAATATAATTTAATAACATCTAAAAACTTTATTTAGAACTGGTATAGAATAAATTTTGTTACATAATTTTTTATTAGTTTCTATTGTTATATAATGTTGAAAGTGATTGAAAATGTCTATATTAAAACTAATAATATAAATTTATAAGAAAAAAATAACTAAAATAAAAAATCTTACAAATGACAAATTTGGAACCTTTTTTTTATTTACAAATTATGGTGTTCTTATCTCTCACGGTCTAACCATATTTTTTATACATCAAAATTTTTACTTCTAAAACAAAAACATATAATTGACCACGACTAAATATCTTTACTTCAAGAAAAGTCCGACATGGGATTTTAAATTATAATATTTTAAAATTCATGATAAAAATAATACATATTGTAATATATATATATATATATATATATTATTAAAAAAGATCATAAGGTGATCAAATTGAATTACATCAGTATAAATTGCTAATTTTTGAAATATATCATATGATATTTAAGTTTAATAGTTGACTTATATTGCAATATATTGTATCAACATGTGTAATATTACATTGAGGTAATATTTTTGATTTATTAATATTTTTCCAAATATAACTTGAGAAATCAACCTTACCATATATATTATAAAACAATATACACTATATATTTTAAGAAATAAATAAATAAACTAAAAATCTCATATTACGTGCATATACCAATTATTTTTTTTCAATTTTTTTTATTAATATAAGTTAGATGAAAAAAAGTGGATACTTAGAAATAATATTAACATGTATATATAAATTACAAAAAAGATCAATGATGTCTATATTTCAAGATAATTGAAAAGTATATGTATTAAATATCAATATTTTTTTTGATTTTATATTTGACAAAAGAATAATTGACAATTAATATTCATAATTTACATATAATTCAAAGTACAAAAAAAACTGAAAACGCTAATAAAACTCTAATTTCATCCATTATATCTATACATCTATAAATCAAAATAAATCACTATATATTTAATCTTAACAACATAGATGTGCATCATTTTTAGAGCTAAATTCAAAATCAGATTTATTTCCCCTAACATAGGCTTAACTTACTATCTTGATTGCTAAGTCAAAATCAATTAATATTTTTTAAAAATTGGTGAATATGTACTCTCAAGTCGCAAGCCTAAGATTTCTTCAGTTATTACCTGCATATAAGAAGTGATCAACGCTTTTATAAAATTAAATTATATTGAAGTAAAAATAATCCATATATAATACTACGATGATAAAAAAAAGAGTATGATAAAAAACATATAAAAAATAAAATAAAAATTGAAATAACACAAATCAATCGGATAACATATCATAGAATCTCATATCATTCAATAGTGAATTATCTTTATATATAATTCTGCATAATAGTAAACACTAAATAAAAACCAACAATAATTAAATATCCATCCACATGATCCTCAAATATAATAATTTTATAACAAAACAAATAAAATAAACATTAAATTTATAATTTTTACCTCTAAGGACATCTTACACTTCATAAATCGTTCAAAAGTGATACGTAAAATAACAAAATGAAAGCGAGTGAATGAAACCAAGATAAATTTGTATTATTTATAATGTATGATTATTGACTATATCAGGTAATTACCATAATTTAAGATTTAAGATAATCAATTTAAATGTTCATTTTAAATACATATTTTGTGATATCTATATACGCTAGTTAATTGTAGAATCAATGACAGAATAATTATATATTTCAAATAGTGCAATATAATTAAATAATCAATGTATGTTAATGATAATATAATTATATACCTCAAATATTCTATAACTCACAATGGATAGAGTTGTGTTGCATTTACTTACGAAAAATTAATATTCAAATCTGAAATTAAAATGAATAATTACTCACAACAATTACCACAATCATTTATAAATAATCAATACCATAATTTAGGAAATCAATAATTTTATTCCATTTAAATCTTCACTTTTAAAGGAAAACATTTTTATTTCCTAATTTATATAAATAGATGAAATTTATTTTATCATATAGATTCATCATTCTATTTTTATTTATAATATGTGGCTTTTGGATGGAAAATTATTGTCATACTGTATTAGACAATATTTTTATTTTTATATAAATAAAGATAAAAATTTATTCATCCTTCACGTCAAATGTTTATATATATGCATAACAAATTATTTAAAATTTTAATAAACATAAATCCCATAAAAATTATATTTCACAATTATGAATATATATGAATTTTATTAATATATATATATATATATATACACATATATATCCCACAAATCATGCAAATGTCATCTTACATTTCTATGTGATATGTTATTCTCTTACATTTCTATGTGATATGTTATTCTGGTTAGATATTTTTTATGAAAAAAATAAGTAATATAAATCTTTCCTTTTATAAATGATAAATAATTAAGTAGACATATGTTAAGTGAAGAAAGATGTGTCATCTTGAAACAAAATTCAATATATGTATTATAGAATTTTATTGTGGAGTGATCAATTATAATATATATATATATATATACATATTATTCATTTGATTATTAAAGCATATCTATATTTATATTATTGTAAATGATCAATGTTTATATTATTGATGATATGATGTTAATAATATTTATATACATTATTTAAATCATATCATAAATATATCAATTGAAATTTAATAATCAAAGTTAACTTACCATATAGACAAATATGTGGAAAGATTTTTTTGCCATATCACTTCCATAGATATATACATCATCATATTAAAATCATATGATAATATTCCATTTGCATTTAAATTCATTTATATATTGTATCTTTTTATATACTAGTAGAAATTAAATACCATTTATCATTTTCATTTATTTAAATAATGTAATTATTTATTTAAATTGAAAGGTGTATCCACACATAACATCACTAAATTTTTTCTTGCCTAAATAATTAAGTTTGACTTTCCTTAGAAAATAGAATGCAATTAATATACTTAATATATGTATATAAAATAAATATATAATTTATTTACATAAATAGAAAGTGGTTTTAGGCAGGAAAATTCTTACTTTCTTTTTTTGGCAATGTTTGTGTTTTTATATATATAAAGATTATATATAATCAATTTTTGATAATATTTCAAATTCATTTACAACCTGTAATGTAGCAAATATAAATTTCAATGTTAGTATTTTTTGATATAACAATGGGGTCATAAAAAAGTAATATAGTTCTTCAAATTATTATTTCAACTATACCAATTTTAAAAAAGATTCTTCTTTCCATCATACATAGTTTGACTTCTTTATTACTTGGTTTTGTCATAATTGAGCTGGCCAAAAAAACCCTATGCAAATATATGTTCTAATGAGCACAATAACAATACCGATATTTTCATATATTACTCCAAAATAAGTTTATTAAATTTAACATCCCATTAAAAAAATGTATATATAATTTTCAAATACTTTAAAATCAAAATTTATCTTATAAAATAATGATATTGAATGATACATGTTTCAAAATTTGAAAAATCATACTGGATGAACCTATATTATAATGGGTAAAATACAAAAAAAAAAAAAACAACCCTAATTATGGTCGTTTTGCATTTTGCAACCTAATCTTTTTTTTTTTTTTCCGATTGAAACCTAGTCTTTTTGTAAATTTTCCGATTGCAACCTAAATTAATTTTCTGGTCATTTTTCTGCAAATGAATTAATTTTTTTCACTTTGCAACCCAAACTTTTTTTTTTTTGAAATCCAATTGCAACCCAAACTGTTTTTTTTTTATCAAATGGCAAATCATGATTTTTTTTTTCGCTTCAGGTTGTTACATTTATGTAATATAGGTGCGATTCTTATGTTATATAAGTGTGACCACTATTCAAAAAATAAATATCAAGGAAATATCGGTCAAAATTGGTGGAATATAGGTAAAAATGGGTGGAACATTGATAAATATCGAGAAAATATCAGAAAATATTGGTATCTATAGGAAAAATATCAATAAATTATGTACTCATATTTCCATCGATATCGATATTTCCATGATATTTCCGTGAAATTAGGATACCTATATTTCCACCAAAACCGAAATATTCATCCTTGGTTGCATTTTGATGAAAAAACAAAATTCAGGTTGTAATTTGATTAAAAAAAACAAAGTTAGATTGCAAAGTGAATAAATGATTAAAAAAAACAAAGTTAGATTGCAAAGTGAATAAATTAATCTTCATTTCACCGGAAAATCTACAAAGACTAGGTTGCAATCGGAAAAAAAAAAGATTAGATTACAAAATGCAAAAAAGGAGATAGTTTGGGTCGTTTTTCGTATTTTACCCTATTATAATATTGAAGTAAAATAATGTTATTGTTCATATAATGTTGAACTTCATGCTACCGTAATAATGAAATTTTAGATTTAAATTTGCATTTTAATCATGGGGAAACAATATTTATATATATTGTAAAAAAATATATATATGGTTTTGTTAAATAGTTTCATGGATATATAAAATGATTTAAATTAAGGTACTTTGTTATTCACAACTTTCATGAATTTTATAGTGATATATATTAGAGTATATTACTTTTTTGCCTCGTAACTTTGGATGTCTGACAAATTAATTCGGACAATAAATTTTCGGGTCAACAATTTAGGATATTAAATTGTTGCGCTTTGCGAATCCTGCTCAATTCAGCTCGGATCTTTCAATTAAGCCGAAATTGAATGTGAGATCCTCATTTGAGCTTTTCGGACCCAATTTCACTCAATTTTATCTATGTGTAATATTGTACAAGTGACAATCCCATCTGACAATAAAATTTACACTTAATCGCTCCACATAAGTTAGAAAACAGGAAAAAAAAACTATATTCAAGAAATAAAAAATGACAAAAATAGAAGCATAAAAATATAACAGAAAATTTTAAATTAAAATCTACACAACAATTAAATTCTGAAACGGAACTACATTTTTTTTTTTGCGGCCAGCGAAATTTTTTGTTGCTATTAACAAAAAAGATTTTATTACTCAAATTACCCCGTAATTCAGGTGGTTTGGTAAAAATAGACTTTAATTTTTGGATGAATTCTCCTAATTTCAACTCGAACTACTCAATTGGCTTGAAATTACGCGTGCATCTATGATTTCGAGTTTTTCAGCCCAAATTTCTGATGTGTAATTCATTTTACACTTATGTGTGACATATATCAAGCTTCGTCGAGGATGCCATTTTCCAAGTCAGAATCGAGCATTATAAGTGAGCCCAAATTGACAACACGAGTGGAGGAGGAAGTGGCAACGGCGGTGGAGGAGGAGACTGGAGCGGTGTTCGAGTCACTGCCGTGGTCCGCAACAGCTCTCATCCATGCATGGTGGAAGTTGGTGGTGGCTTCAAATTTTTAATTCTTGATTGTTTTAAAATTCTTTTTCCAGTTTATATGGTTTTTAATTAAATAAAATCGAAAGTATAAAGCAAAATCAGCAATTTTGATGAATAGCCCGAAATTGTTGGCAATTTGGGCGGGAAAGCCCAAATTCAGGAACACATGCAATTTCGGTCCGGTTGATCTGGTTGAAATCGGGTAAAATTTGCCACGTTTGAAAAGTTAAACTCCTAAATTGTTAGTCCAAAAAATAAAAGTCAATTTTTAACAAACTATCTAAATTACTATACAATTTAAATAATGAACTCTAACAAAACAAATAAAAATCATGCATTAAAACTCATCATTAATACAAAATTAAAATCCAGAAAAATTGAAAACCCTAGTTCTTTCCATCTGCACAGAACCTTCATCGAAAGGAACGTCCAGTTAATTGCTTCACCCTGCTGCTTGAGTTCTCTTTTCCAACCTTCTAAACCTCACACACACATATTCATTGTATGAAAATCATTTTTTTATACACAAGATCACTCATTCTTTTTTATATATACAAAATTGAGAAAAAAAATCTAATTATATTTGATATATACGTTATCAATTTAGCATAATTTGTATATAGATGATAATAATATATAGATGATAATTGCATTACTTTTTTTGCACCGTAACGTTGGCGGTTTGATAAAATTAGACAATAATATTTTTTGGAACCGATAATTTAGGACAATAAGTTGTAGCACTTCGTGAATTTTGCCCAATTTCAACTCGAATTGTTCAATTGGGCTAAAATTGCACGTGAACCCTTAATTTCGGACGTTTCATGCCAAGTTTTTTACTGATTTGGATTTTAACTTCTAGTATTATTTTCTTTAATTATAAAAATGGAAAAATAATTTAAAAATCAAAAAAGAAAAATTAAATATCATCAAACTTTATCTCAGCTGGCATTTCCAGTAGTGTACTAAGAAAATACTGCAATTTTTGCATTATTTTTATCTTGAAATTGACATTCATTTCTCGCAGTATGTATCATGCTTCTCAGTAAAAGAAAATATTTCGTAATATTCCATAAAAGACAAAATATTTTGTGCAACTGGTGCATGGATCTAGGATTCATGCACCCGGGTCGACCCGCCTCACGCGCATCTGACGCGCGTTTTCACGCGTCCCAACGCCCCCCATGCGCCTGGTGGCTGCACTCAAACCCACCAACATTCGCTCCAGACAATCATACCCCCATGTTATGTTAGGGTTACCTTCATGTTATGTTAGTGTTACCGTCATGTTATGTTAGTGTTACCGTCATCGGTAACACTAGGTAACACTAACATAACGTGAGAGTCACTCTAACATAACATGAAGGTATGTTTAACATTGTTTTTTACCTTCATGTTATGTTAATGTTACTTTCATGTTATGTTAGTGTTACCTTCATGTTATATTAATGTTACTTCGTGTTATTTTAGTTCAGTAGTTTTAAACTAAGGGTATGAAATTTGGAGATGGGTCACATTAACATAACGCGAAGATAACCCTAACATAACACGAAGGTAACACAAACATAACGTGAAGGTAACGACCAAAACATGCGAAAAAAGTAAAGAGGCACGAACTGGACGGGTCAGCCCAACCCGCGCACGGCCCAGTTGCACGGATCTCAAATCCAATCCGTGCAACTGGTGCACCGGAGAGTAACTCATTCAATTAGGAGTTGGAAATCTTTATAATTATATGGAACTTAGATGCGAAAGTGAGAGAGCGGAGAGGAGCAATGGAGGCATGAAAAAGAGGTGGTGTGCGGCGGCCACCACGTAATGGTGGAAGTGTAGTTATATATATATATATATATATATGGATATCAGCACGTGCGTCGTATGTGGACGTGGAGAATAAATTTTTTAAATCAAAAATATTATATTTCGACTAACCTTAAATAATAATCTTTTATAAGGATATGCATTTTATATTAAATTAAATTTAAAAAAATTATAGTAAATTAGAGTTCTAATATAATAAAGTTCTACTCATAATAGAATTATATATGATTTTGATTTAAATTCTAGTGTAAATTTATTTAAATATGAAAATCATAAATTACTACTATAAACTTCAATAAAATCTTTAATAATGATATATTAGACAATTCATATTTTGTAAGAAATATCCATGTATATAGGTAATATATATATATATATATATCACAAATATTTATGTATATGCACTAGGTGGATGGGTCAATCCGGACGTTATATGACATCAAATGTGATTTTCACGCTCAAAATGCGCTCCCAAATCCGCACGCACACCCTAATTACATGCAACCTTTTAATTATTTCGCATAACCTTTTAGTTATGTTCGTGTAACTTTTATGTTATGTTTGCATAATCTTTATATTCTCATAGTTAAAGATATCACATGGTATTATAAACATACATATCACATTTTTTTACCTTTATGTTATAATAATTTAATCTGTATATTATATTAATAATATAAACTTTATGCATAATAAGATAACATTTATGTTATATTAATATAATTCTTATGTTATTCTTTAAGTATATAAATGTTATATCAATATAACGTGAAAGTTAAATTATCATAACATAAAAGTTTTCTATATTATATTACGTTTTATACTAAAAAAAGTTTAAGTATATAACTTAAATATTATGATAATTGTACAGAAAAATTATACTATTAATATAATATAAATTGAGGTTATACTCATATAATATAAATATTACCTGCATATATCTTTTTTGGTTAGGATTCAAACCAGACCATACCGGACCACATACACCCATTTACATATGCAAGTGGTGCACAAGAACCTAGGTTTTTTTTAAATGTTATATTGATATTTTATATAATTTATAATGCAACTGGTCCCATATAAATAATGCATAATTCAATAATTATAATTTATAAGATGACAGTGAAATTTTATAATAAACATTATATATATGATGCAAAATTTAGTATTTATAATTTACATAGATGTCAATGAAATTTAATTATAAAAAATTAAGTGTAAAAGATATATGAAAATTAATTCTTCATTGACATATTATCTCTCTGACAAATAACAACGACCTTTTTCTCTTCATTATTAATAATTAAAAATTTATTTTTATAATCTTGTACTATGTAATAGAAAGTGAGTTTTATAAATTTTTTATAAGTATAGGTATAAAAGATATATTCTTATATCACTTTTTATAAATGATATTTTTATATGCTTAATTTGTAGATTTTAAAATTATATATGTATGGTTACAAATTAGATATGAATTATTTTTTTAACCCATTAGTTTTTCGTTTCTAGCATTTTTAGTCATTATCTTTTGGGCTGACAGTTTTACCCTTTATCTTCTGAAAATTCGGAAACTTGATCCAAATTCAGCCCCTACAGTCAAATCAGGCTAAATTCGAACGTGACTAGCTAGCACGTGCACCCTAGTTTTCATCCTATTTTTACCCAATAATTTATGTGTTTTGGCGATTTTACCCATTAACTTATTTGTTTTGACAATTTTGTCCATTAATTTTTCAAGTTTTTTGTCCTTACAAGGTGTCACGTGTTAATCACATGCGAATTAAGCTTGATTTGGTTGTTTAGGACTGAATTTGGATTAAATTTCCAACTTTTCAAAAGGTAAATGAGAAAATCGTCAGTCCGAAAGATAATGAGTAAAATTAGCCGAAGCAAAAAGTTAATGAGTAAAAATAAACATTAAATTGGATCACTGTATTATATTTAATTTATTTAAGAAACATATTTTTTTCATATTTATTATAGTAATAATTAAACAATAATTTATTAGATACGGTCATCTTAACATTCATATACAATATATAAATTACAATGTTCAACATTTTGTCAATATCATAAATGATATTACTACACGTTTATATTAGGCTGTGTTTGGTAAGTGTGTTTAGGATTTATATGGTTTGGTAACTAACCTTACCATGTATTTGGTAAGTGTGTGTAAAGCCCGAGTTTTAGCTTCCGGCCCGGGTTTAAAGACATGGGTTTATGGTGTGTAATCTTTAGGATTCTAAACCCACCATCCTTGGTGGGTTTAGCCCAGATTGAACAGTAACCCGAATTTTTAGACTCTTCTGCCCATACTATTCACAATGTATTTCCAATTTTACCCTTCCAAGACCAAGTTTTTCGCAAATGTCATTTGATATATTTGCTTCTTCTTCCCCAGTTTTGCCCTAGGATTTCTTCTTCTCACCAGACTCCTGAGAGCGACGACGACGACAGTTAATCCGAATCGAAACACCGGCGAAGGTTAGATTCAACATGCACTTCCCTTCCCTTATCGATTTCGTTCTTGTTTCTTCGGGGTGGAGATCGTAGCCTTCGAACATGGACAAAATGAAAATCGAAAACGAATCAATCAAACCTTGTAGCCATGGCTGGAAGAAGGAAGCTCCACGTTTCTTCAGAATTTGATGACAGTAAACAACAATTTTATTCTTCCTATAAGCAAAAAATCTGGTTTTGGTTTTGTTCTCCACTGGGTAATCGAAGAAGGGGATTTGTGGGTTTAGGGAGGGATTTTTCAATTTACTCTATTCCAATAAATGGGTAGACATTTTAGTAAATTCACAAATTATATCCATATTAACCTAATATACCAAACAACAAATAAAAAACAAAACAACTTTAACAAACCTCTAATCATCCATACCAAACAATAAAAATTTAATCAAACCTGCTACAAAACCTACACACCAAATAACTAATTTATAATCATGAACAGTGTAATCCTTTCTTTTTTATCAATCCTTGTCAATCTCAACCTTACTACCGAACGGGCCCTAAATGGTTTAAAGACTAATTGAATATTTATCGGATATTATTTGTAGTTTTTGCACTAATACTTCATTTCTTAATTTATTTTATTTAAATAATTCATAATTTTTATTAATTATTTTAGTTTTTATTTTATTTTTAGACGCTTTAATAAATCTATAGATTATATATGTTTTGCTATTTCGGATCATTTATAAATTATCAAATTTTATTTTGATTTTTTTCTTCATATTTATGTAAATAATTTATTTGTCTATTAGTGGTGGAACTTTGTGTGGTTGAAATTATCATGTGCCTAATGAATTGGTGTCGCATCAAATCAAATCGGTATATAAGGCCAATATATTACATTATACCACTATTATTTTGCTCAAACTTATCTCTTTGCTACTTTTTGCTATATGTGTCGGTTCGCTAATAAGTCAAATATGAACTATATATTCAGTTCAATTCTTTCAAACTTTTATTTCTGTTTTTCCAAAATTAAATATGTTTCTACAATCATATACTTCAATTTCTTTTTCGTCGGAGAAAACATATATTTTACATGCTTTTTAGAGAAATCTATCGAAACTATATATCTAACGAACGATTATTGTTAATATTGATGGCATCATTTATTTCTGTATATATTGATAGTAGGTAATAATGGAAGGCAATTTCTTAAAAAGTTATTGGCCAAAGGTAATAAGCTCAACTGAGGTATAGAGTCGTGGAGATGGGAAATAAAAAGCGCCTCAATGATATATTCAAGTGGCAAAAGTTATAATGATATGAGGAGAAATTTTCGATAACGTAGTTATGTAGGTTCGTAGCTACAAACTAATAAAATATTGTGGGGTATCATTTTAAGTGTCTGTCACATAATAAATCATTCGATTACATCCCAACTGAAAGTATATTAAACACATTCATCAATTGAGGGGCCAACAGTAAGTGTCTGTCACTTGAACACATCTGTCGTTATACATCTTAAATGAGGGGTTGCATCTATTGTTATATCTTTATTGAAATATTATAGGAATTTGTCATAAATGTCTGTCACTTGAAAACATTTCTCGATTTATATTTCAAAAGTGGAGCCTATAATCACATCTTTACTGAAATAGTATTGACATATGTTCAAGTGTTTGCCATTTGAACATATAGGATTTGCCATTCAGCATATCCTTCGATTTACATACCTAAATACACATAGGATTGTAGGAAGAGTGAGACAGGTCCACCGCCCGCATATCACTGACGATAAGATACCAATGCTGCTATGTCTATGTCACACCACCTTGCTTGTCTCTCTCTACTCTCTCTTTCTCTCTCCCCAAAAATGGGTTTTTCATTTTTAATTGCTTTGCATGCAAATTCAGTCGCTACCCCATCTCCCTGATTTGCCATTTTCCTACTTCACAGGCTTCTCTCTCTCTCTCTACCGCCATTTCGAATTCTGTTTCAGATAACTTTTTCTCAGGTAAGAAAATCAATACGTGGCTGGTATTTATTCTTTTCTTCTTGCTTTTTCTGGATTTATGTGATTTTGTGGTGCTATGAATCTAGTTTAGAATGCCTGGATTAGAGATAGTGTGATCTTCATTACTGTATATGTGAACTCCTTTGATTTGTATTAGATTAATATTTGTAATCTTCAATTGCATTTTCAACTCTTGATTGGTTTTGTTCATTGAAATAATTTTCTTGGACTTTTTGTTTTTGTTTTCTTTGTTCAAGTGTCCCTTGATTATATTTATTTAGCTGTTTTCATTTTGTTCAATGGGATTATATTGCATTATTTGATGCACTTTCTTTTTGCGCTTCACCTTAAAATTTCACTCTTTGTTGCATAATATTGTCATTTCAGACAGATGACCTTGAATCTATGAACTGAGGATTTGTTCACATAGTCGATATTTGTCTGAAATGACAAATATGCAACAACTGCGAAATACCAAAAAAAAAAAAAAAAAGGTTCATACAACAAATGCAAATAACCGCAAAGTTGGGATAATAATTTGCAATTAGGATATTCTATTCCATTGTTTCATTTGTTGTTATAATATGACCACCATATGTCAAAGCGTAAAAGACGACATCATCAGTTTACACATACATTGATTGAAAACGATAAAATATAAATTAAAACACCAACTGAGAATAAAGGATTCAGTTCGCGCTTGTTTATTTAATTTTTGGTAAGCTTTCCTTGTATGATTGAAGAATCTTTCAATGGAAAATGAAAGGTGTTGCATATGTTCTTCATCAAGTCATATGGTGTATTAGAAATCATTTAGAAGTCATATGGCATCAATCATGTTATGATTTAGCTATCATGAATATCTCTGTTTCGAGCACAAGTAGACATAACCGAGTCATGTTCATTGTAGACGTGCATATACTAATCGACAAGATAAAGATTGACGAGTAATGGGAGCCTCAAATTCAAGATTGGGAGAAGACAAAGCCCTTGAGCTTTGTCGTTGTCGTAAGAAATTAATCAAACAAGCACTTAATGGGAGGTGTTCACTAGCAGCTGCTCATCTTAGTTATATAGAGGAATTGCAAATGGTAGGATCTGCATTAAGAAGATTTATAGAATCTGAGGCTCAAGTTGAAGGTTTTGAGTATCCTTCAACTAGTGCCAATGCTCTGATCGAGCACTCTGTTGC
Source organism: Scutellaria baicalensis (assembly GCA_005771605.1). Classification (NCBI taxonomy): domain Eukaryota; kingdom Viridiplantae; phylum Streptophyta; class Magnoliopsida; order Lamiales; family Lamiaceae; genus Scutellaria; species Scutellaria baicalensis. The sequence goes on along the minus strand of CM016726.1, from coordinate 9,954,732 downwards.
TCGATCATCTTTCTCATCTCGTCCTATGAGATTTAGAGGGACACATATTAAGATAATCGAAGAACACCCTCCTCTGCCTCTTGTGGTGTCATCCTTTGAAGCTCGTTCGGATGCCCCGCCTTGGGATTATTTTGGCCTTTTACATGCGATGAACGATCACGTTTCAGAGCAAGAACAAGGGATTCTTGATTTGGAAGGTGTGGAAGAGAAGTTATCTTCTCCTAAGATGGAAAAATCTGAGGAATCGGAGGATGAATTTGATGAGCCCCCTTCGGCCTCACTCGTTCGTAGTTTTGAAAATAAAGTTTCGAGATTGGGTGATGTGAATGAAGCAGAAGGTGATGTTGTCAATGGTCATTCACACATTGAGCCTTCGGAAAGTGTGATAAACGAGACGATTAATGCTCCGGATTTAAACAATGAAAAGGTTAAAGAGATTAGAGAAAGTGGAGTTGAAGACAAGGTTGGAGCCAAGGACTTCTTCTCTAGTGTTAATGATGTCGAACAACTTTTCGTTAAAGCATCTGAGTCGGGAAAAGAGGTTCCACGAATGCTTGAAGCGAATAAGTTCCATTCTTGCCAGATTTTCCATGGAAACGAACGTAAGTCTCTGTCTCCCACACACTTGCTCAGTCACATTCTTGTTGTTCATGCTTTAAGTTAGTAATGTCATCTTTGCATTTTGGCAGGTGGATCAATAATATCCTCATCGTTGCTACGATCGTGTTTCACTTGTGGGAAGGACCGGGGCGAGGTTCAACAAGGTATGTGAGATTTTAACGTACTTGATCTATAAAATGGGATGAGAAAATGTAGCAACAATTGGCAAATAGTTCAATCATAATGCTATTGTTCGACTACTTTTGTTATTTGGATCAACTAACTTATTGATGTTTAATTATCTCTATCTAGAGGTGCTTCAGACTTCAGTGAAGTACTTGACTTGGCACCGGGCCACTTCGTCTCGTAATCTTGTAACAACGAACTCTGCTGAGGATATAAACGACCCGAATAACAATCTCTTTGATAACTTTTGTATGGTGTCTGGAAGTCATGCTTCGACCTTAGATAGACTTTATGCATGGGAGAAGAAGCTATTTGACGAAGTTAAGGTAGAACCAACGACACAATTGTGAATCGTGTATTGATATTCAGATCTCCATATCTTGATGTTTATATATTCATTGCAGGCTGGTCAAGTACTGAAAAGTAATTTTGATGGCAAGTGCAAACTTCTTCGATTGAAAGAGTCGGGAGGGAAGAATGCAGATAAAAATCGCACTGCAATTAAGAATTTGCATTCAAGAATCAGTGTTGCTGTTCATAGAATCGACTCGATCTCAAAGACAATAGAAGAAATCAGAGATAGGGAGCTTCAGCCACAACTTGAGGAGTTAATTGAAGGGTATGTTGCATTTAAATATAACAAACTCTTATTTGCAGAGAGAGAGAGAGAGAATCATTGCATGCCTAAATTACAAAAATGGCCTTCCAAGTACGATGATGTTTTTGTTGGAATTTTATGAGATTTTAATATGTTGCAATTCCAGTCTCAAATTAGTGATTTTACCAGAATCTTGTACGTGACTGAGCGTTCAAAATTCAGTTTCCGACATTATATTAATGATGTGGTGCTCCATGTGGTGAGCGGATGTCTATGGAAGGTCCGCTCACCACATGGAGCTTTACATATTAGAATAGTGTTAGAAACTGGATTTTGAACACTCATGTGAACTATAAGTACAAATTTTGGCAAAACAACTAATTTATGACTATAGCTGCAACATATCAAAAGTTTTGGGATTTAATTGCAAAAACTGATTGTAGGCTTGAACTTTCAAACCATGTAGTTATTCACCATACATTGATAGCTATCTTTTCAAACCCCAACATTACTTTTAATTTACGTGATTTTACGACATTTAGCTCGAAATTCCAACAAATTATCCTATGCCTCTCCAGGTTGGGGTGTTTAGAAAATTTAAATCAATTCTCACTCAAATCGAATTTGAATCGATTGAATTTGGCAAGATGATTTGGGGCTTTTTTATGATATCAGAAGATGAGTGTTTTGGCATCCAAAACATATTTTAGTCATTTTTGAGAAATATCAAAATTTGGACGAGTTTTGGATGAGTTTGAGGGTGGTTATGATGTCCAGCGGTGATGTGGTGGTTATCAAAACTTAACCAAAATTTATGTTTTCTATGCTGATACACTCATTTTTTTCAAGCTCTAGCTAAGCTCCAAATCAATATATCAAAATCAATAATATTCGAACTTGATTTGAGCAAGAATCAACTCAATTTTTTTTCTAAAAAAAAAAACTGAATTTGGAGAGACACATACTCTTCACATGTTAGGCCCGAAATTTTGGAATTTTAAGCTAATTATCCTAATATTGCCCAAATTGAAAACATAAGTTCCAAATATGGAGGCTGAAAAGGTAGTGTTCTAAATTTGCACATTATCTCTATAAAGCCTGATAGTTACAACACAATTTTACAAAATTTCCATATATAATACAACTAAAATTGCAAGATCTTAAAAGTTATGAGACATAAATTGGTCAGAAATCGCCAACACCCACGTCGAACTAGATCTTCTATTTAAGGTCGGTATTTCATTTTATATTTCATTACTTTCAACAAATGTCATGTGTAAATTGATGATATCATATTTTATACTTGGTCTGTGATTGTTGTATTGAAAAACCAGATGAAACACAAATATAGAATAGAGGATCTTGATTTCTCACACATAGTTATGTTCCATCATTGCAATTTTACTTGCAATATAATTTTTGCCATTTTACCAATGCCTAATATTGTTCTGCTTATCATATATCTTCTCAAATGCTTGCTTCCTATTTATGATGACAGATTAAGAAAGATGTGGGAAATGATGGTGAAATTTCACAAGCTTCAATTCCACATCATATCCATATCTCACATCCCTGCATCCACCAACACAAAACTGCAATCAGATTCACAAAGACATATCATCATCCATCTCGGCTACGAGCTCAGCTCCTTATCATCAAGCTTCACCAAGTGGATCAGCGCACAGAAAATATACGTGGAGGCCATCGATAAGTGGCTCTGCAAGTGCTTTTGGCTTCCACAGATTCCTTCGAAGAGGAACAAAAGGATGAGGCCTCGTCTCATACGAAACCGGGGGCCTCCTATATACATGATATGCGGCGCTTGGTTGCAGATGATCGATGAATTGCCTTGTAAAGGAGTTTCCGATTCTATCAGGGAGTTGGCATTAGAAGTTGCTCGGTTTTTGCCCTGTCAAGATAAGAGCAAGGGCAAAGCTGGAACCAGACATGATCCTTATAGCACGTTGGGAGACGAAGTTATTGAGGATCGGATGCCTCGTTTTCGGACAAGCTTGGCCGGTTTTCTTGGCCAGTTACACTGCTTTGCAGAAAGTTCATTGAAGATGTTCACACAACTCCAGAAGTCCATACAAGATGCCAAGACGAACGATGAACAATTCGTGGCTCAACGAGCACAAGTTATAGTCTAAATTCTACAACTATATATATTGGTGTTTATGGAAGCAAGCATGCGTAATACATGTGTACTAGTCGTGATGTAGAATCAGATGTTGATTTCTTATGGAGGCAACTTTAATGGAAACTATATCAGTTCGTTGATTTTTCACAAGACACTAGACATATTGGGCTCTTCATTAAAGTAGGTTTAAATACTTAGATCAATTTGTATTTTTTGTGTTTTTACATTTTTGAAGTCTAAACTTTACTTTTACACAGATTGCAACCTAGTTTTTTTTGTCAATTTTCCGATTGCAACCTAAATTATTTTTCCGATCATTTTTCCGATAAATGAATTAATTTTTTCACTTTGCAACCCAAACTTTTTGTTTTTTTAAATCCAATTGCAACCTAAACTTTATATTTTTATCAAATCGCAAATCATGATTTTTATTCGCTTCAGGTCCGTTACATTTATTTTATATGGGTGTGACTTTTATGTTATATAAGTGTGATCGATATTCAAAAAATAAATATTAAGAAAATATCGGTCAAAATCGGTGGAATATAGGTAAATATGGTAAAATATCGGTGGAATATCGATGAAAATCGAGAAAATATCAGAAAATATTAGAAAATATTGAAAAAAAATGATGATAAATGTATGTACCTGTATTTCCACCGATATCAATATTTTCGTGAAATTAAGATACCTATATTTCCACCGAAACCAAATTTTTTATCCTTGGTTGTAATTTGGAAAAAAAAAAAAAAAACAGTTCTAGTTGCAATAAGATTAAAAAAAAAAAAACAAAGTGTAGATTTTAAAGTGAACAAATTGGTCTCCACTTCGCCTGAAAATTTGCAATCGGCAAATTTGCAAAAAGACTAGGTTGCAATCGGAAAGAAAAAAAGATTCGGCTGCAATATGCAAAACGGTCATAGTTTGGGTTGTTTTTTTTTGTATTTTATCCTTTATTAAATAAGAGTTCTCATAATTTAATATTGGTTTTTCTAAAATGACCCAAACAATTATAAAAATATTAAAAACACTCAATACGGCTGGAAAAATCGGTTTTTCACTTAGTACAGCTGGCTTGCTGATGAATGCAGTATGCTCGCCTAGCTTCCTGTAGTGACTTTCCTTGCTTGCTGAAACCCTGCTTGTAGTAACCCTAGCTTGCTGCAGTGACCTCGTTCTTCATCCAACAACCTTAACTTAATCTAAACTTTTACATAATAAATCCTAAGTACAATGTACTAGGTCCTATCTATTACAAGTTTTGTCTCATCAAAATCTATACATAATTCCTGACATGATCTTACCCTTTATCTTCTGAAAATTTGGAAATTAGACCCAAATTCAGACCGGACTGCCGAATCGGGCTAAATTCACGTGACTAGCACATGCACCCTAGTTTTCACACTATTTTTGCCCAATAAATTATCTGTTTGGCAATATTACATATTAACTTATTTGTTTTGCAATTTTGTCCATTAACGTTTCGAGTTTTCTGTCTTTATAGGGCATCATGTGTCAGTCACATGCGAATTAAGCTCCATTTGGCTATTCGGGTTGAATTTGGGTCAAATTTCCGACTTTTTAAAAGATAAAAGATAATATCGCAAGCTTAAAAAGATTATAATGGGTAAAATTGGCAGAACCAAATAGTTAATAGGTAAAAAAATAATTAACTCTAAATATATCTATCTATTACCTATATAAAAGTATGAATATTTCTTACAAAATATAGATTGCCAAATATATCCTTATTAAATATTTTATTTAAGGTTATAATAGTAATTTATGATTTTCATATTAAATAATTTTACAGTATGAATATTTCTTACAAAATATGGATTGTCTAATATAGCCTTATTAAAGATTTTATTTATGGTTATAATAGTAATTTAAGATTTTCATATTTAAATAATTTTACATTGAAATTCTAAACCAAAATCATATAAAATTCTATTATGAGTATGACTCTATTATATTATGACTCTAATTTACTATAAATTATTTTTGAATTTAATTTATTTTAATATAGATTGTATATCTTTATAAAAAATTATTATTTAAAGTTAATATTTTTGATGAAAAAAAATTAATCCTCCACGTGCGACACATGTGCTGATACTTGAGTGTGTGTGTGTATATATATATATATATATTATGATTTGTGGTAAGGCTTTTGTTTTAAATTCCATATGGATAGAATTTTAAAAAATTATTTTAAATTTATAAGATGGAATCTTTTAATGATATACTAATATATATCCCGTGTACTACACGGTATGTTTTTTTTTTTTTTTAAATTAGTATTATTAGAAAATTAACATAAAAATGTAATATATATTGAATAAGAATAACAATGCATCGAGAACACATGCTAGATCAAAAATGTTACTTAACGAAAACTTTTTTCATATTCACATGTGTCTTAAAAAAATATTTGTATTGTCAACTGTAGGTAATACATACACTTTAGCCATATTTTAAAATTAAAAGTAAAGTAAAATTAAAATACATTATATTTAGTACTTCTTTTATTAATTTGTATTAACATAAATTAACATCTCATTTTCTATCAATATTTAATTTAATGTATATTACTATATTTGTATTAACATATATTCATTAAAATTTAAAATAGAGTAAATTACTTTTTTGCCCTGTAATTTTGGGGGTCTGGCAAAATCGAACAGTAACTTTTCGGGTTGGCAACATTGGACAATAATTTAACAACTTTCACGAAATTTACCCAATTCTAGCCCAAACTTATCAATCGGGACGAAATTTTGAACTTTCGGGCTAATTTTGCTGACGTGACTCTTATTTTATATTTAAATGTTATTTAATTGCATACGTGGATGCCGCCTAAATATAATATAGGTGATGTGTAATAAAAAAACATTAAAATAACATTAAAAGAAATAAAAATAAAATAAATACACATTCCATTCATCCGTCACCGCCCCCACCATCATCCATCACCGCCACCCTCATCCTCCACCACCACCACGAGCACCACCGCCAGCTTCTCACCGCTGAAGCACTCTCATCCCCCCTCCCCCTCCCCCTCATTTGCGGCCCCTACTGCGTCCCTATCCTCCTCAACCTCCCCGGCGGCCATTGATTTTCCGGCGGAGCTCTACGGGGTGAGCAATGGCATTACGAGCGCCTGACCATCGAGATGGAAAGCGAAAGCAGGGAATCGATAGTGGAGCCCAAAAAATCTTCCGCCACCGAGCTCAGCCGCCGTCTTCCTGTAAGGCCGGGATTCAGTTCCCCATTTCCTCAGGCCCAAGAAATCTTCGATCAGTTTTGAAAAATCTCCTTGATTTTTTTTTTAATTTTCCTGATTTTGGTTTCCCCCAATTTCTAGGGTTTAAATTATCCCCAATTAATTGGTTGTTTAGAGGGAGTAGATCGACGATGATCTGGTTTGGAGTTGAGGGCGGTCGTCGGAGGTGACGAGAGTAGCTTTTTTTTCTACAGAAGATGAAGATGATAAGCAGATGAATTTTTCTTTTTTTGCAAGTAGATGAATTTTTCTTTTTCTTTTTCTATTTTATTTTTTAATTTTATTCTGTAATTTGATTATATGTAAAGAAGATGAGGGCCCCTTTTTTAAGGTGTTGTGGAAATTCATTTTTTAATGTGAGAAATGTCACGTATTGCCACATCAGCGTATTTGTTCCGAAATGTTCAAATTAGGGAGTTCACGTGTACAACAAGTGCAATTTCGGTCCAATTGGCAGTTCAGGCTAAAATTGGGCAGATTTTGCGAAAGTTGTTAAATTATTGAACAATGTTGCCAGCCCGAAAATCTACTGTTAGATTTTGCCAGACCCCAAAGTTACAGGGCAAAAAAAATAATTTACTCTTTAAAATATATTAATTAGTAATCAATAATTTTGTTCATGAATTTACTGATTTTTGTTGTTCTTAAAATTATGCATTTACAATTATGATTTACTTTATTAAAATAACCAGTGAAATTCAAGAAAATTGCGATTTTCGTATCGCCAAAGATTGTCGCCAAAAGTGTAAATAATCCCTCTAAAAATTAAATGGAGGCATGTGAGCTGTTTTCGATGAGATTTTACGACGTGACAGTCACAAATATTGTAACATGCAAGATCTATGTACTTTATATGATGAATTGAAAACTTTTTAAAGTTCATATAGTGAAGTGCTAAATTGAAATGCACTTGAAGAGCCTCCGGCGAGATTTGATGACGTGTTAGCTAGAAATATTGTAACCTGCAAAATTCTCATACTTTATATAGTGAAATTAAAACATTTAAAAATGATATAGTAAAGTGTTAAATCATGTATACTTGAGATTAATTTTTGTTTTTGACCCTATATATAATAAAAGCAGTTAGTATCAATCATTTTAATCAAATAAAATATTTACCTAATTTTATGTTCTTATAAAAATCTATAGTTAATGATAATAAAACTATATAATAATCAGTCCATTAAATACATCATCATCAACAATTATCCGAATGTAACTATATAGTATAAATTGGAAAAGTAGAAACATATTGGACCAAAATTGGAAAATGTATACTTGGTTGTCAAAAATGGAAAGGGTCTTACATATGAGACTAAAATTGAAATTAACCCTTGACTTATTATTAAAGTTTTATATATAAGTTGAATAATATATAAATATATGCAAAATTTTAAAGTACAAAAGTTATATCGCAAAAACTCATATGAGACGGTCTTACGGATAGTTTCCGTGAGACGGATCCTTATTACCCATGAATTGAATCCATATCACAAACTTTCATATGAATTTCTAAGTGTGGGTTATGGGTTGCCCCGTCTTACGAAAAAAGATCCGTGAGACGGTCTCACACAAGACTTACTCAAGTTATATTTATTAAAAGTTAAACCAACTAAATAATACAAAATAATCTTGAGAATTCGTATATACAGTGAAGTTTTATTTTTAGATAAATTATATTACTTAATTAGTTATATAAATAACACATATAGAATAAGAATTACATGTTAGCAACATAACCATTAATTCCTCATTTTGTAATCTACCAAATCTAATTGGTCATATGGCTATTTGACAAAAAGAAATTATAAGTTTTTAAGACTTTGAAATCATTACATTTACAGACGAAAAAAAATAATAATAAGAAAAGTTACAAACAAAAAAAAAAAGATATGTATCTATTATCTTCCTTATTTATACAAAAGTACGAATGTTTCTTACAATTATATATTGTCTAATATATCCTTATTAAAGATTATTTTTAAGGTTATAATATTAATTTTGATTACATTAGAATTCTAAACTAAAATCATATAGAATTTTATTATGAGTAGGACTCTATTATATTAGAACTCAAATTTAATATAGATTAATATATATCCATACTGGTATAAAACCCGTGTAATACACGGGTTCAAATAGATTGAATGTAATAAATAATGTAAAAAATAATTTATATAGAAAAATATATTTATGATTTTTTATCCATCTAAGTTAATATGAAATATAATGTAACTTTAATGAATATATTATTTAACCAATTAAATAAATATTTCATAATGTGTGTAAATAAATTATATTGTATACATATTAAAAATATTAATTAAATAATTTTTAAATATATTATTTCAAAATTAATACATATTTCATGTGAAGAAAAAATCTTACATGTATAAAATTAATGATAGATTGTCACATTTGAAAAAATTGTTCATTATGACACAATTTTTTTTGTCTATAGTTTGTATTTAAAAAATTATCAATAATCTTTTTCGATATTTTAAAATTTTTAATTATATATATAGATTAATAATATATATCTGAAATATATCTATTTTCATAAGATAATTTTTTTAAATATGAAAAGGAAAAAAAACATTTCATGAGAGAAATAATATTTCTAGGTTTGTATTAGCTAGTGTCATGTGGCACTTTTAATTGGTCCTTCTTTTATATATAGACTAGTAGTATACCCGTGCGATGCACGCTTTGTAATATACGATTGATTAGTTTTAAAATTTCTAATACTATAATGTAATAATATTATCTTAACCTAAATTATATATTAATTAATTCTTTATCTTTAATGTGTCACATTTTAAAAAATATTATAATTTTAAAAAGCAAACAATAATATATAAATGTGTGTGTATATATATATATATATGTTTGACAATGAATTTTAAATTCTATATTTGAAATATGAAGTTGTTAAATAAACACTAATTTTGTACACGTACCCATTAATATTGTAAATTAAAATAAATTAAATCAAATTTAGTACTGAGAAACATTTATTGTAAACGATAATTGATATCTAAAAAATATGTTAATTCATAAAGATATGTTGTGCATGTTACAGATTAATATAGATATAAGTATCATGATTAATATATTTTTATATTTTTTTAATTCATACTTATTAACAAATGTGTTAGTAAATAATTTCTTTGCATTCACAATTATAGATTACTTTAAAAATTTTGGTCTAGTCAATGCAAACAACTTAATTATTTGAAGTTAAAGAAAAGATATAAATCTCATCAAATAACTAAAAGATCTTGATATGTATTTAAATAACGTAGCTTGTTCAATATTCAACTCACTTGTATTGGCAAATATATCAAACAATTATACCAAAATGTTTTTCATTGTTATTAATTTCTCAAAAAATCTAAGACTTTTTATTTTAAAAATTATTTTTTTAATTTCCTAATCTATAGTTTAATTTAGTCATTTATCTTTGTATTTGTAACCTTGTTAAATACAATTTTGCACCAAAATGTAAATATAAAATTTATATTTTTCATAAACTAAAACAAAATTTAAAATAAAAAATAATTAATTTAAAGATTATAATTTATATGAAATAGAGAAAAAAGATAAAATATATTTTATAATCTACCTACCTATAGGTATAGCCTAACCTAGTGGACCCAACAACCCTTAAAAGTATAAATCTTGGTAATTTTTGATTTATTTAATTTATTGTAACTACTTTCTTTCCATTTATAATATTTTAATTTAGGAGGAAAAATTAGTTATTGCTATTTTTATTGAAGGTTTCTTTATATATATATATATATAGATATAGATATAGATATAGATGTGTGTGAATAACATATTAAAAATATTAAATAATTTTTAAATATATTATTTCAATATTACATATTTCTAGTGAAGAAAAAATCTTACATGTATAAAATGATAGATTGTCACATTTGTAAAATATTGGTTCATTATAGCATATATTTTCTTAGTTTGTATTGAAAAAATTATCAATAATCTTTTTTGATATTTTAAATTATTTAATTATATATATAAATTTATATAAATATATAAATAATTTAAATATATCTAAAAGATATCTATATTTATAAGTAAATTTATTTAATTAGGAAACAAATATTTAATGTGAGAATTAATTGTTCGAGCTTGTATGAGTGTCATGTGACACTTTTGGTCCTTCTTTTATATATATAGATGTGTGTGAATAAATTATATATACATATATTTTTTTTCCACATATTAAAAATATTAAATAATATTTAAATATATTATTTCAATGTTACATATTTCTAGTGAAGAAAAAATCTTACATGTATGAAATGATAGATTGTCACATTTGAAATAATTGGTTCATTATAGCACAAGTTTTTTTTATAGCAAAAGGTCTTTTTTTTTATAGTTTGTATTGAAAAAATTATCAATAATGTTTTTCGATATTTTAAAGTTTTTAATTATATATATATATATTAATCTTTATATGAATCTAAAAGATATCTGCATTTATAAGATAATTTATTTAATTAGAATAAGGAAAAAAAATATTTAATGTGAGAACTAATTGTTCAAGTTTGTATGAGTGTCATGTGGCACTATTGGTCTTTCTTTTATATATATAGATAAATCGATAAAACTAAAAGGTATACATAGTTATGAGGAAAAAGAAACATGTACTTTTCTTGTATCCTCATCAAAATCTATACAATAACTCCTAACATTATTGCTAGTATCGTTGAGTATACATTCTAGCGGTTGCTTCGGGTCCATTTACAAATAAAGATAAATTAATTATCTAGTTTAATGAGATAACTTTAGCGGATAAAATATGAATTGTTAACTATTAACATTTTCTCTTTAACAATATATAAAATTCGGATAAGGATATTAACTATCATTATCCATTGTTTATTATCTAATATATGGAGGTTAAAATAAGAGTGATATTACTTAAATGTATCTTTTGATATTATAAACATGAATGTTTAATGTTTATAAGGATAAATGTAATTTTCTAATGTACCCCCAAGTTATAGATAAACTATCATAGATTCATAGGGCGAGAGTCCGGATAATTATCCAAGGTATTATTCGAATTTTCGCGTTTTATTTTGGGTTGGAAAAATAACCCCCTTATTTATTTTCATCAAAGTATAAACAGTAGATAAAGATATATAGATATAAAAATCATTATTTTAAGTTATCGTAAATGGAACTTCCAGGTGAAAACAAGAAATGAGTAAATGCATAAGAAAAGATATATAGAACATGCATCACCTTAAAAATTGGAACCTAAAAAATAAATGAAAACAATTATAGTGTTTTTCATAGAACAAAATGGACAGAAATCAGCTGAGCCAATTCATAACAATAGCGTTGAATCATTGCTAAAAAACTCACAAAAGTATTTCAGTTTGAAGAAGCAATTACAAAAATACAACGTTTTGCACTTAAACAACATTGATCTTGAGTCTTTACTCCTCTTCCTCTTTGTATTCTCCTGACATAAAAGATTGCAATATCATTAGGGTAGTGTTCAATTAATTTCAATTTTCGTCCCTTTCCATTTTTTGGACAACTAAATATTCGTTTTTCAATTTTGGTCTTGTATGTCTCTACTTTTTTTCAATATTGATCCCATATGTTTCAAATTTTTCCGATTTTGGTCCTGTATGCATGTTTCAAATTTTTCCAATTTCAATCCAGGATAACCGTCGGGAAATCTTACATGCATCGACGATTTTGATAATTCCGACCGAAATTACATTGGAATTGGAAAAAATTGAAACATATAGGACCAAAATTGAACAATAGGACCGAAATTGGAAAAAAGTAGAAACATATACGATCAAAATTATAAAACATATACTTGGAGGAAAGGGTCATACAGACCAAAATTGAAATTAACCATATTTTAAATATCAAACTGAAATAAAATCTTACTTTTAAAACTTCATTATAAGCTCCTAGTATCACATTTTTGAATGAAACAAAATCATAATTAATTTAAAAACTTAATTCATTTAACATTTTTTGGGAGTTTAAAAGCCAGATCTTATATAACTAAGTAATGTTACTAAAAAAAACCTATTATTAGTTTCAAACAAAACTTTATCTATGATATATAATATGAAGTAAAATAAACTTATGATAAACAATTAGATAATAAAACGGGTTAATTTCAATTTTGGTCTTGTATGTATGATCTTTTCCAATTTTGGACAACCAAATATACGTTTTTCAATTTTGGTCTTGTATGTTAGTACTTTTTCCAATTTTGATCATATATTTTTCAAACTTTTCCAATTTTGGTCTTGTATGTTTCAAATGTTTCCAATTTCAATCCAATTTTGGTTAGACGGCTGTCGGAAATCTTACGTAGCATCGGTGATTTTAATAATTTCGATCGAAATTGGAAAAATTGAAACATATAGGACCAAAATTGAACAATATGATCAAAATTGGAAAAACTATAAATATATAGGACCAAAATTGAAAAACGTATACTTGGTTGTTCAAAAATGGAAATAATCATATATACAAGATCAAAATTGAATTAACCCTAATCAAATTGAATTACTAACCTTGTGATAAAAGTTGTCTCTCAAGAGTTCCATGAAAACTGGATTGGAATGTGCATTGGTATATCACCTGACTCCATTACCCCCTTTTGTAAATTCTTTTGAATTCGAGGATTGCAATCAACTATTTCAAAATTCGAAACAATTTCATGTTTGATTGTGAATCGAAGTTTTCTCAACTTGTAGCAGTGTTTTATACTTAGCTTCTTAAGACATTTGAAGCTATCTCCCCCCTCCAATATCTCTAGATCAATGTCCTCCATTTGAAGATAGGAAAGCTTTGAGAATTCATGTTCTTCGACTTCCCAGAGCGATCCTTGAAAGGCATTGTTTCGCAATTTGAGTACTTCAAGATTTGGCAATGAAGAAATTGTACTCATTTCTTTCCAAGGATAGCCCAACCCACTCAAATACAACTTTTTCAAATTTAATGGGAACATTGAAAGCTGACCAAGTGATGCAACAATCTCAAAATTGCATGTAGGATTTACAATGACACATTTTAGTGATTCTAGTTCACTAAGATGAGAAACATGATCAAAACAACATAAGGCGTCTACTGCATCAGGCATTAAATCAATACGAATTCCCAACTTCTTTAGATTTGGGATCCTTCTGACTACTTCATTAGTGCAACTATTAAAACTCACATCTGATAGTGTTACAAGGTTTGGTAAAATTGTCTCACCAACTTCAGGTAGGTCACTACCCGTAACGTTAAGATGCTTCAATCTTTTCATATCCCATATCTCTGTAGGCAAAAATGATGGAGCTCCAAATTTCAATATCAAATGTCGATGGACAAATAAGTATTGAAGTTTCCAAAGTTTAGATATGGAAGAAGGGATATTTGCGTTGCATGTGAGAGCAAGATATCTTAATTTAACTAACTCGAGTACTTCCAAAGGAAACACATAAAAACGGATATTAAGAGCATCCAATTTTTTGAGCAACTTTAAACCGTAACACATTGGTACTGGATATTGATGATATGGTCCGAAACATAAGAGAGACTTGGCAGTGGATGCACAATTTTCCTCCATTGATTTATGCACAACTTTAATGCCAAACAAAACATTGTTGTGGATGGTCAACCTGCTCTGACTTTTTATAAGTACTCTTGAAGCATCTTTATCACTGTCCAAGACATAAAAAAAACTAGTTTTCCTAGCTTCTTTGTAGCAAAAGTACCACCAGGAAGAATGGAGGGCGCAAATTTTTACTCTTTCAAATAAATCATTCAATAGAGTGCTGCTTCTTTGGTAGACCATAGCAAGATTGTGCAAGTCAAGACACTGCAAGCAACTCTCACAAGCAATTTCTAAAGTTTGAAAGAATCCTTTCTCGATTATTTTCTCAACAATCCACAGATTAAAGAGTTTGGATTTGCGAATCTCATAATTTGGTGGAAAAACTGCCATATAAAGAAAGCACAACTTTAAATCTTCATGTAGATTTTCATAGCTTGGAAGTAGTACCTTTGATATTTCTTCGTATGCATCAATGAAAAGTTGATGCTTTTTCTGTGTTGCTACATCAGCCCATTGTGATCTTGGTGTCTTCGATAAGAGGTTGGACACTGTGACAATTGTAAGAGGAAGACCATCACACTTCTCAGCTATCATCTTTGCAGCTTCCTCAAATTCAGAAGGGCAAGAGTTTTGAGCAAAGATCTTGTCACACAAAAGATTCCAACTTTCTTGTTTATTTAGCAAACGCATATTTATGAGATGATGAGGGAATGAGTATTGATGTCGAATCCTTGTTGTAACCAAGACTCGGCTTCCACTTATTGTGTCTGGAGATGAGGTTTTCAACAAATTTTGGACAAGCTCCACATCCCATACATCATCCAACACAATGAAGCACCGGTTATCCCTCAAACAGTCGCTCATATTATGCTCATGATCAACACCCAATTGAGATAGAATGTTTTGAGTAAGTTGTTGAGATTGATATTCTCTTCCAACTTTCACCCAAGCACGACAATCAAACCATTCCAATATATCTAAATCTTGATAAAGTTTATTAGCTAGAGTGGTCTTGCCAATTCCTGCCATCCCCACAATTGAGAAAACGAGTTCATCGGTCCAACCAGTTACAGTAAAAATCTCTTTCTTGAGTTTAGAATACTCATCCGATAATCCAACCATGTCTGACTTGGAATGAACTGAAGGAGGAGGATCTAGATTTAGATACTCCTCCTCCAACTTCTCCAATGTGTCGATGAAGGAGTGACTATCCTGTCGAAAATCCTCCAAAACTCTCAAGAATTCATCCGACGACGCTTCAGCCCCATTCATTTTGTCCCCAGCGGTTGTAATGGCCTCATCAAATAAATCAGCTGCCTCTTGAACTCGTACAAGGGACTCACTCAATCTGATCCTGCTGCTCCTATCCAATCTTTCCATAAACACTTCAAAAGACTTCATCTTTTTGTGTGCACTTTCCATAATTTCTTGAACGCCGGGTTTATCAGAAAAAGCGAGAGCAGCATAATCAAGAATGCCCGCTATCAGGCAATCTAGAGTAGCAAGAGCAGCATAAGCGGCCATCTCTCTCTCTTTTCTTTTTTTCCTTTGGTACTGAATGACACACAATTAATCCAAAGATCCATGCTTTAGTAATTAATTGTCAGCTTAATTACGTACATTATTTTTATTTTAATGTATACATTATTTTTATTTTAATATATACACTGCATTCATCACTTCAATTATTGAGATTTAAAATTCAAAAACTCACTAGACCCAGCTGTCCTCAACAACAACTAATCAATATTTAATTCCTTCCCACTTGTACATTATTTTTATTTTAATATACTACCTCCGTCCCAAAATAAATGACGTTTTAGTAATTAAAATTTGTTCCAAAATAATTGTCGTTTTCGTATTCCAAAGTATATTTACATACAATATACCAAATATGCCCCTATTTACTCATCTCAAATTAAATGTGTTAAAGAGATAAGAACTCCTCATTAATTAAACATAAATAGAGATAGATTGTACTTTTTATCACATTTCTTAATATATATACACAAAGTTAAAACGTCAATTATTTTGAGATGGAGATAGTATACACTTCATTCATTATTCATCACTTCAATTATTGAGATTTAAAATACAAAAACTCACTAGACCCAGCTGTCCTCAACAACAACCAATCAATATTTAATTCCTTCCCACTTGTACTGATCATTCAATTTTGTTTATTGCAAGTTGATTATTTTTGAAATAATGGATCGAGCTAGATTCCCATCTGCACAGCCACGAGTCAAGATTATATTATTCTTATTTCCCACTAGCTCCATTAATGAATAGTTTATCAAACTAGAGAATAAGTCATCTGAATATTGCATTAATCAACAAATTAATATACCTATATGAGATGGGAATTAATTTTTTTTTCACCCATTAACTTCTTGGTTTATAAGTTAATTTTATACATAATCTTTTCGAACTAACGATTCTACATTTTAATTTTTGAAAAATGGGAAATATAATCCAAATTCAGTCCGAATAAAATGTGATTAACACGTGATATCCTATAACTACATAAAACTCGAAAAAACATTAAATGGACAAAATTGTCATAACAAACAAATTATTTGGTAAAATTGCAATAATTAGAGATAAGTTACTAGGCAAAAAATACTCAAAAATTATGAGCCACGTGCGAATTTAGCCCAAATTTAGCTGTTCAAACTGAATTTGGGTTAAATTTTCGAATTCTTAAAAAATAAAAGATAAAATCGTCAGCCTAAAAAAATAATGAGTAAAAGTGTCGGAACCGAAAAGTTAATGAGTTAAAAAAAATCACTAATTTGTAAGGGAATGTGTACTTAAAACTAATTATAAATAGTTTTAGATTTTTTTATAAATTATGTGCCATTTATTTCTGAATTAAATTCTAATATTGCTTATTGTATGCATTTCATAAATATCATAGAAATCTCTAGTTTATTTTACATAGCCATAATCTTAGTATCTAAATGATATATAGAAGAAGATTAAGATTATGGATGGTAAAATTAAGTTCATGGAATTAATCATATCTTCAATTGAAAACAAGATTAATGTGGCTAGCTTAAAATTTTGAAAGTAACCATCTTATCCAATCGTTGTTGTGGGGGTATCAGGCTATATGTGCACAAATAATTATGTTCATCAGTTGTATGGTTTAAATTCATGCAAATGGGACAAATCGACCTATATCTACGCATTATGTTTTTTTTAATTTAATTTTTTTACTTCAGGTGTTGAAACTTTTATATTGTTTTAATATGATTTTTATGTTATATGTTGAAATTTATGTACAAATATAATGATCTTTATATTCTATGACTTAAAAAAAAATTGAAAAGTCAAAAAAATTCAACACATTTTTGGAATCAACATACATTTACCGTTTACTTTGGTGGTCGGGATTATTTGGATTGATAAAAAATGTGGGATTGCACTGTTCATTTAGGACAAAAAAGTTATAATTTGATTGTTTGGTATACAAGTTATATTATGGGTTTAGTTTAAATTTTTGTTTGGTATGAATGTTTGTAGGTTTTGTGTAATAGGTTTGTTTATAAAATCTTGTTTGATATAGAGGTTAGAATGGATTAAAAGTGTGAAAAGACTTTTTTGCCCTCAATATATATTAAATTAAAATGAGAGATTTTAATTAATGTGAAAATGGAAAACAAATTTTTGTTCACCCCAAATTTCCATTTTCCATTTTCATAGAAAACAAATTTCCATTTTCCATTTTCCATCTTAATGAGCAAGTTCCAACTCGAATACATGTAAACAAGCATATGAGCTTCCATTTTCCAGATCAAAATAGCAAACATAAGATGTATACAGGTGGGAAATAACAAACATAATTTCATTTACATCCATATGTTTGCTTCCATTTTCCAGACAAGTAGAAAGTATCAAGAAAGTGAACAAGCTGATAAGATGTAACCATAGCTCCAGATCATAATAGCTTGCATATATTTCATAAATAAAATAGCAAACATAATCCCAAAATTGACAGTCAATTGATTAAAACAACCAATAACTTCTCTATACATTGCACAATTTAATGTGTTTTTCAATGACATTCTCACCAATGTTTATACTAGGAACAACATTCACGGAACTTGCAATTTCGCCACCAGACGAATGCTTTGGTCTTTTATTTTGATGGTATTCACTAAAGACGTTCAAATGGTTCCGAAAACTGAAACCGGGGCGGTTCGAACCGCCGGTCAACGGTTCCGGGAACCGTTGACCCGGTTTCGGTTCCGAACCGGAATCGCGAACCACCAGAATGCGGTTCGGTTTCGGTTTCAGTTTTTGCGAACCGGCGAACCACCGGTTTTCAACCTTTTTTTGCTTTTTTTTTGTTGCGACACGTGTACGGCCCAAATTCGAACGGATATAGCCGTTGGAGATCGACGGCCGAGATGATGTAGCCGTTGAACCGGCCAAACCGGAACCGGAACCGGCAGTTCAAACCGCCGGTTTTTTCAGATTTTTTGAACGAGCGGCAGAGATCTTTCGAACGTTGGCAATCGACGGTGGAGATCTTTCGAACCGCCGGTTCAACCGAATCGGAACCAACGGTTCGAACTGGAGCGGGGACAATTTTTTTTATTTTTTATTTATTTTCCGAAATCTATAAATAGGGGTTCAAGATGTGTATTTTTCACACTTCTCTTGCTCTCTCTTGCATTTCTAAATCACTCTCTAGTAGCAATCACAAATTCTTGTTTGATCGAAGTTTCAACTACATTTCTAGTTCTTATTTTCTACTTCTAGTCTTCTACTACATTTCTACTTCTACTTCTAGTCTTCTACTACATTTCTACTTCTACTTCTACCTAAATTATGTCTCAAAGAGGAGCTTCTTCATATTATCTCGTGGGAAGGGAAAGAGTCTCATTTGTAATTGTAATAGATATATTTAGTTTGTAATAGTCTAATAGATTAGAATTAAGATTACTAGTTATGCACCCGTGCGATGCACGGGAGTAAATGTTAAAAATGTATGTTGAATTATTGTTGGATATATTTATTTCGTGCGTCATGAGTTTTAGATATTCAATGAATTGTTAAAATAAAATGGTCTATCAATGTGATAAGCCAAATAAAGGAAGTGTAAAATTTACATAAACATTTACAGATTTTGGAAGACTTATTTGAATACTACATTTGTCGCTCTATTGCTTTGTCCACCCTCTTTATCACAGATCAAAATTTTTAATCCCCTACGATTGGTGACTCTAGAGATTGCGATATACAACTGGCCATGACTGAACACCGGTTTTTTAAGATACACTCCAACATGATTTAGAGACTGACTTTGACTCTTATTGATGGTCATTGCATATGACACAATGAGCGGAAATTGTCTTCTTTTAAATTTGAAGGGTATTCTGGAATCGGAAGGAGTAAGCGACATCCTTGGTATTAGAACCGTCTTTCCTGCATTTTCTCCAGATATTATCTTTGCTTGCAAGACATAATCTCCAAGTTTTGTGATAACCATCCTCGTACCATTACACAAACCAATAGAATGATCAATATTTCTCAACAACATAACTGGAGTTCCAACCTTCAGGTTAAGCTGATGATTAGGAACACCTGAACATCGTATTGTGTTGAGATATTCTGGTGTATGGATGTCCTGCAATAGATCAACTCCCCTATCGGACTGGCAAGGAGTGTCCGAACTCAGATACAACTTTCCTTGTCGAGTGTTCATTTCAGTCATGTATTCATTTATTGAATTCACAACATCGAGGGTTGGTGCTAAAATTGCTCGACCATGTAGATATGACGCATAATGGACAATCTTTTGAAAATCTGGGTAAGTACTTTGAACTATCGTACCTATGTGATCTCCTGAAGTCTGCAGCAGAATATCATTTGGAATCTCAATATCAACGACACCATCATTGGGGCC
This sequence comes from Scutellaria baicalensis, assembly GCA_005771605.1. Classification (NCBI taxonomy): domain Eukaryota; kingdom Viridiplantae; phylum Streptophyta; class Magnoliopsida; order Lamiales; family Lamiaceae; genus Scutellaria; species Scutellaria baicalensis. The sequence continues at coordinate 9,934,390 of CM016726.1, read as the reverse complement.
TTCGGCCGTTCTATCTCTGATGTTGGCTATCCACTCAGAGAATTTCTTCAACTCGTCTGACTCTTCATCTGAACCAAGAGCCTGCAGTCTCATATTCTTAGTGAGTCTCAACACTTTGCATTGTCTCCATAGATACGAAAATGTTATTGTTGCATTCACTACGTCTTATCTGCTGCCTTTTGGTAGAACTGGTAGTATCTGTCTGAAATCTCCTCCAAGAACAAATGTTTTACCACCAAAAGGAATATTTGAGCTATCGGATCTTGAAAAGGTCATTATGTCTCTAAGACTTCAATCCAAAGTCTCGAAACAATGTTTATGCATCATTGGTGCTTCATCCCATATTATAAGCTTGCATCTGACTATAAGCTCGGCAAGATCACTTCCTTTCTTGATATTACATGTAGAGTTCTCATAAAGATTTATTGGAATTTTGAATCTGGAATGTCACGTTCTTCCTCCGGGAAGGAGTAATGAAGCAATACCAATACCACTTGAAGCAACGTTCAAAACAATCTCTCATTTTGACCTAAGAGCTGCAGACAATGTTTTCCAAATGTAGGTTTTTCCCGTTCCCCCATAGCCGTACACAAAGTATAATCCTCCTCGATCACATTCAGTAGCATTCATTATTGTGGTGTAGACATTGAGCTGATCAACATTAAGATTTCGGACCAATTGTTGATGTTCCGCTAAAAGTGCAACTCTATCATATTGTAATACATCATAAATGAACTTATTCTGTTAAGTATTGCTTCCCTGAAAATCTAGCTGTGGCATTGGCGGAAAATCACTTAACCTCCTTCCTTGAATGCGCAGCAATTTGTCAATCTCCAATATAAGTCAGATTCTTTATTTCAGTGTCCTCTAAATTCAAATCTATACCAAAAAGAACAAAAATAATAGAATCAAAATGGTAGTCGTATTATTTGTTTCATGTAATTAAGGAGAGATAATAATTTGTAAGAATTTTGTGTTACCTTGATCTTCCATGAAATTTCTCTGTCTATGTAAGATATCTTCTGACAAATAGGACCAGCATTGCTCCCAAACGTCCTCGGGCCTACTCAAGCAATCCTTTGAAAGAAGGGTTACGAATAATCCTCGTAGCGAATTGGCTGATCCCCAATAACTTGCTTCAATAATACAATCAATATATTCCTTATCATCCTCCAATAATCCCAAGGCATAGCAAGCATCACAATATGTATCATACTGCACGCCATTGATCTTCTTTATGTCGTCATAACATTCACAACCACGAACCACATTGAGCAAGCATCTAACGTAGTAAGAATCGTCTGATCCTGGAGGGACGTAATACATCCTTGCTAAGGAGAAACCTCTTTGTCTTGGAACCTATTATCTTGAATCACTTTTCCAAACGAATTTTTGAGGGAACTCAACATAGGTGAAAGATTTTGCGAGGGCTGGATACGTCTTGTTTGCCTTAAACCAACCAAGAAACATACTCTGGTGAACCGAGGGTCGGTCAATCACTGACTGAAGAGAATCAGAGACTTCAAAAATCACAGGTTGCTCATTTGGAAGGTGAAATGATAGTCTCTCGACGGGAGGATCCTTGTACTGAATTTCATACCCAAATATTCTCCAAGCTGCCTCACATGGAGAGATATACCTACAGTCGTAATACAACTGAATCTCATCAATGTTTCTGACCACATCATCTTCATTAGATGTTTCATAAAAAGTTGTTATGACACGATCCAACCCTTTGTTGACGTACTTGAATAGGTATTTGATAGACCGAGATTGGTTACACCACTCAACATTCATGTGTGCGCCGTATCTTAATATTAGATTTGATTATGTGGGACAACATATCTATTATCTAGTGGAACTCCATTCTTCATAATTGTTCTTCCCAAATCTTGACGTCTATATATCGGATATCCTTCACTATTAACGTCCGTCGTGTCAACAAATTTTTTGGGAAAGTGTTTTGTGCAGAAATCATCTATCATGTAAGGAGAATCCTTTTTCAAAGAACCACATGGACCATGCATCATGTAATCACGTACTGCAACATAATATTCAGGATCCGTTTCTTGATCTGGAATCTCAGTTGAAATAATACGGTCTATATCCTTGCCAGTGGGATATTTATCGTCTGTTGATAGAAAAAGAAGAATGTGCGCATGCGGTAGACCTCTTTTTTGGAACTCAAATGTATATATAACTGCATTGCAGAAAAGTTAAAAGAAATGTTGAAATTGTAAAATAGTTTGGTAAACAAATTACTCATAATAATGTACACCAATAGTAATAAATGAATAATTACCTGCAATAACATTGCCAAATACTTTGCTGTCACGTAAATCCCTTATCAGATTGTCCAACTTCATTTTGAAGACCCTAACTAATATATTTGGACGATCTTCTGCTCTCAGACTTCTTTGTTTCACAAAACGATCAATTTCAGACCATTTTGGATTGCAAATGAATGTTATGAAGAGATCCGGATAGTTGGCCCATCTGCAAATAGTCATGGCATCCTGATAGTTTTGTATCATAAAACGGGGTCCTCCAGTAAAACTCAGTGGTAGTACAATTCTAAGACCAATCCTAGAAGGATCGGTCTCGCCCCTAGTCAAGGCATCCATCAAGCCACTGTACATCTCACACCTCAGTTGTTTCTGATGAGTTCGAAACATTGTCTGTATTTTGTTTGATTTGATCTTTAATTCTTCTAATTATATAGAAGTAATAGAGTTTGATTTCTTTAAATGGAATTAAATGTTATGAATATTCATAAATGTAAAATTAATTGAAATTCACATTCAACTAATTATATGATGAATTTGATGACTTTGTGAATCAATCAATTAGTATTAATTTATTGATTAATTTCCATGCATTTCTTTTTGGAAAATATCTAAAATACAGTTATTTGGATAAGAAGTTTTTTGTGAAAACATTTGATTCTAAAAAATAGATGCTGCTAATATGAGTATCAATTGCATTTACTTTTACTTCACCAATATAATTTTAATTGTCTGTATTTCGTTTGATCTGATCTTTAATTTTTCTTACTCTTATATAGAAGTAATAGAGTTTGATTTCTTTAAATGGAATTAAATGTTATGAATATTCATAAATGTAAAACATTTGATTCTAAAAAATAGATGCTGCTAATATGAGTGTCAATTGCATTTACTTTCACTTCACCAATATAATTGTAATTGTCTTTCGTTTGATTTGATCTTTAAATTTTCTTACTCTTATATAGAAGTAATAGAGTTTGATTTCTTTAAATGGAATTAAATGTTATGAATATTCATAAATGTAAAATTAATTGAAATTCACATTCAACTAATTATATGATGAATTTGATGACTTTGTGAATCAATCAATTAGTATTAATTTATCTCGTGGGAAGGGAAAGAGTCTCATTTGTAATTGTAATAGATATATTTAGTTTGTAATAGTCTAATAGATTAGAATTAAGATTATAAATCATTAGAATTGCAATCATTAGGTTAGAAACTTAGAAATTGTATAACTTGTAATAATTTTGCAATTTATAATGAAAACATTTGTGCCGGTTCGATTTTGTGTACTCTATTAGTCTATTTCAATCATGAATTATATCGAAACAAACATTAAAAAACAAATTCGGAGTTGCAAAATCAAAATGAACAAGAAAAATGCAAAAAAAAAAAAGAGGAATCGGCCGGTTTGAACCGGCCAAACCGCCTGGTTTCGGTTCAACCGGCGGTTCGGAACCGAAACCGGAACCGACCACCTACCGGTTCGGTTTCGGTTCCACCAATCCGGAACCGCTGAACCGGCGGTTCGAACCGGAACCGGAAGCGCCGAACCGTTTGAACATCTTTAGTATTCACTAGTCTCATTAGGTACTTTGTGAGAAGAGCAAACATTCTTGTCAGAGGTATTAACATCAATAGTTCTTCGAGCAATGTTGTTGCCCGTTAAAGTTGGCGAACACAAACCTTTCCTGCAAGATTTGGCAGTTTGTCATACAAATGCACCTCAAATTATTCATCAATAATAGTGAATCCATAAAAACGAGGCAAACATTGGCATCATGCACAAATTCATCACATACACATGGAAGGAAGCATATAGTTGGGAACTCATTATCTAAGAGTTCAGAAAGATATAAAGGTGCAAAACTTCCACACTGAACTATCTATCTCTATACAATACAGCTTGTTAAAAACTCGTACCTTGAAAGCCAGCCTGAGATGAATCTCACATAAGGAAGCAGGTGATGATACTCGACAAGTGCTGTAGTCGTCCAGCCATCACAAAACTTTTCTACCAAAGGGCCCTGCAAACTGCCAAATGCAGAAAAATTTGTTGTCAGAAAGCCAAGCAATCCATGTATGTGTGTATGTGGGGTTTGTGGTTCTTAAGAATGCTGACTGATTTCATAGAGAAAAACAATCATCAAACTATCGATATATATCCATCACATTTACGCCTGTGATTACAACCAGAACCATAGTTGTTATCTAGTGAAAAAAAAAGAATAGAGAACGGGACTAACCTCTCAACAAGAAATTTAAGAGGAACGCTCTCTTTGATTCTGAATGACCGAGGGTATTGCATCATGTAAAATTGAGCAGCTGACTTTTCTTTACTCAATGAATACACAAAATGACTCTCCAAAACCACAAGATCAGAACTATTAATGCCTGCTCCATAAACGAAACAATCAATTTTTTTATAGCCCAATAATACAGTTTTCGTGGATGGTGAATAGAATTAAATAGGGTTAATTACGTAAAAAAACATAAACTTAGGGTCAAGTTTCAATTACAACATGAACTTTTGACTGTAACACCAAAAACACTCAACTTAACACTTGTTTCAATTTGGGACATGTTCGGGTTTTTTCAGGCTCCAATTGCTGATATGGAGCCCAAATTATATATGTTAATTGCCAACATGTATATTTAAGTATAATCACCATCCAAATGTATATTTTTACGTCAATAATTAACTTATACAATTTGAACTCCACGTCGGCAATTGGAACCCGAAACACTCAAACATGTCGCAAATCAGTCATCATCCACATATAAATATATATATCAATAATTAATTTATACAATTTAAACTCGATATCAGTAATTGGAGCCCGAAAAAAATCAAACATGTCTTAAATTGAAACAAGCATTAAATTGAGTGTTTTTGGTGTTATAGTCAAAAGTTCATGTTGTAATTGAAACTTGACCCTAAGTTCATGTTTTTTTTATGTAATTAACCCAATTAAATATAAGCAACATCCAATCACAAAGATTCATAAAGGACATTCCTTTGAAGTACAACAACTTTGAATCTATGTATTTCCATCCACACACCCTTTCATAATCAGAGTTATTAGAGCATCTCCAAGAGGTTACTCAATCCCACACTCAAACTCAATTTTGTGGAAATGGGAGCTCCATTGGGGCCTCAAAATTGAACTCAAATTTGAGTTTGTGAACAGTAAGTGGCAAATTTGCCACTTACTGTTCACAACTCAAATTTTTTTTTCTTTTTCATTTATTTTATTTATTTAATTCCATATTTTGAGTTATTATATTTTATATATTGATTTTATATACTTGATATTTGGTATTTGATACATTATATAATTTATATATCTATAAGTATTGCATTATATTGTAGATTATATAATTTAATAAATATAAACATGAATTATAATTAATAGAAATCTAAAATTCGTTCTTGACATGTGTTTGATTCAACCATTAAATCTTGAAACATTTTATTTCCTTCTTCCAGGGATTCCATAACACGAGATGATTCTTCTCCTTTTTGACTTCAGTGATATTGTTAGGCAAAGTAGAATTGTATTTGACTTCTACGTATGACCAAAAATGGTCTAATTCGGAATGTTAGTTATAATTTGTGTCATTATGTTATTTATTTACATTGTGTTGTATGACTAGATTATTTTCTTTAGTATATTAATATGTATTTGTGATGAATTTTATAATATAATTTTGGTATTTTTAATAAGATTTATAGTTCATAGATATTTTTTTATAATTGAAACTAATTAAGTTAATTTTTTTATGAACTAAAATAAATAAATATTTGATATTAAATAAAATTTGAAAAATAAAAATTAAGAATATTGTAAGAGAATATTCCAATTTGAGTTTAAAAGGTTGGAGATAGTGACAAATTTGGTAGCAAATTTGGTAGCAAAATCAAGATTTGAGTTTGGATTTGAGTAAAATGGTTGGAGATGGTCTTAATGACTAAGAATCAAGTTCGATTGCACAGCACGCAATAAATAAAACATAAAGAAAGCTTCAAATAACTATGTCATGCTAAAATACATTGTGACTGATGGCATACCTACAAATTTGAATCTCATGACATAAATGTTGCTCACAGAAAAGAAGTGTAGTAAATTTTTACAATTTTAGAATAGCAAATGTGTACAAGAAATGTCTTGAAAGTTACAATTTTTAGAACACCTTAGAACAGCAATCACATACATGTTTCTTCAAGCAGTGTTGTAACACACATTGCAAAAATACTATCAACAATACATGAAACACACATTTCCATTAAAACTTCTTCCTAACAATGGACTAATATGCATCTCTTTCTCCTGTTGTTCGGGAAAAGATTTGGCTAGCTCTTCCAAAAATTTCTATTTTACACTAAAGCTGTCTTCGATCGACTAAAATTGGATGTGGGAGATGCCGTCTTACCTGAGCAAGATGGAGGTCGGGACTTTCGGATGGAGGCGCCGCCGTCAGAGCTTCTCAGTCGCCGGGCCGCCGCAGGTTGCTGCTCAATAGATGAAGGCCGCCGCAGAGAGCAGAACCGGGGAGGAAGAGGGGAGAGGGTTAGGGCTTGCTTCAAAGATGTATATATGTAGTGGCAAATCTGTAATTATTCGAATTTCAAGGGCATAAAAGGGTGTTCATTATGAATAGTAAGGATATTAGGGTAATTTCACCCTAAACATTGTAGGGTTTGGACAAAACCCACAAAAAAAGGTGGGTTTAGAAATCAACCCTTAATACAGTCCAATCCTAGATTTTATCCGGCCCAAACCCACAAAATTATTATAAACCCGGGCTTGAAACCCATAAAGTAAACATGTGTTTGGGCTGTTTTAGAAACCCAAATTAACCCAAACACATATAGGGATAATTTCATTTTTGGTCCTACCCCAGGGGTGTCGTCCGATTTTAGCCCTGTTAAATTTTGATTTTCAATTTTCGTTCCGCTATTGGAAAATTTGTCCAATTTAATTCCATTTTCGCCGGAATTTTCGGTTTCCCGACCAATTTCCGGTGAGTGTTCCACACTCGCCCCCAATTTCAATAATGCAATAGAGTCACACTGATGTGGCCAATATTTACACATGCGGAAATTAATTTTCAATTTCTTCACTGCCATGTCATTATTTTAAGAAAAAAATCATAAAAACCAAAATTTAAAAAGTACCACATCAATAAGTATCTAATTAAAATAAATTGGATGGAATTTGATTAAAATATAAAATAAAAAACACAAAAAATGAAAATAAAAGATTACCATGCTTCACCGTGTTCATGCTCGGCCATAGCAGCCCCGCCATTCCGTACTTCCGGCTCTTCTCCGACGAGTCCATTGATGCTCCGATCTCTGTGGATTCTGTCAGTCCATACCCCTGTAGAATCGTCACTCCTCCATACTTTTCCGAGAACCTCTTTATCACCTCCTTGCTCAGAGGAGCGCCGCCGGAGAGCACCGTGTGTAAGCTCTTCAGGTCGTACTTTATACGGAGTACTTCTGCGTGGTTGACCATTAGCATTTCATCAATCTCGAATTTGGGGAGGATCACCACCACCGAACCGGAGGCGATTGGAATGGTGGGGAATGCGACTAGACCGTAGATATGAAACATCGACACCATGAAGATGAATGTCTGCTCGCCGTAGTCTAATTTGAACCGGCCGACGGCTGCAGCGAGTTCATGCCCTGCGGCGGCGACGAAACCCTCGAGCCCTTTAGAGTGCCGCCTGCACCTGCCACCGCAATTTCCACCGCAAGGAGCACCACGTCGCCGACATGATTCACCTCACGCCGCCGCTGCCGTCCCCCTCCATGAGCCACCACCACCGTCACGCGCACAGGGCCTCCTCAGCATGGTGAAGATGTGGTTGTCTTTCTTTTTCATTTTTTGTGTTTTTTTATTTTTTATTTTAATCAAATTCTATATAATTTATTTAAATTAGATATTTAATGACATGGCATATTTAAAATTATATTTTTATTTTTTTTTCTTACAATAATGACATGACAGTGAAGAAATTTCCACACGTGTAAATATTGGCTACTTCAGCACGATTTTGTTGCATTATTGAAATTGAGGGCGAGTGTGGAACACTCGAGGGAAATTGGTCGGGAAATTGAAAATTCCGGCAAAAATGGACTTAAATTGGACAAATTTTTCAATAGCAAGACGAAAATTGAAAATTGAAATTTAACAGGACTAAAATCGGACGACACCCCTGAGCAGGACCAAAAATGAAATTATCCCTACATTTATATATTGTTACTCATACTTTTATATGATGATAGTTGCACCTTAATATATTGCATAAATGTATGATTATATCAACAGAAAAGTACAACTATTATCGAATAAATGTATGAGTAATATCACATAAAGATATACATGTACAAATAATGTTGATCTTTTTTTTTTTTCTAAGTTATATTACATAAAGTGAGTACATTTGTACACAAAAATCACACGTGTGTGTGTGTATATATATATATATATATATATATATAACATAAAGGTCGCACCTGGAGCCAAAAGGGGGGGGGGGGGATAAAAGCAGAATATTCTGCCAAAAATAGCTACAATAAATGTCTCATTTATTAAATTTTTCCATTTTAATAAATCATTAATAACTTTTATTTTAAATTTATTAATAAACAAATACATAAATATTAATATTTAATACATTTAATTTTATATTTATTGTATAGAAACTCAAAAGAAAAGGTAAAAGGATAAATTTATCTATATATTTCTATATTATATTAATAGAGGAAAAGTTTGAGATATTTACAGAAATACTATTTTCTCAACAAAAAGTGTTACATCAACAATATTTTTATTTTGCATTGTTTATTATTTAATCCATTCAATTTATAATATATGTTATATTAGTTTATTCTTATTTTATTAATACTAATTAAATTATTTTTTGTTGAATAATTTCTTATACACCAACAATAGATAATGTTCAAATAATAATTTCAATAATAAATATTAATTTGTTTGGGGATAATTGTATCATATTTAATATATATAATTTATAAATAAGTGTAACACTATTAAAGATGTATATATATACATATATGTATATATAATGTATTTAGTGTGAAATTATATGTCATTCTAAGAATTTTTTAAATTAATATTTGTAAGTGTCCCATCAACAAATTTTTTTATTTTGCATTTTTTACTATTTAATCCATTTGATCTAATAATATAAATATTGTATTAATTTATTCTCATTTTATCGATCTTAATTAAATTAATTTTTATTGAAGAATTTATTAAAAATCAACAATAGATATCCAAACAATAATTTCAATAATAAATATTAATTTGCATGGGGTTAATTTATATACCATAATAATATAAATAAATAAATATAACACTATTAAAGATGTGTGTATATACATATATGTATATATAATATGTATTTAGTCTGAATTATATGTCATCTTAAATATTTTTTAAATTATAAATATCGCATAATCAAATACAATTTTAGCATTTTACTTTACACTTAGGACTTCGTATATTTTTATATGATGAGAGTGCACGTTTTTAATTTATATGGCTCACCTGATTATTTAAATTATATGCTTAGTTTCTAATTGGGAAAAATTTAATTTTGGTCCACTTAGGAGGCTATTGTCCATTTTACGTCCACTATGGAAGCTAATTTCAATTTTAGTCAACTTAGGCCAAAATTCATCACTTTTTAGTCCAATTTTCGTCGGAAAACCAGTTTCACCGGCGAGTGTAATTCAATCGCCCCCGGATTTTTTAAAACTCCTATATGGCACGCCGGATCCCGCATGGACAATCCTCGACCAATCAGAATTATCCGAGTCAACCATATATATATATATATATATAATCAAAAATAAAAAATAATTAAAAAAGAAGAATCATAATCCGATCCGGTCATCTACCACCGCCGCTCGCCATCTTCTTCCCCCACCAGCAAGCTCTTTCTCAACCACCGCTCAGCCCCCACGTGCACTATCTTCTTCAACCTCCACAGAAACCCGGATTTTTTAAAACTCCTATGTGGCACGCCGGATCCCACATGGACAATCCTCGACCAATCAGAATTATCCGAGTCAACCATATATATATATATAATCAAAAATAAAAAATAATTAAAAAAGAAGAAGCATAATCCGATCCGGTCATCCACCACCGCCGCTCGTCATCTTCTTCCCCCACCAGCAAGCTCTTTCTCAGCCACCGCTCAGCCCCCACGTGCACTATCTTCTTCAACCTCCACAGAAACCCGGATTTTTTAAAACTCCTATGTGGCACGCCGGATCCCACATGGACAATCCTCGACCAATCAGAATTATCCGAGTCAACCATATATATATATATATATAATCAAAAATAAAAAATAATTAAAAAAGAAGAAGCATAATCCGATCCGGTCATCCACCACCGCCGCTCGCCATCTTCTTCCCCCACCAGCAAGCTCTTTCTCAGCCACCGCTCAGCCCCCACGTGCACTATCTTCTTCAACCTCCACAGAAACCCTAGGTAGAGCAGCCGTCTTCCTCTGAATCAGCCACATCCTGGTAGTGAACTCGAGCGCAGCCGTCTTCCTCTGAATCAACCACGTCTCGCCGTCGCTGTTGAAGATCCCTTGCCCTAAGAAGGTCATGGAAGGCGGTCTGCCAGGTGGGTCCCTTGGGGTAGTTATCGAACCGGTTCGGAGAATATGCTCGACACAGCGGCGCTGCCGTTCTCCTCCGGCACCACCGGCAGATCTGTCGTTTGTTCCCTTCGCGCCGGCGGTGGAGTTGCAGAGGGGAGGGGGGAGGCAAGAGGCGGGGGCTTGGGGGAGAAGATTTTTTTTAAAATTATTTTGTATTTTTGATTAATTTATATATAAATATATATATATAGTTGACTCGGATAATCCTGATTGGTCGAGGATTGTCCATGTGAGATTCGGCGCACCACATAGGCGTTTTAAAAAAATTGGGGGCGGTTGAATTACACTCGCCGGTGAAATTGGTTTTCTGGCGAAAAATGGACTAAATAGTGACGAATTTTGACCTAAGTGGACTAAAATTGAAAATAGCTTCCATAGTGGACGTAAAATGGACAGTAACCTCCTAAATGGACCAAAATTGAATTTTCCTTGTTTCTAATTATATTGTCGTCATCATGATCGTAGACTACTACTACATTTTGATTCTGTGTTGAACTTAAATTGTAATGATCAATGTCGTGCTATATCAATTAATTTACGTGATACTTATAAAAGAATAATTATCTGTCATCTTCGATGTTAAGCGAAATTAATAAAAAAAATTATAATTCAATTTATTTTAAAAGGTTGAAAATATATAATTGACGGTGTTTGCATCAAGTTCCTACATAAAATTTCTAATTTTATTGTGTAATGTTTCTATATATACATACTCTCACACACATTTATTTAATTTAAAAGTTTTGGGATTTAATTGCAAAAACTGATTTGTACGAGGCTTGAACTTTCAAACCATGTAGTTATTCACCATACATGGATACTATCTTTTCAAACCCCAACATTACTTTTAATTTACGTGATTTTACGAAATTTAGCTCGAAATTCGAAAAAATTAGCCTATGCCTCTCCAGATTGGGGTTTTTAGAAAATTTAAATATGTTAGAGAATTCACTCCAGAAACTCCAACACTTGTGAAATAGCACACCAATTGAACTTGCAAAGTAAAAACTTCAAGAAATCAACACTCAAACGATATACGTGATTCGGCTTGAAATGCCTACGTCCACGGGAAACAAGGGTGGGGAGTATTTTATTCAAATGAATCAAGAACGATTACAAATCAATCTGCAAAGTTGCAGATTCAACACTCAACAACAATGACTCTCAAGCTCACTTTACAGAAGAATAACTTTCTCAAAACTTAATGTCAATCTAATCTGAAGCTAACCCTATACAGCTCTATTTATAAGCTTTACAACGCAATTTGAATCAGATCCAATGGATCAGAATTGAGTTCTGTGGATAAGCTTGAAAATCCATGGTTGAGGCTCTGTTTCGCAATTCTCTGCAACTCCAACCGAATTAACCGCCGCTCAGTCCACGTGTCAGCTGATGATTTGCTCCAAGATTTGAACAAAAGCCCAAACCACCAAGCCACGCTTTTATAAGTGGAGTGACAACTTTACTTGGAGAGAGAAAGAACACTTTTGCTTAAAACACGAAAACGCGCCTTTATAAGTGAAAGTGCGATTTCACTGTTCACGCTTCTTTTAAATGCAACATTCTACCACAACACTTTGTTCCACCTTTGACAACGCTCAGAAAAGCGTTGTCTTTTCTCTTTTGAAAAAACACTTGTTATTTTATGTGATTCAACTTCAGACCTTCTTCTTCTTGGTTCCAGCCATACATTCACAATCTCCACCTTATGGCTGAACCTCTTGTACTCATCTGAAACTCAGTTACTTGTTAGCACTAGTACCACCCTTTCTCCTCACACCTATAAGTCCCAAACACAAATCAAACTTAGAACTAGGCAAAGCTTTGGTGAACACATCAGCTGGATTCTCCTCTGATGCAATTTTCAGAACCTTGACTTCACCTTGCTCCACCTTATCCCTAATGAAGTAAAGCTTGACATCAATGTGCTTAGTCCTCTCATGATAGCTATGGTGCTTGGTGAGGTGTATAGCACTGTTATTATCACAGTAGATCACTACATTCTTCTGCCTAATTCCAAACTCCTTCAAAATTCCTTTCAACCAAACTGCTTCATTGATTGCCTCAGTGATAGCTACAAACTCAGATTCTGTTGTTGAAAGGGCCACAACTGATTGATGCATAGCCTTCCAACTCACAGCTGTACCAAAGAGTGTGAACACATAACCTGATAGAGACTTCCTAGTGTCTAAGTTAGCAGCATAATCTGCATCAACATACCCCACTATAGGTGCATTCAATTCTGAAACTTTCCTAAAACTTAGACCACATTCTATTGAGCCATTTAAGTATCTCATCATTCCTTTCACAGCTTCCCAATGCTCCTGCCCTGGATTGGCCATGTATCTGCTTACCACACTCATGGCAAATGCTAGATCAGGCCTGCAGCATACCATGGCATACATCAAGCTGCCAACTGCACTAGCATATGGAACCTTCACCATCCTGTCAACTTCTTCTTGTGTGTGAGGCTCTTGCTCCTTGGACAGCTTAACACTTTGACTAATAGGTACACTTGCAATCTTGGATTGATTCATCTGATACCTAATCAAAACCTTCTTCAGATAGTCAGCCAATTCCAGAAACACCTCTCCACTCTTCTCATCTCTGGTTATGTCCATTCCAAGCATCCTTCTTGCTATTCCAAGGTCCTTCATCTCAAATTCTGTCTTTAGCATTGTCTTAACTTCAAGCAAAGATTCATTAGAAGTACTAGCAAGTAACATATCATCAACATATAATAAAAGATAAGTATGAGATTTGTTATCATGCTTTAAGCAAACACAGTGATCAAACTTGCTTCTCATAAAACCAGCCTTAATCATAAATTGATCAAACCTGAGATACCATTGCCTTGGACATTGCTTGAGTCCATACAAAGATTTTCTGAGTAGGCAGGCCTTGTTCTCCTTGTCTTCTACATGCAAACCTTCTGGAATCACCATGTAGATCCTCTCCTTGAGCTGACCATGAAGAAAAGATGTGGTAACATCCAACTGATGAAGATGCATGTTGAATTGAGCTACCATGGCCAGTAATATTCTGATTGAGCAGTGCTTAACCACAGGGGAAAAGATTTCAGTGTAATCCACTCCTTCCTTTTGAGTGAATCCCTTTGACCAATCTAGCTTTGAATCTGATCTTATCTCCTTTGGTTACCTCCACCTTTCTTCTAAAAATCCATTTACATCCAACCAGTTTTTGCTTTTGAGGCTTATCAGTTATCTCCCAAGTTTCATTCTTGTCCAAAGAGTTCAGCTCCTCCTGAATTGCTATCATCCATTGTTCCTTGTGTGAACCTGATATAGCTTGCTTGTATGTTGCTGGATCAGCACTCTCCAGCTCCTGTGCAGTGAGTAGAGCAAAGGAGACTGAATTTGCTTGGCCAAATCTTTCTGGAGGTCTGATTGGTCTCCTTGATCTGTCCCTAACCAGTTGGTAGTTTGCTAGCTGATCACCTTCATCATCATGTTCTGATTCATCTGAGCCTCCATCTTCTTCTGAGCTAGGCTCCACATTCTGATCAAGGACTAGAGGCTCCACCTCAACCTGAGGCTCCTGTGAAGAGGATGAAGTTCCTGCAGTGGTTTCTTCTTCCTTTTTCAGTGGCATCTTGTTCTCTTCAAAGACAACATCCTTGCTAATTATGCACTTTTGGTACTCCTTCTCATAGCACCATAATTTGTAACCTTTAACTCCCTTTGGATACCCCAAAAATACACACTTGAGAGCTCTATGTGCAAGCTTATCCTGAGTGATATGAGCAAAGGCCATGCACCCAAACACTCTCAAATTACTGTAATCTGCAGGTGATCCTTTCCATCTTTCTTCAGGTGTTTTAAACTCAATAGCAGATGATGGACTTCTATTGATTAGATGCACAGCAGTAGCTGTAGCTTCACCCCAAAAAGAGTTAGATAAACCAGAACTAATGAGCATACATCTTACCTTATTCATAATGGTCTGATTCATCCTCTCAGCCAAACCGTTTTGTTGAGGTGTGCCTGGAACTGTTTTGTGCCTTCCTATGCCTTTAGCTTCACAAAACTCATTAAACTCATTGGAAGTAAATTCTAAACCATTATCAGTCCTTAGATACTTAAGTCTCTTACCAGAAACATTTTCAATTTCAGTCAACCATGCTTTAAAGGTATTGAAAGCTTCATCTTTAGATCTCAAAATATAAATCCAAACCTTTCTAGTATAGTCATCAATCAAGGACATGAAATACTTACCTCCATTCTTTGTTTGTGTTCTTGCAGGGCCCCATAAGTCTGAGTGAACATACTCCAAAGGCTGCTTGGACAAATGAACTCCAGTCTTGAAGGGTTGCCTCCTATTTTTGCCAAGAACACAGCAATCACAAAACTCCAGTTTACCTATCTTATCTTTGCCAAACACTTGCTGCTTGGCTAATTCCTGTAGACCATTCTCACTCATATGGCCTAACCTCCTGTGCCATAGTAGTGTCCTATCCATCTCCTGTGATGAATTAAGACTACCAACACAAACCTTCCCTTGAAGATAGTAAAGCTCATTCCTTTTGAAACCTTGCATCACTTTTCTGTCCCCCTTTGAAACTGATAGTGATCCACCTTCAGAATGAAATGTGTAGCCTTGTGTATCAAGCATACCTAGAGATATTAGGTTTCTTTTTAACTCTGGAACATACCTAACATTCTGTAATACTCTAACCATTCCATCAAACATCCTTAAAGCTACAGAACCAGTCCCTTTCACCTTGCAACTGAAATCATTTCCTAGCATAACTATTCCACCATCACCTAGCTTGAGCTCCTGGAAAGAATCCTTGATAGGAGTCATATGAAATGAGCATCCTGAATCCAAGATCCATTCATCATTGGTTTTGGTAGATGTTATAGCCAGGACTTCAGCTGACTCATAGCCTATACTTTGATTTGCTGCCTCTGAAATCTGATTTGCTTGGTTTGGTTGTCCCATTCCCTTGTTCTTCAGAAATTGTTTATACTTTAGGCAATCCTTTTTGTGATGTCCAGGTTTGTGGCAGTGGAAACACCTATTCAGCTCCACATCCTCATTTGAATTCTGATTTGGCTCACTCTTCTTTGGTTCTTGTTGCTGCTTGTTTTGTTTCTTGGGGAACTTTTTCTTTCCTTGCTTGATAGCTAAACCTTCACCTGCAGCCTTTGTCTTTCCATCTGAATTCTTTGAAAGCTCCTTGGTCTTCAAAGCAACCACCACCTCTTCTAAGGTCAATTCATGTTGCCTTCCATACAGCATTGTGTCTGAGAAATTTTCATATGACTTAGGCAGTGTACACAACAGCAACAAAGCTTTGTCCTCCTCCATCAACTTGATCTCTACATTTTCAAGATCATCAAGAAACTTGTGAAACTCCTCCAATTGTTCCAAGATAGGCTTGTCATCAGTCATTCTGTAAGCATACATCCTTCTCTTCATGTAAAGTCTATTTGCAATGGTTTTCACCATGTACAAACTCTCCAGTTTATCCCAAACTTCCAAGGCAGTAGTCTCCTTGGATACTTCTCTTAAGACCTTGTCTCCTAAACTCAAAATGATGGTACTGTGAGCTTTCTTGTGTATCAGCCGCTTTTCTTCTTCCTTCATACCTTCAGGAAATGCTTCAGGACCTTCAAGAGCTAGATCCAAACCCTGTTGCACAAGAAGCGCCTTGATCTTGATTCTCCATAACCCGAAGTCCCCTTTTCCATTGAAACGTTCGATGTCAAACTTTGTGGTGGCCATTCTTCACCTTCTCTTCCCACAGACGGCGCCACTCTGTTAGAGAATTCACTCCAGAAACTCCAACACTTGTGAAATAGCACACCAATTGAACTTGCAAAGTAAAAACTTCAAGAAATCAACACTCAAACGATATACGTGGTTCGGCTTGAAATGCCTACGTCCACGGGAAACAAGGGTGGGGAGTATTTTATTCAAATGAATCAAGAACGATTACAAATCAATCTGCAAAGTTGCAGATTCAACACTCAACAACAATGACTCTCAAGCTCACTTTACAGAAGAATAACTTTCTCAAAACTTAATGTCAATCTAATCTGAAACCAACCCTATACAGCTCTATTTATAAGCTTTACAACGCAATTTGAATCAGATCCAACGGATCAGAATTGAGTTCTGTGGATAAGCTTGAAAATCCATGGTTGAGGCTCTGTTTCGCAATTCTCTGCAACTCCAACCGAATTAACCGCCGCTCAGTCCACGTGTCAGCTGATGATTTGCTCCAAGATTTGAACAAAAGCCCAAACCACCAAGCCACGCTTTTATAAGTGAAAGTGCGATTTCACTGTTCACGCTTCTTTTAAATGCAACATTCTACCACAACACTTTGTTCCACCTTTGACAACGCTCAGAAAAGCGTTGTCTTTTCTCTTTTGAAAAAACACTTGTTATTTTATGTGATTCAACTTCAGACCTTCTTCTTCTTGGTTCCAGCCATACATTCACAAAATCAATTCTCGCTCAAATCGAGTTTGAATCTATTGAATTTGGCAAGGTGATTTGGGGCTTTTTTATGATATCATAAGATGAGTGTTTTGGCATCCAAAACATATTTTAGTCATTTTCGAGAAATATCAAAATTTGGACGAGTTTTGGTTGAGTTTGAGGGTGGTTATGGTGTCCAACGGTGATGTGGTGGTTATCAAAACTTAACCCAAATTTATGTTTACTATGCTGAAACACTCATTTTTTTCAAGCTCTAGCTTAAAGACGTTCAAACGGTTCCGAAAACCGAAATCGGTGCGGTTCGAACCGCCGGTCAATGGTTCCGGGAACCGTTGACCCGGTTTCGGTTCCGAACTGGAACCGCGAACTGCCGGGGGGCGGTTCGGTTCCGGTTTCAATTTTTGCAAACCGGCGAACCGGCGGTTCAACCGCAGTTTAACCGCCGGTTCGAACCGCCTGTTCGAACCGCCGGTTTTTACAATTTTTATTTTATTTTTGAATTTTTTTTGAATTTTTTAATTTTTTTTGAATTTTTTAATTTTTTTTAAATTTTTTAAATTTTTTTTTATGACATTAGGACACAAAAACGATCTAGAGGTAACCCTACCCAAGAGTTAGACTCTTATTTAAGTGCTACTTATGAATCTATTGCTTTTGAGATTTCAAGTAATTTGTTGAAGTGGTGGTCACGAAGGACTACCATGTATCATATTCTAACCATTATTGCTAAGGAATAATGGTTTTGATTCCTTAATTTGATTAGAATTAAGGATACGTAGGCAATTTCATTATAAGTTTGGAATTGAATTGAATTTCCAAACTTAGAATGAAACTTAAGCTCTTTCAATTTTTTTCCCCTTCTCTTTAATCTTTAGATAAACTTTTGTAATTGTAATAGATATATTTAGTTTGTAATAGTCTAATAGATTAGAATTAAGATTATAAATTCATTAGAATTGCAATCATTAGGTTAGATTTAGAAACTTAGAAATTGTATAACTTGTTATAATTTTGCAATTTATAATGAAAACATTTGTGCCGGTTCGATTTTGTGTAATATTATTAGTCTATTTCAATCATGAATTATATCGAAACAAACATTAATAAACAAATTCGGAGTTGCAAAATTAAAATGAACAAGAAAAATGCAAAAAAAAAAAAAAAAAGAGGAACCGGCCGGTTCGAACCGGCCAAACCGCCCGGTTTCGGTTCAACCGGCGGTTCGGAACCGAAACCGGAACCGGCCACCTACCGGTTTGGTTTCGGTTTCACCAATCCGGAACCGCCAAACCGGCGGTTCGAACCGAAACCGGAACCGGAACCGCCGAACCGTTTGAACATCCTTACTCTAGCTAAGCTCCAAATCAATATATCAAAATCAATAATATTCAAACTTGATTTGAGCAAAATCAACTCAATTTTTTTTCTTAAAAAAAAAAAACCTGAATTTGGAGAGACATACTCTTCACATATTAGGCCCGAAATTTTGGAATTTTAAGCTAATTATCCTAATATTGCCCAAATTGAAAACATAAGTCCCAAATATGGAGGCCTGAAAAGGTAGTGTTCTAAATTTTCACATTATCTCTATAAAGCCTGATAGTTACAACACAATTTTACAAAATTTCCATATACAATACAACTAAAATTGCAAGATCTTAAAAGTTATGAGACTTAAATTGGGGAAATCGCCAACACCTACGTCGAACTAGATCTTCTATTTAAAGTCGGTATTTCATTTTATATTTCATTATTTTGAACAAATGTAATGTGTAAATTGGTGATATCATCTTTTATACTTGGTCTGTGATTGTTCTATTGAAAAACTAGATGAAACACGAATATAGAATAGAAGATCTTGATTTCTCACACATAGTTATGATCCATCATTGCAATTTTACTTGCAATATAATTTTTGCCATTTTACCAATGCCTATTGTTCTGCTTATCATCTTCTCAAATGCTTGCTTCCTATTTATGATGACAGATTAAGAAAGATGTGGGAAATGATGGTGAAATTTCACAAGCTTCAATTCCACATCATATCCATATCTCACATCCCTGCATCCACCAACACAAAACTGCAATCAGATTCACAAAGACAGATCATCATCCATCTCGATCGGCTACGAGCTCAGCTCCTTATCATCAAGCTTCACCAAGTGGATCAGCGCACAGAAAATATATGTGGAAGCCATCGATAAGTGGCTCTGCAAGTGCTTTTGGCTTCCACAGATTCCTTCGAAGAGGAACAAAAGGATGAGGCCTCGTCTCATACGAAACCGGGGGCCTCCTATATACATGATATGCGGCGCTTGGTTGCAGATGATCGATGAATTGCCTTGTAAAGGAGTTTCCGATTCTATCAGGGAGTTGGCATCAGAAGTTGCCCGGTTTTTGCCCTGTCAAGATAAGAGCAAGGGCAAAGCTGGAACCAAACATGATCCTTATAGCACGTTGGGAGACGAAGTTATTGAGGATCGGATGCCTCGTTTTCGGACAAGCTTGGCCGGTTTTCTTGGCCAGTTACACTGCTTTGCAGAAAGTTCAGTGAAGATGTTCACACAACTCCAGAAGTCCATACAAGATACCAAGACGAACGATGAACAATTCGTGGCTCAACGAGCACAAGTTATAGTCTAAATTCTACAACTATATATATTGGTGTTTATGGAAGCAAGCATGCGTAATACATGTGTACTAGTCGTGATGTAGAATCAGATGTTGATTTCTTATGGAGGCAACTTTAATGGAAAGTATATCAGTACTTTATGTGTCGTTGATTTTTCTACAGCACAAAGTCTAGTATTTAAGTTGAAGCTGGCTTCACAAGACACTAGACATATTGGGCTCTTCATTAAAGTAGGTTTAAATATTTGAAGTCTAATCTTTATTTTTACACAAATTGCAACCTAATCTTTTTCTTTCCGATTGCAACCTAGTTTTTTTGTAAATTTTCCAATTGCAACCTAAATTATTTTTCCGGTCATTTTCCCGAAAAATGAATTAATTTTTCACTTTGCAACACAAACTTTTTGTTTTTTTAAATCCAATCGTAAATTATGATTTTTTATTCGCTTTAGGTCCGTTACCTTTATGTTGTATGGGTGCGACTTTTATGTTATATAAGTGTGATCGATATTCAAAAAAATAAATATTAAGAAAATATCGGTTAAAATCGGTGGAATATAGGTAAATATGGTAAATATCAGTGGAATATCGATGAAAATAGAGAAAATATCAGAAAATATTGGAAAAATAACGATAAATGTATGTACCCGTATTTCCACCGATATCAATATTTCCGTGAAATTAAGATACCTATATTTCCACCGAAACCAAATTTTTATCCTTGGTTGTAATTTGAAAAAAATATATATATATATTAAGGTTGCAATTAGATTAAAAAAAAAAAAAAACAAAGTGTAGGTTTCAAAGTGAACAAATTGGTCTCCATTTCGCCGGAAAATTTGCAATCGGCAAATCTGCAAAATGACTAGGTTGCAGTCGGAAAGAAAAAAAGATTAGGCTGCAATATGCAAAACGGTCATAGTTTGGGTTATTTTTTGTATTTTACCCTTTATTAAATATGAGTTCTCATAATTTAATGTTGGTTTTTCTAAAATGACCCAACAATTATGAAAATATTAAAAACACCCAATTTGGCTGGAAAAATCCATTTTGTCACTTAGTACAGCTGGCTTGCTGATGAATGCAGTATGATCGTCAAGCTTCCTGTAGTGACTTTCCTTGCTCGTTGAAATCCTGCTTGTAGTAACCCTAGCTTGCTGCAGAGACCTTTGTTCTTCATCCAACAATCTTAACTTAATCTAAACTTTTACATAATAAATCCTAAGTACAAGGTACTAGGTCCTATCTATTACATGTTTTGTCTTCATTAAAATCTATACATAATTCCTAGCACGATCTTACCCTTTATCTTCAGAAAATTTGGAAATTAGACCCAAATTCAGATCGGACTGCCGAATCGGGCTAAATTCACACGTGACTAGCACACGCACCCTAGTTTTCACACTATTTTTGCCTAATAAATTATCGCAAAAACTCATGTGAGACGGTCTCACGGATAGTTTCCTGTGAGACAGATCCTTATTACCCATGAATTGAATCCATATCTACAAACTTTCATATGAATTGTTAAGTGTGGGTTATGGGTTGATCCCGTCTCATGACAAAAGATCCGTGAGACGGTGTCATACAAGACTTATTAATAAATTATCTGTTTGGCAATATTACACATTAACTTATTTGTTTTCGCAATTTTGTCCATTAACATTTCGAGTTCTCTGTCTTTATAAGGTATCACGTGTCAATCACATGTGAATTAAGCTCGATTTGGCTATTCGGGTTGAATTTGGGTCAAATTTCTGACATTTTAAAAGATAAAAGATAAAAGATAAAATCGCAAGCTTGAAAAAATTATAATGGGTAAAATTGGCAGAACCAAATAGTTAATAGGTAAAAAAATAATTAACTCTAAATATATCTATCCATTATCTATATAAAAGTATGGATATTTCTTACAAAATATGGATTGTTTAATATATCCTTTTAAAGATTTTATTTATGGTTATAATAGTAATTTAAGATTTTCATATTTAAATAATTTTATATTGAAATTCTAAACCAAAATCATATAGAATTCTATTATGAGTATGATTCTATTATATTATGACTCTAATTTACTATAGATTATTTTTTAATTGAATTTATTTTAATATAGATTGTATATCTTTATAAAAAATTATTATTTAAAATTAATATTTTTGATGAAAAAAATTCATCCTCCACATGCGACGCACTTGCTGATAATTGAATATATATATATATATATATATATATATATATATGATTTGTGGTAAGGCTTTTGTTTTAAATTGCATATGGATAGAATGAAAAAAAAAAAAAAATTTATAAGATGGAATCTTTTAATGATATACTAGTATATATCCCGTGTATTACACGGTATGTTTTTATAAAATTAGTATTATTGGAAAATTAACATAAAAATGTAATACATATTGAGTAAGAAATAAGATGTTTGGCTGAAATTTCATAATTTAAAATTTTATTAGCAATCATAATTATTAGTAGTATTTTGTTATTCAATTACTATTATCTCATTAAATGTTCTATTACAATAACTTATAAACATTAAATGATTTAAATTGTAATTAAATAGGATTAACTAGAGAGTGACATGTGTCAGTCTTGGTTATTTCTTTAGTATAAATAATAATAATAATAATAATAATAATAATAATAATAATAATAATAATAATAATAATAATAATAATAATAATAATAATAATAATAATAATAATAATAATAATAATAATAATAATAATAACAATAATAATATAGTTTTTTATTAATTATGATATCAATATCAATTATCCCTAATTATTATTTGAACAATATCTGTTGTTGGTATTTAAGAAATTATTCTATAAAAATTAATTTAATTAACATCAAAAAAATAAGCATAAACTAATACAATATTTATATTAAATCAAATATATATATACAATATTAAATACAATAAAAATAATAAAAACTGCAAAATAAAAAAAGAAAAAAATATTAAACTAATATATTTGTATTATTAAAAAATATTTAAAATATGGATTAAATAATAAAAAATGAAAAATAATAAAAAGGAAAAAAAATATTGATGTGACACTTTTTGGGGGAAAAAGAGCATTTATGTAAATATTCTCAACTATTCATCTATTATTATAGTATAGATTTATAGTTAATGATAAAAAAACTATATAATAATCAGTCCATTAAATACATCATCATCATCATCAACTATCCTAATGTAACTATATATAGTATAAATTTCTAACAAGAATTTTATATTTTGTGGTTATAAAAAAATATTTATTTATGGGTTAATTTTAATTTTGGTCCCGTATGTATGACCTTTTTTTCCATTTTTGAACAACCTTTTTCATTTTTGAACAATCAAATATACATTTTCCAATTTTGGTCTTGTATGTTTTTCTACTTTTTCCAATTAACTTTGGTCATATATCATATATGTTTCAATTTTCCAATTTCAGTCCAATTTTGGTCAGAATTATCAAAATCACCCATGCCATGTAAGATTTTCTGACGGCTGTCTAACCAAAATTGGATTGAAATTGGAAAATTTGAAACCTACAAGACCAAAATTGCAAAAATTTGAAACATATATGACCAAAATTGGAAAAGTAGAAACATGCATATTAGACCAAAATTGGAAAACGTATACTTGGTTGTCCAAAAATGGAAAGGGTCTTACATACAAGACTAAAATTGAAATTAACCCTTTACTTATTATTAAAGTTTTATATATAAGTTGAATAATATATAAATATATGCAAAATTTTAAAGTACAAAAGTTATATTTATTAAAAGTTAAACCTACTAAATAATACAAAAAAATCTTGAGAATTCATATATACAGTGAAGTTTTATTTTTAGATAAATTATATTACTTAATTAGTTATATAAATAACACATATAGAATAAGAATTACATGTTAGCAACATAACCATTAATTCCTCATTTTGTAATCTACCAAATCTAATTGGTCATATGGCTATTTGACAAAAGAAATTATAAGTTTGTAAGACTTTGAAATCATTACATTTACAGACGAAAAAAGTAAAAATAAGAAAAGTTACAAACAAAAAAAGATATCTATCTATTATCTTCCTTATTTATATAAAAAAATACGAATGTTTCTTACAAAAATATGTATTGTCTAATATATCATTATTAAAGATTATTTTTAAGGTTATAATATTAATGTAGATTAACATTAGAATTCTAAACCAAAATCATATAGAATTCTATTATGAGTAGGACTCTAATATTATATTAGAACTCTAATTTAATATAGATTATATATCTATACTAGTATAAGACCCGTGTAATACACGGGTTTAAATAGATTGAATGTAATAAATAATGTAAAAAATAATTTATATAGAAAAATATATTTACGATTTTGTATCCATCTAAGTTAATATGAAATATATATAATGTAACTTTAATGAATATATTATTTAACCAATTAAATAAATATTTCATAATGTGTGTAAATAAATTATATTGTATACATATTAAAAATATTAATTAAATAATTTTTAAATATATTATTTCAAAATTAATTCATATTTCATGTGAAGAAAAAATCTTACATGTATAAAATGATAGATTGTCACATTTGAAAAAATTGTTCATTATGGCACAATTTTTTTTTTGTTGTCTGTAGTTTGTATTTAAAAAATTATCAATAATAATATTTTAATTTTTATTATTATATATATAGATATATATATATAATTAAAAATATATATATAGATATATATATATATAAAATTAAATAATTGGTTCATTATAGCACAAGTTTTTTTATAGGAAAAGGTCCTTTTTTTTTTCTAGTGTGTATTGAAAAAATTATCAATAATGTTTTTTGATATTTTAAAGTTTTTAATTATATATATATATTAATCTTTATATGAATCTAAAAGATATCTACATTTATAAGATAATTTATTTAAATAGAAAAGGAAAAAACCATTTAATGTGAGAATTAATTGTTCAAGCTTTGTATGAGTGTCATGTGGCACTCTTAGTCCTTCTTTTATATATATAGATAAATCGATAAAACTAAAAGGTATACATAGTTATGAGGCAAAAGAAACATGTACTTTTCTTGTATCATCATCAAAATCTATACAATAACTCCTAACACTATTGCTAGCATCGTTGAGTATATATACATTCTAGCAGCTTCTTCGGGTCCATTTACAAAATAAGGATAAATTAATTATCAAGAGTTTAATGAGATAACTTTAGCGGATAAAATATGAATTGTTAACTATTAACATTTTGTCTTTAACAATATATAAAATTCAGATAAGGATATTAAATATCATTATCTATTGTTTATTATCTAATATATGAAGGTTAAAATGAGAGTGATATTATTTAAATGTATCTTTTGATAATATAAACATGAATGTTTAATGTTTATTAGGATAAATGTAATTTTCTAATGTACCCCCAAGTTATAGATAAACTATCATAGATTCATATGGCAAGAGTCCGGATAATTATTCAAGGTATTATTCAAATTTTCGCGTTTTATTTCGGGTTGGAAAAATAACCCCATTATTTGTTTTCATCAGTATAAACAGTAGATAAGATACATAGATATAAAAATTAATATTATCTAATACAAAGTTCAATTGAATGCATGCATTGTCTTTAGAAGTCATTTTTCTTAGTATATGTAACAACGATGAAGAACTAATGATAATTAATGTAATAAGTTGATTTACATAACACCCATTACGAAAATACATGTCGAGTTTCAGAAGCTATATTATAAAAATCCATTAAAAAATCATATATTAAAGTGCTAAATCTAAGAAAAGATGATTAAATTAATTACAAAAAATAAGTTACAACCTACCCCGAGTCATGTCATGTGCAATGCATTTTGTAGCCGAACAATTTAAAAAGCAATAATTAAAATAGATTAGTATTAATATAAGAGAGTCCAGTGCATCTTACACGAAAAAATATAAGCAATTGACTTTTCTACCATTCAATTTAATAAAAGTACTTTTCTAACACAAAATATAAGAAAGTTATATTTTCTACACTATTTTGACTCGGTCATGGAGAAATGATTGAGTAATGATCGAGTGATGATATATTCTATTTATTTGACAAAAATTGGTTTTTTACACTATTAATCGAACCACTATGAATTTGACATATTGGTTTGATTAATAGTGAAAAAATTGGTTTTTTACAAAATTAATCGAACCACTATGTATTTGACATAGTGGTTCGATTAATTGAACACAAATTGGTTTTTTACACTATTAATCGAACCACTATGTATTTCACATAGTGGTTCGAGTAAATCCTAGAAAATTGGAAATTTGTTTAATTTGTTTAATCGCAAACTTGTTTAATTATTTACAATGGCTAGTTTAATTTCAAACAATTTCAATTTAATATACCTAAAATCATTCAATTAAACAATCCTCATTTTTCTCTATTAATTGAGCCTCATTTATCAATTTAATTATTCTTATCAATTTATATGATTTGTTGGATAAATCAATTGTTAAATAATAGTATAAATAAATAGAATATATCATCACTCGATCATTACTCAATCATTTGTCCATGACCGAGTCAAAATAGTGTAGAAAAGGTTACTATATTATCTTTTGTGGTAGAAAAATACTTTTGTTAAATTGAATGGTAGAAAAGTCAATTGGTTATATTTTTTTGTATAGTTTGACACATTTTCTCATTAATATAATACACAAGTCATGAAATAGTTAATCCATCTCTAATCAGACACCTACACTTGTCCATAATTGAAATCCCAACCCTCCTAGGTTTCCACCATGCTTAGACCTTAAAACTTTCAAATCTTCCTAGCTTCATTCATCGTATCATAAATAAATATATAATAACCCACACATTATTCACGTATATATAAGCCTTAAAGAGATGGGACATTTCATTTCACTGATCTCATCATCACCTCTCCCATTCCACCACCAACAAAGATGACACATTTAGCCCTCCCCTGGTGGCCTAAAGCCAGTTCCTCCGGCGACGGCGGACCATCGAGAAGTAGATGCTGCGGTCTGTCATCGTTGATGAGAAGGCTGAAGAAGCGGAGGATGAAGAGGTTGCAGCAGGCGTCGGCGAGCAGGCAATCGTCGTTCCAATGCCGGTACGATCCGATGAGCTATTCGCTCAACTTCGATAGAAGTGGCTCTGCAGATTTTGTTGATGAAGATTATTACAAGTTTTATGCTTTCTCATCTAGGTTCGTTGCAACGCCAACCACTCATTGCCACACACTACTATAAGTAAATGAGTATATACATAAGAAAAGATATATAGAACATGCATCACCTTAAAAATTGGAACCTAAAAAATAAATGAAAACAATTATAGTGTTTTTCATAGAACAAAATGGACAGAAATCAGCTGAGCCAATTCATAACAATAGCGTTGAATCACAAAAGTATTTCAGTTTGAAGAAGCAATTACAAAAATACAACGTTTTGCACTTAAACAACATTGATCTTGAGTCTTTACTCCTCTTCCTCTTTGTATTCTCCTGACATAAAAGATTGCAATATCATTAGGCAGTGGCGGATCCAGGATTTGAAAGATGGGGGTGCGAACGAATAATTAAATATATAACAGAAAAACATTGTACGTAAAAGTTGTTCGACTAAAATATGCAAATACATACTTGATAAGCAAATACAGTAACGGATAAGTGACATGCTTATTTGTTTCTACTAGCTTCTTCGAAAGAGTATCAAGATCAAGTAAATCTTGAAACTATCATCCTTTTGCATATCGTCAATGAATATGTCGAGATTGCATTCTAGAGTCATCAAATCAATACTTGAAAACTCGAATTGATAAAATGTGGCAAGTTTGAGTATTTTTTCTATGTCAAAAGAAGAGGAACAATCTTTGAGATTTAAACCACATCATGAGAATACAATACATGAAATATATAACTTCAATTCCATACGAAATTAAAACTATAATATCAACTCAAATCATGAACTCATTGAAATCACAACACAAATATCATAAAATCAATATATTTCATACACATTTTTGAAAATACACAAACCCTAATGTATAAACAAATAAACAAATAGTGGAATCAATTAATGAATATGAATAATGATATTCAAACCTTAATAATTATAATATATAATGCATTGTATAAAGGTTAGAATGTAAATGAATATATATATATATAAATGGCAAAATTGTAATTATGTAAATGGTTAGGAGTATATTAGTAAACATATATATAAAAAAAAAAAATTCATGGGGGTGCACTTGCACCCCCTTGGTCTCATGTAGATCCGCCTCTGTCATTAGGGTAGTGTTCAATTAATTTCAATTTTCGTCCTGTATGTATGATCCTTTCCATTTTTTGGACAATCAAGTATGCGTTTTCCAATTTTGGTCTTGTATGTTACTACTTTTTCCAATTTTGATCATATATGTTTCAAAATTTTCCAATTTTGGTCCTGTATGTTTCAAAATTTTCCAATTTCAATCCAATTTTGGTTTGACGGCCGTCGGAAAATCTTACGTCACATCGGTGATTTTGATAATTCCGACCGAAATTGGACTGAGATTGGGAAATTGAAACATATATGACCAAAATTGAATAATAAGATCAAAATTGGAAAAAGTATAAACATATAGAACCAAAATTGAAAAACGTATACTTGATTGTTCAAAAATGGAAATGATCATACATACAGGATCAAAATTAAAATTAACCCTAATCAAATTGAATTACTAACCTTGTGATAAAAGTTGCCTCTCAAGAGTTCCATGAAAACTGGATTGGAATGTGCATTGGTACATCACCTGACTTCATTACCCCCTTTTGTATATTCTTTTGAATTCGAGGATTGCAATCAACTATTCCAAAATTCGAAACAAATTCATATTTAATTGTGAACCAAAGTTTTCTCAACTTGTTGCAGTGTTTTATACTTAGTTTCTTAAGACATTTGAAGCTATCTTCCCCCTCCGGCCAGTATCTCTAGATCAATGTCCTCCATTTGAAGATAGGAAAGCTTTGAGAATTCATGTTCTTCGACTTCCCAGAGCGATCCTTGAAAGGCATTGTTTCGCAATTTGAGTACTTCAAGATTTGGCAATGAAGAAATTGTGCTCATTTCTTTCCAAGGATAGCCCAACCCACTCAAATGCAACTTTTTCAAATTTAATGGGAACTTTGGAAGCTGACCAAGTGATGCAACAATCTCAAAATTGCATGTAGGATTTACAATGACACATTTTAGTGACTCTAGTTCACTAAGATGAGAAACATGCTAAAAACAACATAAGGCGTCTACTGCATCAGACATTAAATCAATACGAATTCCCAACTTCTTTAGATTTGGGATCCTTCTGACTACTTCATTAGTGCAACTATTAAAACTCATATCTGATAGTGTTACAAGGTTTGGTAAAATTGTCTCACCAACTTCAGGTAGGTAACTACCCTAACGTTAAGATGTTTCAATCTTTTCATATCACATATCTCTGTTGGCAAAAATTCGGATAAGGATATTAACTATCATTATCCATTGTTTATTATCTAATATATGAAGGTTAAAATAAGAGTGATATTATTTAAATGTATCTTTTGATAATATAAACATGAATGTTTAATGTTTATTAGGATAAATGTAATTTTCTAATGTACCCCCAAGTTATAGATAAACTATCATAGATTCATATGGCGAGAGACCGGATAATTATTCAAGGTATTATTCGAATTTTTGCGTTTTATTTCGGGTTGGAAAAATTAATAACCCCATTATTTATTTTCATCAAAGTATAAACAGTAGATAAGATATAGAGATATAAAAATCATTATTTGAAGTTATCGTAAATGGAACTTCCGGGTGAAAACAAGAAATGAGTAAATACATAAGAAAATATATATAGAACATGCATCACCTTAAAGATTGGAACCTAAAAAAAAAATGAAAACAATTATAGTGTTTTTCATAGAACAAAATGGACAGACATCAGCTGAGCCAATTCATAACAATAGCGTTGAATCACAAAAGTATTTCAGTTTGAAGAAGCAATTACAAAAATACAACGTTTTGCACTTAAACAACATTGATCTTGAGTCTTTACTCCTCTTCCTCTTTGTATTCTCCTGACATAAAAGATTGCAATATCATTAGGGTAGTGTTCCTGTATGTATGATCTTTTCCATTTTTTGGACAACCAAGTATACATTTTCTAAAATATGTAAGATCCTTTTCATTTTTTGGACAACCAAGTATACATTTTCCAATTTTGGTCTTGTATGTTACCACTTTTTCCAATTTTGATCCTATATGTTTCAAAAAGAATTCAATTTTGGTCCTCTATGTTTCAAAATTTTCCAATTTCAATCCAATTTTGGTTAGACGGCCGTCGGGAAATCATACGTGGCATTGGTGATTATGATAATTCCGACCGAAATTGGACTGAGATTGGGAAAATTGAAACATATATGACCAAAATTGAACAATATGATCAAAATTGGAAAAAGTATTAACATATAGGACCAAAATTGGAAAACATATACTTGATTGTTCAAAAATGGAAATGATCATACATACATGATCAAAATTGAAATTAACCCTAATCAAGTTGAATGACTAACCTTGTGATAAAAGTTGCCTCTCAAGAGTTCCATGAAAACTGGATTGGAATGTGCATTGGTACATCACCTGACTTCATTACCCCCTTTTGTATATTCTTTTGAATTCGAGGATTGCAATCAACTATTTCAAAATTCGAAACAAATTCATGTTTAATTGTGAACCGAAGTTTTCTCAACTTGTAGCAGTGTTTTATACTTAGTTTCTTAAGACATTTGAAGCTATCTTCCCCCTCCAATATCTCTAGATCAATGTCCTCCATTTGAAGATAGGAAAGCTTTGAGAATTCATGTTCTTCGACTTCCCAGAGCGATCCTTGAAAGGCATTGTTTCGCAATTTGAGTACTTCAAGATTTGGCAATGAAGAAATTGTGCTCATTTCTTTCCAAGGATAGCCCAACCCACTCAAATACAACTTTTTCAAATTTAATGGGAACATTGGAAGCTGACCAAGTGATGCAACAATCTCAAAATTGCATGTAGGATTTACAATGACACATTTTAGTGATTCTAGTTCACTAAGATGAGAAACATGATCAAAACAACATAAGGCGTCTACTGCATCAGGCTTTAAATCAATACGAATTCCTAACTTCTTTAGATTTGGGATCCTTCTGACTACTTCATTAGTGCAACTATTAAAACTCACATCTGATAGTGTTACAAGGTTGGGTAAAATTGTCTCACCAACTTCAGGTAGGTCACTACCCGTAACGTTAAGATGCTTCAATCTTTTCATATCCCATATCTCTATAGGCAAAAATGATGGAGCTCCAAATTTCAACATCAAATGTCGATGGACAAATAAGTATTGAAGTTTCCAAAGTTTAGATATGGAAGAAGGGATATTTGCGTCGCATGTGAGAGCAAGATATCTTAATTTAACTAACTCGAGTACTTCCAAAGGAAACACATAAAAACGGATATTAAGAGCATCCAATTTTTTGAGCAACTTTAAACCGTAACACATTGGTACTGGATATTGATGATATGGTCCGAAACATAAGAGAGACTTGGCAGTGGATGCACAATTTTCCTCCATTGATTTGTGCACAACTTTAATACCAAACAAAACATTGGTGTGGATGGTCAACCTACTCTGACTTTTTATAAGTACTCTTGAAGCATCTTTATCACTGTCCAAGACATAAAAAAAACTAGTTTTCCTAGCTTCTTTGTAGCAAAAGTACCACCAGGAAGAATGGAGGGCGCAAATTTTTACTCTTTCAAATAAATCATTCAATAGAGTGCTGCTTCTTTGGTAGACCATAGCAAGATTGTGCAAGTCAAGACACTGCAAGCAACTCTCACAAGCAATTTCTAAAGTTTGAAAGAATCCTTTCTCGATTATTTTCTCAACAATCCACAGATTAAAGAGTTTGGATTTGCGAATCTCATAATTTGGTGGAAAAACTGCCATATAAAGAAAGCACAACTTTAAATCTTCATGTAGATTTTCATAGCTTGGAAGTAGTACCTTTGATATTTCTTCGTATGCATCAATGAAAAGTTGATGCTTTTTCTGTGTTGCTACATCAGCCCATTGTGATCTTGGTGTCTTCGATAAGAGGTTGGACACTGTGACAATTGTAAGAGGAAGACCATCACACTTCTGAGCTATCATCTTTGCAGCTTCCTCAAATTCAGAAGGGCAAGAGTTTTGAGCAAAGATCTTGTCACACAAAAGATTCAAACTTTCTTGTTTATTTAGCAAACGCATATTTATGAGATGATGAGGGAATGAGTATTGATGTCGAATCCTTGTTGTAACCAAGACTCGGCTTCCACTTATTGTGTCTGGAGATGAGGTTTTCAACAAATTTTGGACAAGCTCCACATCCCATACATCATCCAACACAATGAAGCACCGCTTATCCCTCAAACAGTCGCTCATATTATGCTCATCAACACCCAATTGAGATAGAATGTTTTGAGTAAGTTGTTGAGATTGATATTCTCTTCCAACTGTCACCCAAGCACGACAATCAAACCATTCCAAAATATCTAAATCTTGATAAAGTTTGTTAGCTAGAGCGGTCTTGCCAATCCCTGCCATCCCCACAATTGAGAAAACGAGTTCATCAGTCCAAAATGTTAAAGTAAAAATCTCCTTTTTGAGTTTAGAATACTCATCCGATAATCCAACCATGTCTGACTTGGAATGAACTGAAGGAGGAGGATCTAGTTTTAGATACTCCTCCTCCAACTTCTCCAATGTGTCGATGAAGGAGTGACTATCCTGTCGAAAATCCTCCAAAACTCTCAAGTATTCATCCGACGACGCTTCAGTTCCTTTCATTTTGTCCCCAGAGGTTGTAATGGCCTCATCAAATAAATCAGCTGCCTCCTGAACTCGTACAAGGGACTCACTCAATCTGATCCTGCTGCTCCTATCCAATCTTTCCATAAACACTTCAAAAGACTTCATCTTTTTGTGGACACTTTCCATAATTTCTTGAACGCCGGGTTTATCATAAAAAGCGAGAGCAGCATAATCAAGAATGCCCGCTATCAGGCAATCCAGAGAAGCAAGAGCAGCATAAGCGGCCATCTAATCTCTCTCTCTCTCTCTCTTCTTTTTTTCCCTTTGGTACTGAATGACACACAATTAATCCAAAGATCCATGCTTTAGTAATTAATTGTCAGCTTAATTACGTACATTATTTTTATTTTAATATATACACTGCATTCATCACTTCAATTATTGAGATTTAAAATTCAAAAACTCACTAGACCCAGCTGTCCTCAACAACAACTAATCAATATTTAATTCCTTCCCACTTGTACATTATTTTTATTTTAATATACTACCTCGATCCCAAAATAAATGACGTTTTAGCAATTAAAATTTGTTCCAAAATAATTGTTGTTTTCGTATTCCAAAGCATATTTATATACAATATACCAAATATGCCCTTATTTACTCATCTCAAATTAAATGTGTTAAAGAGATAAAAACTCCTCATTAATTAAACATAAATAGAGATAGATTTGATTTTTTATCACATTTCTTAATATATGTACACAAAACTAAAATGTCATTTATTTTGAGATGGAGATAGTATACACTGCATTCATTATTCATCACTTCAATTATTGAGATATAAAATACAAAAACTCACTAGACCCAGCTGTCCTCAACAACAACTAATCAATATTTAATTCCTTCCCACTTGTACTGATCATGAAATTTTGTTTATTGCAAGTTGATTATTTTTGAAATAATGGATCGATCTAGATTCCCATCTGCACAGCCACGAGTCAAGATTATATTATTATTAGTTTCCACTAGCTCCATTAATGAATAGTTTATCAAACTAGATAATAAGTCATCTGAATATTGCATTAATCAACAAATTAATATACCTATATGGGATGGAATTAATTTTTTTTTCACCATTAACTTTTTGATTTATAAGTTAATTTTATACATAATCTTTTCGAACTGACGATTTTACATTTTAATTTTTGAAAAATGGGAAATATAATCCAAATTCAGTCCGAATAAAATGTGATTAACATATGACATCCTATAACATAAAACTCAAAAAAGCATTAAATGGACAAAATTGTCATAACAAACAAATTATTTGGCAAAATTGCAATAATTACAGATAAGTTACTAGGCAAAAAATACTTGAAAATTATGGGCCACGAGCGAATTTAGCCCAAGTTTGGCTGTTCAAACTGAATTTGGGTTAAATTTTCGAATTCTCAAAAAATAAAAGATAAAATCGTCAGCTTAAAAAAATAATGAGTAAAAGTGTCGGAATCGAAAAGTTAATGAGTTCAAAAAAATCACTAATTTGTAAGGGAATGTGTACTTAAAACTAAATATAAATAGTTTTTGATTTTTTATAAATTATGTGCTATTTATTTCTGAATTAAACTCTAATATTGCTTATTGTATGCATTTCATAAATATCATAGAAATCTCTAGTTTATTTTACATAGCCACAATCTTAGTATCTAAATGATATATACAAGAAGATTAAGATTATGGATGGTAAAATTAAGTTCATGGAATTAATCATGTCTTCAATTAAAAACAAGATTAATGTGGCTAGCTTAAAACATTTTGAAAGTAACCATCTTATCCAAATCGTTGATGTGGAGATTGGGGGGGGGGGGGGGGGGGGGGTATGTGCACAAATAATTATGTGCATTGCATGGGATAAATCGACCTACATCTAGGCATTTTTTTTTTAATTTCAGGTGTTGAAACTTTTATGTTGTTTTAATGTGACTTTTATGTTATATGTTGTGATATTTATGTACAAATATAATAATCTTTATATTCTATGACTT
Source organism: Scutellaria baicalensis (assembly GCA_005771605.1). Lineage (NCBI taxonomy): Eukaryota > Viridiplantae > Streptophyta > Magnoliopsida > Lamiales > Lamiaceae > Scutellaria > Scutellaria baicalensis. Next base: position 9,899,331 of record CM016726.1, on the reverse strand, counting down.
AAAAAAATTGAAAAGTCAAAAAAATTCAACACGTTTTTGGAATCAACGTACATTATAAATGGATAATTTCATTTTTGGTCCTGCCCTAGGGATGTCGTTCGATTTTAGTCCTGTTAAATTTTGATTTTCAATTTTCGTCCCGCTATTGGAAAATGTGTCCAATTTAATTTCATTTTCGCCTGAATTTTCGGTTTCCCGACCAATTTCCGGCAAATGTTCCACACTCACCCCCAATTTCAATAATGCAACAGAGTCACAGTGATGTGGCCAACATTTACACATGTGGAAATTAATTTTCAATTTCTTCACTGTCATGTCATTATTTTAAGAAAAAAATCATAAAAACCAAAATTTAAAAGTTACCTCATCGGTAAGTACCTAATTAAAATAAATTGGATGGAATTTGATTAAAATATAAAATAAAAAACACAAAAAATGAAAATAAAAGTTGCGCAAACAAAAATGGGACAGACTATACACACCCCACTGAATACTAAACACACCCCAATCAAATAAGTTAAAATTAAAATATTTACACAATTATCAATTTACCCTTACTAACCCTATTATTAAAAAAACTAGGTTTGAACCCGTGCGATGCACGAGCTTTATTTAATACTTATCTTATTTTTATGTTAAAGTAGTATTTTTTTTTATATGTTAACAGATTTTTTTATAAGTGTGATATTTTCTATTAATCCTTAAAATAATCTTTCTTATTGTTCTTTTTTTCATTTGTTCTTTAACACAAACTTGTTAATATGATTTTTTTTGTATGTGTTTTAACTGTAACATTAAATATTTTCATATTTTTCTATAAAAAGTGTAGAATACATCTCATTTTTATGGCTCGAATACATCTATTTTGTTCAAATTTTATCTTTAACTGCACTCATTAATTGCTTTACATATTGGTTTCCTTTGTAATTTTTTTTTGTTGTTTTGTTTTTATTAATCTTAACCAATTGTTATATTTGTTGTTATAAAGTTTTAATATAATTTCCCAATTATTTAAAGGGTGTTTTGAATGGATGTGCACATCCGGATTTTGGATGACCAATATCCTAATTATATTGTTATTTATTTTGTTAAATTCTATAATTCTAATTTTTTTCTACTTCATCCATTTTCTTGAAATTTTAAAAACTTTTGTTTTTTTATTCAAAATAAAATAATAGGACATCATCTATTTTTCCTATAGTTCCCGATATGATATGATAAATTAATTATAATCTTACTTTATAAAATCTCTTAACAAACCCAAACTTATCAAATTCCATCATTTTCACAATCCACTTTCAAACTTGCAAAATCTACTTATGTCTAACCCAAACATATCCTAATTTTTTTAGCATATATTTTTTGTTAATGTCAGAGTTTGAACTATCCTAAATGCTCTTTTTGTAAAATATTAGTAATTTCAATATTTCAATATTATCTTTTTTTTTCTTGAATTCTACAAATAAATTTCTTTCTAAAATTATTTTTTAATCTGAACTATCCTAAATGTTCTTTTGTAAGATATTACTATCTTCAAACATCTTTTTATTTATTTATTTTAATTCAATGAAAAATAGTAGTATATTTACTCTTTAAAAAAATTTGTTTTTTTTTTTTTGTTGCATAAGAATTTCATTTTATAAAGGTTTATATAACATTGTTGTGTACTTTTTGTTTTCTTTTTATAAGAATTTCTTATTATATAAGCTTATGTAACCTTGTTGTTTACTTTTTTTTTTCCTTTCAAATTGAAATGTTGGACAAATAATTATTCAAATTTGGAAGCAAAGATTTCATGTAGTGAAAAACAATACAACATTAGCAAACATTAGTAACTTACATATTTATTTTTTGTTGAGTAGTGAGGTGATTATTTAATTGATATTAATGTTTTTATATTTGACAAATAAAATATGTTTTAAGAAGGGACACTTGGCATGCTTATAGAGCTCTAAATGTCATCACTTGAGAGTGTCAAACCACACTTTTAATTCAATGAATAACAGTAGTATATTTACTCTTCAAAACAAAAAAATTGTTTTTTTTTTTTGCATAAGAATTTCATTTTATAAAGGTTTATGTAACATTGTTGTGTATCTTTTGTTTTCTTTTTATAAGAATTTCATATTATATGGACTTATGTAACCTTGTTGTTTACTTAATTTTTCCTTTCAAATTGAAATGTTTGACAAATAATTATTCAAATTTGGAAGCAAAGATTTCATGTAGTGAAAAACAATACAACATTAGCAAACATTAGTAACTTATATATTTATTTTTTGTTGAGTAGTGAGGTGAGTATTTAATTGATATTAATGTTTTTATATTTGACAAATAAAATATGTTTTAAGAAGGGACACTTGGCATGCTTATAGAGCTCCAAGTGTCATCACTTGAGAGCTCCAAGTGTCATCACTTGAGAGTGTTAAACCACACTTTTATATATATAATTCATAACATAAATAATACATTACTACACACACCTAAATCCTACAATAACTAAACACACCCCATTCCATAACATATGTATCTATCACCTTCAGGCTTCATCACACTCAAACTTAGAGCAAGTTTTAAATTTCTTCCAAAAAAATCAAGAAAAATTATACACTAGTTGAACACACTTTGAAAGAAGAAGGAGATCAAGATATGGACAATGTAAGTGTTTAAATGTGTTTCTACCGATTGTTTTTTTCGTAAACGTAGCCAAAAAAAAAGGGTTCGCGACTTTCGTTCGGCAAGCACAGGCCGAACGTTTTGAAGAGTGTTCGGCAATACGCCGAACATAGTTAAGATCGTTCGGCCATCTGTCGAACATGATGTGGAACGTGCGGCCTGGCCGAACAAGTTGATAGACGTTCGGCTTTCTCTGGCCGAACGCAGTGCATTTTGTTCGATTTTTGGTTGCCGAACATTATCAGTTTTTCATGTGAAATTTAAATCGACGATCTTAATTATTATCTTGCTGTGAATTTATTTACTTATGCATATCGTGATGTGAATATATATACTTATGCATGTTATATATTGATAGGAAAACAATTCTAATGGAGCTCAACTTAGCATGTATAATGAACCCGATGATAGCAATGATATGAATGCAATGTATGAGGCGACCGATTTCACGGATGAGTTTGTAACTAATAAAAATTTTTAAAGTCTAGAAGCAATGATTGGTTGGGCAACTAAACTTGGAATCCGTCTACACATGGTAATATTGGTTAAACGCTTTGATAGTGGATCGAGTGGTAGACGAGCTAGAGTGTTTTGGGGTTGTGAGCGTGGTGGCACATACAGTCCACCCAAAAAGAGACTTACCAATAAAACTAGGGAACAAAAGCCTATAAAGGAACGAGTTACTGGCACAAAAAAATGTGACTATCCTTACATGTTAAAAGGAGTGTAGTTGAATGAGATGGGACATTGGTGCTTACAAGTAGTCTCTGGCGTGCACAATCACCCAATGAGGTTAAATTTGGTTGGACACTCATTTGCGGGTCGACTATCAGCCTCAGAGGATCAAGTTGTGCGTGACCTATCCTTAAACAATGTCAAACCCAAAGATATCATGAGCACGTTGAAGCAATCCTTTCCGGAGAATGCGTCCACATTGAAGACAATTTACAATGCTCGTCAAAAGCATAGAATTGTCGAGCATAGAGGCCGAACGCAAATCCAGTATTTGATGGGTAAATTGCAGTCTGAGAACTATTACTACTTGACTAGGAGATGTGAGGGATCCGATAGGGTTACAGATCTATTCTATGCTCATCCGACCTCTGTTGACTTGTTGCGTGCCTTTCCCAACGTGTTGTTGATGGATTGTACCTACAAGACTAGTATGTATAAGATGCCCCTTCTGGAAATTGTAGGTGTCACCTCCACCAACATAACATTTTCTGTGGCGTGTGTGTATTTGGAAAATGAGCGTGAGGACAGCTATAGATGGGCGTTGACAACATTGAAGGGTCTACTAATTAATGATTGTCTACCGAAGGTGATCGTAACTGATTGTGAGATTGCACTCATGAGTGCTCTTGCTGCTACCTTTCCCACCTCTACTCATTTGATTTGTCAATGGCATATCAACAAGAATGTTTTGGCCAAATGCCGAGGTTACCATGGTAGAGTTGAAAGGTGGGAGCATTTCAACATGATGTGGACTATGTTGACTTCTGTGGAGGATATTCCCAAATTCGAAGAGTTGCTTCGAAGGTTTCATATTGACTACGCCGATGTTCCTCAAGCCGTAAATTATTGCATGAAAACTTGGATTGAGCCGTACAAAGAGCGATTTGTGCTATGTTGGACCAACAATGTCATGCATTATCAAAACACAACGAACAACAGATACTTACAAAATACTTTCTTTAACTTTAAATTTACATCTGTCAAGTTCTCTTTGGATGAGCAGAAGATTGAAATTTTGAGTTTATTTACTATTAGAGCCGAGAGCGCACATGTAAAATTGAAGAGGCAATTGGGCACAAGCCAATCAAATTTTGAAACCGCGTGGGAAAGAATACATCACTTGCATATCACGTCTCACACTGGCATCAAGGCCTCGTTCGAGCAAAGTCTTAATGTCACGCCACATCTTTACTCTTCCCCAATTTTCAAGTGCTCTTGGACTTATATTTGAAGAGATGAAAGAAATTGATAGTTGTGGTGTTGATCTATTGATGTGTGGTTATGTGCTTAGGAAGATGTGTGGTTTGCCTTGTGCACACAAACTAGCAGAGTTAAAACGGGACCACCAAGTTATCCAACTTGAGATGATAGATCCTTACTGGAGGAAGTTGGATTGTGAACCCGTTAAGGCAAATGCTTCTTCTCACCCTGATGTGAGAAATCGTTTTGATGAAGTCCACTCCGGGATACGAGACATGTTCGGAGAGGCATCTGAGGCACATCAGTTGTTGTTGTTGAAGAGGCTTCTTGAGATTAAAAAGCCTTAAACAACCTCGTTGTTGGAACCTGTTGAGATCACACGTCCTCGTGGTCGGCCAAGCAAAACCAAGCGAGGCAAATCCACCTCCACCAAACAAAACTCATCTCATTTTGAGTATGTTGAATCATTCCACGACAGTTATTCACCATCTCTCGATGCCAATGTTTTTGTGGATGATCATCCTTTTGGAGCACCAAGTTTGAAGGTTGGGTTGACTAAAAAGAAAGAGCCGGTTAGACGATGTTCAGTGCGCAAGGCCGGCAATGACGTTTACATTGCTCAACTTCCCCGACCAATTCAACCCCACGTGGTGAGTATAAAAAACCCGTTGGGAGATGGCCATTGTGGTTTTAGATGCATCGCTGATGCTATTGGATTGGGGGAGAACTCATGGCCCCAAGTACGTAGTGATCTTATCCAGGAGATGACAAACTACGAACATCTTTATGCTACCATTAATGGTCTGCAAGACCGGACACAAACGATACTTCAGAACTTGGCTTGCTTCGAACCAAGTACTTACGATGTGAATCACTGGTGGGCATTTCCGGAGATGACATATTTGGCGGCAAATGCTTACAATATTGCCCTCGTTCACACCTCTCCACAACTCTCTGTCACTGTTCTGCCTGTAAGCACACAAGTGCCTACGAAACCACGTCTTGTTTGCATGGCCCTTGTTGGGAACAACCATTACATTATGGTACATGTCATATCTAATGTTTTATTTAGTCTTCTGCTAACCTGTTGAGAATTTTAAACGAATGTTATTTTGTAGGTAAATTTGGCAGAATACGCACCCTTACCCCCAATCATAGAAGGGTGGTTCAGCCAACGGCTCCCATGTGTGGCGGGTTGAGCGGATATTTACAGGCAACGAGTCATGCAATACGTAGAGGAACAACGAAGTGGTAGCTCGTCAGTTGGATTTGACACTTTGTATATAGATCTTCGTATCCGCTCTAGAACCACTCTTATCTGAAAGATCGTGCATCCCAAAGTGAACCAGATGTATGCACGAGCAGCAGCCGTCCTCACGTCTTCATCCGGCGAGCTCGTATCTGCTTCAAAGCGAGAATGAAGCCACTCCAAGCGAACCGAGCTACCCTTATGACCTTGCAGGGCTTCAAAGCTCTCATCAGTGCCCATCCCTAACAACCTCTGCATGAGCATAATAGGAATCTCTGGCTGGATTCTTCATTGGGGTACCATAACTAGTCTTCCAGTGACCGAAAACATCGTCAGTCTATGTACGTCATCCAACGTAATAGTCATCTCGCCAAATGGCATGTGGAACGTGTTAGTCTCTGGTTGCCAACATTCCACGAAAGCACATAGCAGATTCTTGTTCGGTGTCTTATACGAAATCCATCCAAGGTCTGGGATTTCTGTTTGCTCGATCATATCTTTGAAGTTATCCACCATGTTCACAAACTTCCACGTCTCCATCTTCATCGTATGACAATGAAATTTCAAGACGTCTCTCTCCACCCCATTCCAGATATCATATGCAACATGCGTCTTGAAACTTGGAATCAAACGATGGTCAATAGGACCACCTGGACAAGGACCAGTCAATAGCTCATCGTCGGCCTCGTCATCATCCTCCAATCCCCCTTCATCATTAAGATTTTCATCCTCTATTGGCTGGGGAACATCACGAAAAGCACTTGCTTCCTTCATATTATACTCAATCAGAGGAAGAGCCGAAGAAGACGGGACTGGTTCTTCCACTATGTCTTGGTGTGCTACACGTCTTCTTCTATTAGACGCAGTAGGCCGTCTCCTTCGATACAGTACTACAAAAGAAAGTTGTAACAATCAATCCACAAGATACAACAATTCATAACATGATAAAAACAAAAAAAAATATTAACTAATTTTGTTCGGCAGGTGGCCGAACAGGTTTAAAGGTGTTCGGCGGGTGCCCAAACAAATACAGGTGTGTTCGGCAGGCTGCCGAACATTTTCATACTCGTTCGGTGACTGGCCAAACTCTTTACAACACGTTCGGCAGGTGACCGAACACTCGGTATTTCGTTCGGTGGGTTGCCGAACACACTTAGCAGTGTTCGGCCAACCAGGGCCGAACATACCCATAATTTCAAACACACGGGATTCAAATTTTCAACTCCAAATTCAACTCAAATTTCTTCAAATCGAACACATAAAGTATCTAAACCCTAAACCCATAACCCAAATATGATTTCTACAACAATTTCATACAATTTGACACACAATTAACGTGGTATATGACATATTTCTTCAAAAACTTCAAAAACACAATCTTGGTTGATTTTGTTCTTCATTGGGATCCATGGTAAGTTGTACAGTAGGATTGATCGAACTCCTTTACCCCGTTCGACTACACGCCGTACGCACTATTAAATGTTCGGTAGATTTTGAACAAAGATTGGATCTTCCTCAACCAAGCAACTCGTACGTAGAAGATGTGTTGAAGATGGGGTGTGTGAGAGATTTGGGTGTGGATGGGGTGTATAAAGTATTTGATGTTTTTGTTTTTATTTTTTTTCAAAAAGGGTATATTTGTAATGTTGTGGGGTGTGTTTAGAAATTGTGGAAACGTTTTGATTTAATTGTGGGTGTGTTTAGTAATTGGGGTGTGTTTAGTTTTGAGTGGGGTGTGTATAGTTTGTCCCAAGAAAAATACAAAAGATGTAAATTAAGATTACCATGCTTCACTGTGTTCATGCTCGGCGATAGCAGCCCCGCCATTCCGTACTTCCGACTCTTCTCCGACGAGTCCGTTGATGCTCTGATCTTCGTGGATTCTGTCAGTCCATACCCCTGTAGAATCGTCACTCCTCCATACTTTTTCGAGAACCTCTTTATCACCTCCTTGCTCAGCGGAGCGCCGCCGGAGAGCACCGTGTGTAAGCTCTTCAGGTCGTACTTTATACGGAGTACTTCTGCATGGTTCACCATTAGCATTTCATCAATCTCGAATTTGGGGAGGATCACCACCATCGAACCGGAGGCGATTGGAATGGTGGGGAATGCGACTAGACCGTAGATATGAAACATCGACACCGTGAAGATGAATGTCTGCTCACCGTAGTCTAATTTGAACCGGCCGACGGCTGCGGCGAGTTCATGCCCTGCGGCGACGACGAAACCCTCGAGCCCTAAAGAGTGCCGCCTGCATCTGCCACCGCAAGAAGCACCACGTCGCCGACATGATTCACCTCACGCCGCCGCTGTCGTCCCCCTCTATGAGCCACCACTACCGCCACGCGCACAGGGCCTCCTCAGCGTGGTGAAGATGTGGTCATCTTTCTTTTTCATTTTTTGTGTTTTTTTATTTTTATTTTAATCAAATTCTATATAATTTATTTAAATTAGATATTTAATGACATGGCATATTTAAATTATTTTTTTATTTTTTTCTTACAATAATGACATGACAGTGAAGAAATTAATTTCCATACGTGTAAATATTGGCTACTTCAGCACGATTTTGTTGCATTGTTGAAATTGGGGGCGAGTGTGGAACACTCGAGGGAAATTGGTCGGAAAATCGAAAATTTCGGTGAAAATGGACTTAAATTGGACAAATTTTTCAATAGCAGGACGAAAATTGAAAATCGAAATTTAACAGGACTAAAATCGGACGACACCCCTGGGGCAGGACCTAAAATGAAATTATCCCTACATTTATAATGTTGTTACTCATACTTTTATATGATGATAGTTACACCTTAATATATTGCATAAATGTATGATTATATCAACAGAAAAGTACAACTATCATCGAATAAATGTATAAGTAATATCACATAAATGTATACATATACAAATAATGTTGATCTTTTTTTTTTTCTAAATTATATTACATAAAGTGAGCACATTTGTACACAAAAATCACACTTATATATATAACATAAAGGTCGCACCTGGAGCCAAAAAAAAGGGGTGTGTGGATTCAGGTCCACCTGAAACCAACTCGATTGCACATGCACTTAGTTCACATAACTATAACTCTTATATTTGATTTGATCAATAAAACAAATCGTGATTTAATTTGTGTTGTCTACATTCTATTAGATATGAAAAGCCAAATTAAATCATAACATTATATATATATATATATATATAATTAATGTGTGTTGCACGTGTAAATACCAATATTATTGTAGATCTCGTGCATTTTTTTCCTTTCTTTTGTTGATCTTTAATTTCTTGTCAGAGTGCATTTAAATTATTTAACATTTGATTATTATAAGTTAATTTTTTAAATTTATATTGAAACCTTACAACAATGATTTATTAGGAAAAATAAAATCATAGACATTATGTATAGTAATTAGGTATAACTGTAATACACTATAAACCCGATATACCAAAAGTTGAGTCTGAAAGTTGTTAAAAGATGGGGACAAAATATTATTGCACTAGCATATATCCGTGTGTCACACAATATTTTTTTAATTAATATAAAAATGTAATACATTTTGAGTAAAAAATAACAATGTATCGAGTACACATACTAGATCAAAAATATTACTTAACAAAAATTATTTTCATTTTCACATGACTTAAAAAAATTGTATTGTCAATTTGTAGGCAATACATACACTTTAGCCATATTTTTAAATTAAAATACATAAAATACATTATATTAAGTATTTTTTAATTAATTTGTATTAACATAAATTAACATCTCATTTTCTATTAATATTTAATTTAATGTATATTCTATATTCGTATTAACATATATTCATAAAAAAATTAATTAACATATTAATTAGCAATCAATAATTTTTTTTTCATGAATTTACTGATTTTTGTTGTTCTTAAAATTGTATTTATATACTCACATGACCTAAAAAGTATATGGACATAATATTTTTATTCATGATATGTTTGATTTAATATTTTTCCCAATTTATAATGATTATATTTATTAGCAATTAGTTTATACTAGGGGTGATCATACAAACCAAATAACAACACTAACCGACCACACCACACTACACCAAACCGTTTTTGCTAAATTTCAAAAAAAACTGCAAATCAAATAAATTGTTTGATAGTTGTTTGGGATTTGTCGAGCTTTTCAATCTTCATTGAGAGATCGTCATACTTAGAGATCATTTCTTTAGAATCATTATTGACGGGAGAGTCCACTTCTTCATCCAAATCCGACATTTGCATTTCAGTCAAATAATTTTTCCTTCCAATCGATGTGGGTTCAAGCCAAGCAAAAAAACCATATTGAGATAATCGGCACGTGCAAAACAATGTCAACTATAGGTTTGGACGGGCCCACTACTTTAATTTTAGCATTTCTACCACAATAACACTTCTTGTAGGTATATCTTAAATCTAAAGTTTCTTAATTTTTTGACATCGATGGCCTATACGTGGAAGACATGTATCCTAAAAAAATTGTACATACAACATTTTGAGTACAAAATATGTTAATTTCAGCATTGGAAATAAATATAAAAAAATTATAGAAAACTTACCAGATTGTCTGTGAGAGTAGGGAAAGGAGAGGGGTTTCGTGCTATTCTTTGTTTGGACAATGCACACACATATATAAACAAAAGGCAAGGGCAAAGTGGTATTTTTACCTGTAAATAATGGTCAGAAATCAGGAAAATTCGTAGTTCCGGCGCGTGCAGCACAAACCCGTGAAGTTTAACAGAATTGGGGATTTTGGGTCGAATTTATGGAAACACGAGGGGGTTTCGCGCATTTTCCATCATACAAGGGGGTGCGATGCAAGTTTTTTATAACACGAGGGGGTTTCGCGCAATTACCCCTTTTTCTATATAAATAAATTATCTTATAAATATAGATATTTTTTAGATATATATAAAGATTAACATATGTATATATATTTTTATATATAATTTAAAAAATTAAAATATCGAAAAAGATTATTGATAATTTTTTTAATACAAACTATAAATATAAAAAAACTTATGTGAACATTTTTTTCATATGTGACAATCTATCATTTTATATATGTAAGATTTTTTCTTCACTAGAAATATGTAATTGTGAAATAATATATTTAAAAATTATTTAACATTTTTAATATGTATACAATATAATTTATTTATACACATTATGAAATATTTATTTCAACAGTTAAATAATATATTAATTAAAATTACATTATATTTCATCTTAACTTAGTTGGATACAAACTCATAAATTTTTTCTATATAAATTTTTTTAATTCATTTATTTAATTCAATCTATTTGAACTCGTGTATTACACGGACCTTATACTAGTTATCATATAAAACAGGTGCCTCCTGAACTCGTACAAGGGACTCACTCAATCTAATCCTGCTGCTCGAATCCAAATCTTTCCATGAGTACTTCAAAACACTTCATCCTTTTATGTACAGTCTCAAAGATTTCCTGAATGTGGGGTTTACGAGAAAAAAAGAGAGGACCATAATCTAGAACGGTGGCTATCAGGCAATCCAGAGCAGCGTAAGCCGCCATCTAATCTCTCTCTCTCTCTCTAGTTTCTTTTTTTCCTTTGCTACTCAAATATTCATAAACATGACAAAGAATTAATGGAAAGATGGTGTTAGAGAAAAACACCAATTACTCCAACTCCTTAGAACACACACCACTACTTTGTAGTTTGTAAAGAAACTCAAAGAAAACAACACTCAAGCGATCTTACGTGGTTCAGCTTTAAGGCCTACATCCACGGGAACAAAGGGGAGGGATTGTATTATTCAAATATGAAAGAAAACAATACAAGATCAATCTGCCAATTAGCAGATTACGAACTCAAAAATGATGAACAAGCTAACTTTTGAATAGAATATCTCTCAAGACTCTAAATCTCAATCCAATCTGAAAACTACCCTTAATAGCCATATATATAGGCTTTACAAAGCATTTGGAATCAGATCGAACGGATCAGAAATGAGATCTGGAGATGATCTTGAAGATCGCAGCTCTAGCACCCTGTTTTCATCTCTTCTGCAAATCCAACCGAATTACCTAACTTCCAGTCCACGTGGCAGCCTCCGACTCACTCTTAAGATTTGATTTCAAATTCAAAACCTGATCCACGCTTCTATAAGTAGATATGCGACTTCGCAGAGGAGAGAGAAGAACAACTTTGGTGCAACATGAGAAATACGTTTTTATAAGTAAAAAACGCACTTACACTGCTCATCAATTCTTTAAATGAAATAACCTTCCACAACACTTTTGTTCCAATTAGACAACGCTTATAAAAACGTTGTCTTTTAACTTTGAAAAAACTTATGATTTTATGTGAGCAAAAATAGCTCGTTTCCTTCCCATGTTTCAGCCATACCTTTACAGATGGATGCATCGCTTCAATTGTTTTACAATATAAATTCAAGAACCGACAAGAGCTAGAGAGCTAGCTGTCTCCAACAAAGAACTAATCAATATTTAATTTCTCCCACCTGTAATTAAGTACTGATTAAATTTTGTTTAATGTGCAGTTGATCACTGCACTTGCAAGTTGACTATTTTTAATTACAATTAAAAATTTTGGTCAAAGGATCGAGATTTCAATCTCCACACAGCTAGCCACGACCTGTATGATCATATTATTTTTATTTCCCACTTCTTCCATTGAATAATTGATATCAAACTATATAATAACTAATAAGCCGTCGCGTATCGCATTAATCAACAAATATACCTTTATGTGTTGGAATAAATTGATTTCTTTTTTACTCATTAACATTTTCATTCTGTCAATTTTATATATTAATCTTTTTAAGCTAACGATTTTACCTTTTATCTTTTAAAAAATGAGAAATAATTTGACTCAAATTCAGTTCATTAGTCAAATTAAAGTTGATTATTGGGCAAAATTGCCAAAACTGGTCATTTATTGGGTATAAATAGCCTGAAAATTGGGGTGCACGTGCTATTCACGTGCAAATTGATCTCAATTTGACTGTTTGAACTGAATTTGCGTTGAATTTCCTAATTTTCAAAAAATAAAAGTAAAATCGTCAAACTAAAAAGATAATGAGTAAAAGTGTCAAAAGCGAAAAATTATTGAGTTAAAAAATCCACTAACTTATATGGGATATGTCTTTAATAGTAATTACAAATTGTTTTTTTATTACCAATAAATTATGCTGTATTTATTTTGAATAGAACTCTAATGATTATTGTTCGCCTTTCATATTTTTGTGTACTTTTTGAAGGGAAAATTAAAAATTTAGAACTATAACTTCTGGTTGTTCACCATTCAAGGACATTCTTTTTTCGGGCCTTGGACTTAGGATATTTTTTCAAAAATGATCAATTTGAGGACAAAAAGTTCGAATCAGAAAATTTCTGGCTAATTGGCACAAGATTTGCATGCAACTGCATTAAATCGGGCCTATTGCTAATGTGGACACTCTATCAATATGTTAAATAAAATCTGAAATTCCACATCATCAAATAAAATACTATTTAAATAAAATTTAAAAAAAAAACTAAAAGGAGTTTTAAATTAAGAAAACCTTAATCTCGTGCGGTGTTGGTGTTGGGCGGCAAATCTGCTCCATGGGTGGTGATGTTCAGTTACTATGTTTGTGACGAGAGGCAACGATTGTTTGGGGGTGGTAGCAGAAGAAGAAAGAGAAAATGAAGACTGCATGACGACCATCGGTATGGTGGGGATGGAGATGAGCGATGAATGAAGGAACCACAAATGGAAGAGATCACCGTGGTGCTGCTCGTGGTGGAAGAAATATCGATGATGAATGGTGAACTTCAGCCGTGGCATTGTGCGGGGAGAGGAAGATGATGAATCCTGTTTTTGTTTTTTGTTTTTTTTTTTTTAATGTGGCATTTATTCAATTATATAAGTATTGTGGTCTACGATTTTAACAACAAATTCATTGATTTTTTCTTGATTTATTGTAATTATTCAGTAATAATTATTTATATTAGATAATATGTTTTTAAACTATTTTTTAAAAGATTTTAGAAATACTTTTCTATTTATAGAAAAATGTTACAATTTTGAGATAGTTTTTCAAATTTCAAAATACATTTAAGAATTATTATATTTTTTATGATTTATGATGAGTATTATAATAAAGAAAATTCATATAAATAAATTATAATATTTTTAAAATACTTTTTAAGATTATATAAATAATTTTAGATTTTAGATTTTTTCAGAAAGTATTTGAATATTTTTCATATTTTTAAAAGTAAATTTATGTATTTTAAAAATATATTATAAATATTGTGATTAAAAATACTATCATCACTAAATAATAATATGTTTAATATTATTATTTTAGATTTTCTTAGTGATGTGGCATTGTATTAGTTATGTAGCATTCTGAAATTGCGCCACATTAGCAAGAAAGTCTGATTTAATATCAGTCACATACAAATCTCGTGCTAATTAGCCCAAAATTTTTTGATTCGAGCTTTTTTGTCCTCAAATCGATCATTTTCTAAAGATAATGTCATAATTCCAAGGTCCTAAAAGATAATGTCCTTAAATGGTGATGGCAAGAAGTTATAGTCCTAGATTTGTAAGTTTCTTTGCTTTTCAACGTACTTTTCTGTTTAATAAAACCTAAAGCTCAGCTCAAACTCAAGCTCGATTATTATAAAAAGATCAAACAAGTGTAAAATTATCAAAGTACTCGAATCGTATTTGGTTTGACCAAAATCCATTCACGCTCGATTCGATTAATTATTAGACAAGCTCAAACATGCATACATTTTGAATTTCGATAATATTTCAAATAAGTTTGCATAGTGAAAATTACAAATTTAGGACAGTGACTTTTGGTCATTCATCATTTAAGGACATTATCTTTTCGGGCCTGTGAATTAGGATACTATCTTTAAAAAACGAGCAATTTGAGGACAAAAAAGCCCGAATCGTCGAATTCGAGCTAATTGGCACGAGAAAGTCACGTGCCTCACTGAATTCGGGCTTCTTGCTGATGTGGCATACTGTAAATAAATAAATTTAATTTCAAATTGCCACATCACTAAACAAAATGCTCCCTCATTAAAAAATCTGCAAACCAATAGTTTTAATATAATTGATTTAGTAATAATATTATAAAGTAAATTTTTTTAATTTCAAAAAATCTTAAAGATTATCTTATAGAAAAGATTCTAAAATAATTTTTGAAATCTTAAACAGCATTTTTAAAATATTTTCATTTTTAAAATGTTATAATAAATTATAAAAATAGCATTTTTAATTTAAAAATCTTAAAAATTGTCTTACAATTATAATTACTATTTTATTAATATAAAATTATGTCTACAATCATGAAAAATATTTTTAAATATATTATTTAATTGTAGTAATAATAATTAAAATACTACATTAAATCTAAAAAAATTAAATATGTTTTTTAAAATCTTAAATATTTTTATGAATATTATTAGTTTTTTCAATCTCAATAAAATTATTTCTTAAATCTTGCAATAATATTTTAATCTTATTATTATTAACTAATAATAATAAATATTATAATAATTATTATAATAAATATTAAAAAACTTATAAATATAATTTTGAAAATTTGAAATATTTTCAAAAAATCTGAAATTTTAATTTGCACATTTTGACAAATTTCTTCTTATTTGTTATGTTGATGGACTAGGTGAACTATAAAAAATAAAAAAATAAAAATCAAAAATCAAAACACTGTTCATCTTCTCCCTCTCGACACCTCTCACCACTCATGTGCCGCCATTGCTCCAATTCCTACCGTGTTGAACACCTCCTCCATCGCGCCGCCACCGATCTTTTCTTCCATCGCTACAATATCACCGTCCACCCTCTTGTTCTTCTTCTACCGCCGCGAGTTGTCGAGATCCACTCACCGCCAACATATTCCACCCTCTTGTTCTTCTTCTATCGCCGCGAGTTGTCGAGATCCTCTCACCGCCAACATAGGCCACCACAAGTCTCCCAACTCCATCTCCAGATCTCAGATCTCCATCTTCTGCTCTCCTCTTCCTTGGCCAAATTTCTGTGGGGGTGCCGAATTTCTGAAAAAGAGAATGTGATTTGGGAATTTAGGGTTTGTCTTTGTATTTTTGTAATTTTCAAATTTTGATTATAGTTCAAAAAGGTGATGTGTCCTCTCATTTAGTGATTTGGAAATTTAAAAAATGATGAAGGAAATGAACCAGATGCCACATAAGTAAAAAGCCCAAAATAGAGCAGTCACGTGACATTCACGTGCGAATTGGCCCGAATTTCCTTAATTCGGGCTGATTTGTCCTCAATTAGCACGTTTTTGAAAGTTACAGTCCCTAATACAAAGCTCGAAAAGATAATGTCCCTAAATGATGAATGGGGTATAATTACTGTCCTAAATTTGCAATTTTCCCCATTCTATCGGTAATGTACTTTTTAAGGCCGGGAACATGAATTTCCTGAAAATACTTCCTCCAGTTTATATTCATTGCATCCACTTCAAAGTTAAGCTGCTCTTCTTTCGACATTTGTTCTTTCAATTTCTGAGTATTTCCTGTATCAAACCTGAATATATATATATATAAAATAAGAGCAGTTAGTAATAGGTCGTGTTCGATTTTGACCATGTTATTTTTTTACTATCAATTTTAGTCATATAATTGATAAATGTGCTCAATTTCAATCATTTCTTTGCGAGAATCACAGTTTTCCGACCAGGGCGTAAAAATGCTTGAAAATTGGGATTTTGAAGAAAAATGATTAAAATTTGACATATTTCTCAATCGCAGGACTAAAATTGATAATTTGAAAATAACATGACCAAAATCGAATAACACATCTAGGACAGGACCAAAAGTGTAATTAACTCGTATAGAGAATATGCATGCAAATTAAACTTTAGTATATATACCTTGCATAAAGAAATCCAGCGAATTCATAGATCTTGCACATTTGCTCAGCATATGCAACTTTGGCATTGCATTGTTTTCCGATCCTATGAATTGTAGTCGTCGTGTCTTCACCAACTGAATCTCTTACCCTACTATGTCGCAAGAACATTTGCTCTCTTGTGTATTTGGAGAAGTCATCAAAGTTTTTGATAAATTTCATTCTGGCAATTTTCTGTGATTGATCATCTACTAGAGGGTTTACTTTGAAGTATTCATGAAGATAATTAAAAGCATCACAAAACGTTAAAGGATTTGTGACACTAGATCCCACATGGTACACATTCACTTGTGGATCATCTTTATTTCCATGTTTTGCAATTGCTGCAATTGTTGTATTTGCTACCATGTCCACTGGTATCTGATCGTATAAACCACATATATCATCATAAAAATATATCAAATCTACTCACAACGACAGACAATGATGATTATGATGATGATGATGATGTACTTACAACATCCAAAACGACTTCAGGGTCTGCGAAAAAAGCTGGAAGATGTCCTTTTCCGTAAGCAATAATCACGGGATCAAACATCCTAACATCCAATATAAATTGAAACGATGGATTGATTGAAATCATAGATTTACACGAAATAAATCGATAGAACTAAAAGGTATACATAGTTGTGAGGCAAAAGAAACCTGTAGTTTCCTTGTATCCACCCAGGCAAAGGCTCTTTATAGCTACTTTCAATAATAGTTGGCCTAATAGTGAGCAAAGGAACATCTCCTTTAATTTCTTCCAAAACCATTTCGCCCATAGCCTTTGTCAGCTGATATGTATTATTCCATCCGAACATTGCTGCTCTGTTTGATGATACATATATATACTATGAAAACCATCACTACAATAAAAATGAGTATTTGCGATAACATGTTTTACGATAACAAAGATTATCGGCAAAAGTCAAGTTTCTGCGACAACAAATTATCGCAAGAAATGCTGATATAAATTGACAATATGATGATGTCACAAGAAGTAATGTAAACGACTGATTTGCGACAACATTGTTATCGTCAATACATTTGTGACAACAATGTTGTTGTAAAAAGTTATTTACTAGAAAGCTATTATGAAAATAATTTAGAGACAACACAACATGTTGTCGCAAAATGTATTTGTGACAATTATTAAGGTTTTTGCGACAACATTTTTTTGTTGTAAATACTCATTTTTCTTGTAGTGCATATGCATTAAGCACTAGATGCATGCCATCATTTTCATAGCGTAGACATCAAAATTGCAAAATCCACATCAACAATTCCAACATTCACATAGACAAAGTGATGGTTAGACGATCAAAATTGGAACTATCCCATTCGAAGTAGAAGGAAGAGAAAGATGAAGGGTATAACCTCTCTTGGCCAAGCTTTTTCATAACTTTGGTAGTGGTTTGATAGTTTGAAGAGGCCGCAGATGATTTCAGAATCATGTTCATCTCATTAGCTATATCTAATTGAGGAAATGAAGAATTATCCAACTCCTTTCTTGCATTCTCTCCCATAATCAACGGCTTTTCCAATATTATCCCTTCCTTAGCTCCATTAAGATAGGCTATATATCAATTCATATACACGCTCAATTTGGCATGGATGATCGAACCACAAATTAATTAATGTGTAAATTTAGTGATCTACATGCCGAATTAATTATTTTATTAACCCACTAACTTATCCATTCTATCACATTTTTGTCTAGTAATTTTACCCTTTATCTTTTAAAAATTCGAAAATCTAACCCAAATTTGGTTAGAACAATCAAATTGGGCTAAACTTTCATGTGATTAGCACGTGAACCCTAGTTTTCAAGTTATTTTTACCCAATAGCTCATCTGCTCTGGCAATTTTGCTCTAGAACTTATATATTCTGTCAATTTTGACCAGTAACTTTTCGAGTTTTCAGAACTTATTGGGTTTCACGTGCTAATTACATATGAATTATGCCGCCCGATTTGGTTGTTGTGGCTGAATTTAAGTCAAATGATTGATTTCAATCGATAAAGAGTAAAATTGTCGGCTCCGAAAAAATAATGTGTAAAATTGTCAGAATCAAAAGATTAATACATAAAAATAATTAATTCTATACATACCAGTTGAAAAATGGCAAAAGAGCTTGAGGTTCTTGCAGGTCTTGGCAAATCGCATTAACAGTTGAGGGCCATTCACGTTTGCATCAAATAGTAAGTCATACCTGGTGAAAACATAACATAGATATACATATATAAAGTTAAATTGCAAATTTAAAACAATAATTTTAATCTTTTGATCATCATTTAGAGACATTATTTTTTCACGTTTTGAAATAAAAAATGGACGAATTTAGGATGAATCAATCCGAATCGATGAATTTTTGGCTAATTTGCACGAGAAAATCAGGTGCCTAACCTAGTTAGTCCAAAATTCATCCATTCGGGCTGATGTGTCCTAAATTTGCCCATTTTCTAAAGATACGATCTCAATTTCAAAACCCTTAAAGATAATGTCCCTAAATAATGAATGAGCCAAAATTACTATCCTAAATTTGCAGTTTCCCCATATATAAATTAATTTGAGTAGCTTGTTGAAGCAAGTTTAAACTAACCTCTCATTAAAAGTTGTGCAACCTGCAGCTTGGATTATAATATCTACATCTCTTCTAATAGCATCACTAGAATCAGAATCCATGCCCAGATTTGGTTCACAGATATCTCCACAGATGGGTATCAATTTTTCCCTTATAAAAGCGTTGTAATAACTCCCATGTTTTTTTTTCAGACATTCCAACAATTCTGAATTTATTATCTACATTAAGTGTAGTTAAAAAGTTAGCAGTAAATTTAAGGTACTTCATGATCTCCATATATTTACGAAAATCTTTTTTATTTTTTTGATGAATTTCATCAAGCAATATGCACCCACTACAGTCCACCTAATCTCTTTTAATTAACTTTTGATCACGCATAATACTCATTTTTCTTGTAAATATGAGTATACCTATGCACGACCATGGTTTAAAATATGAACCACACACCGCCACCCCGTTCGTGCATTTCACAAACCACATACAATTGAATAGTTCGTGCAATGCAGAAACCACATACAAATACACATACTTCTTCTGTATGTCTGTCAAATGCAGCCTTCTTGTTCTTTGCCTTGATTAGTATATACACCTTTCCCACTGGGGTTGATCTTAATAATTTTTCCACAATAACTGTACAAAAAAGAATAAATAAATTAAAATAACAAAACTAAAATGAGAGCATATATATTGCAATTAATGTGTGTATATATATCAATTAATGTGTGTATATATATACCTTTACCAAGGAAGCCAGTTGCACCAGTAACAAAAATATTCTTCCCTTCAAAAAACTTAAGGATCCCTATTCCAGCATGAAGGATTTGAGCATCAGCATCCATCCTTATTGCTTCTACATTCGAATTTCCCAACTTCAGAGCGTTGCAACGAATATTGACGTTGGGATTTCGACTATTCTTCTTAGTTATAACATGATTCGGGAACAAATGGAGGTTTGTTTTCCGATATTTTACTGAAGAAGACTTGATTGGAAAGCATATGAAAGATGAGCTATGGGTCAACAACATTTTGTTTTGTTAGGTTAATTTCCTTAGATATTTTCAATAGTGTTGTGTCTGATCTGAATCCCATGCACTCTACTTATTTATAACAAGAAAATGAAAATCCCTATATGAGAGGAATCTCACCATTAATTTTATACTACTATATATATTGAAATAGCTGGTCAAAAACCGTCTCGGGGAAATTACAAATTTAGGACAATAATTTTTGGTCATCCATCGTTCAAGGACATTATCTTTTCGGGTTTGGGAATTAGGACACTATCTTTAAAAGGCGAGCAATATGAGGACAAAAAAGTCTGAATCAACGAATTTGGAACTAATTGGCACGAGAATGTTATGTGCCTTATTAAATTTGGACTTTTTGTTGATGTAACACTCTATTAATAAATTAATCTAATTCTTAAATGCCATGTCAGTAAATAATTATAATAAATATTTATTTATTTCCAAATTCATTTTCTGAAAATCTGAAAATTGTATTTAAGAAAAATTGGAATAAAATATGTAATAATAATAATAAAAGAAAGGGGATCGAAGAAGAGGGGAGCTGAAGATGGAGATCTGGAGGTGGAGTTGGGAGACTTGTGGTTGCCCACGACGGTGCTCACGCGGTGGTGTTGGCGGTGAGAGGATCTCGACAACTTGCGGCGGTAGAAGAACAGGAGGGTGGACGGTGATACTGTATCAAAGGAAGAAAAGATCGGTGGCGGCGGTGCTACGGTAGTCGTCATAAGTAGAGCAATGGCGGCACATGAGTGGTGAGAGGGAGAAGATGAGTGTTTTGATTTTTGATTTTTTCTTTTTTAAAGGGAAAAACTCTTTTTTTGTCCCGTTAAAAGTCTATGTCATTTTTTTGTTCCTTTAAAATCGTAAAATCAAAATTAGTCTAGTTAAGTCATTTATTTATTTCACATGTGGCCTTTATTTTTATATTTATTTTCTTTCTAAACATCCACGTCAGCCAAAATGAAAAAACAAAAAATATATCAACAAAATTAAAAGAAAAATAAAATCAAGATATTGCAGATCAGATCGCACCCTCCGTCGGAAATGTGCAGATCAGATCAGATCAAGATATTGCAGATCAAAATTATGTGTTCACGTTGATGGATGAGAATATGAAGAGCATCGATCCAGTAATTTCAAGCGCCATTAGGGGGTTTTCAACTTCGACAGAACCATGAAGTACCCGCTGGATCTGGACAGTTGGAGTAACCTAACGGCGGCGAAGGGGTTGAGGTATTTGGATCGGCATTGTTGCTGGAAAATTTGGGTTTCTTTTGGCTGCGACACGAGAGTGGTGGGTTTGAGGCTCTCCGGATTTGTGTTGCCTGAGAATTTGAGTTCTTCTTTTTGCGGCGCGAGAGTGGTGGGTTTGGGGCTCTCCGGATTTGTGTTGCCGGAGAATCTGGGCTCTTCTTCTTCTTTGACCGCTGGCGAATCTGTGTTTCCGGAGAATCTGTGTTGCCAGAACTGAGATTTTGATTTTAATATTTTAAATTTTAGTTTTGATTTTTTAAATTTGTGCAAATAATGATGTTGAATTTTTGGAATTATTTTTAAATGATAAATAAATGCCACATGGGCTTTATAATTCCACATCAGCATGAGATAGTAGGAAAGTTGCCAGAAAATCAGTTTTCCGGTGGTGAAAGGACTTAAATCGGACAGAATTGGACTTAACTGGACTAATTTTGATTTTGCGATTTTAACGGGACCAAAAACGGATAATAGGCTTTTAACGGGACCAAAAAAGAGTTTTTCCCCTTTTTTAAAGTTCACCTAGTCCATCAATATAACAAACAAGAAGAAATTTGTCAAAATGTACAAATTAAAATTTCAGATTTTTTGACAATGTTTCAAATTTTCAAAATTATATTTATAACTTTTTTAATATTTATTATTATTAGTTAATAATAATAAGTTAAAATATTATTGCATGCATGATTTAAGAAATAGTTTTATTGAGATTGAAAAAACTAATAACATTCATAAAAATATTATTAAAAAACATATTTAATTATTTTTAGATTTAATGTAGTTATTTTAATTATTATTACTACAATTAAATAATATATTTTAAAACTATTTTTCATGATTGTAGACATAATTTTATATTTATAAAATAGTACTTGTAATTGTAAGACAATTACTAAGATTTTTTAAATTAAAAAATTGCTATTTTTATAATTTATTATAACATTTTAAAAATGAAAATAAATATTTTAAATTTTAAAAAATACTGTTTAAGATTTCAAAAGATATTTTAGATTTTTTACTATAAGATAATATTTCAGATTTTTTGGAATTAAAAAAAATTACTTAATAATACTATTATAATAAAACTATTGTTTTTCAGAATTTTTAATGAGGGAGTATTTTGTTTAGTGATGTGGCAATTTGAAATTAAATTTATTTATTTGCAGTATGCCACATCAGTAAGAAGCCCGAATTCAATAAGACATGTGACTTTCTCGTACCAATTAACCCAAAATTTGTTGATTCAGACTCTTTTGTCCTCAAATTGCTCCTTTTTAAGATAGTGTTCTAATTCTCAGGCCCGAAAAGATAATGTCCTTGATTGATGAATGACCAAAAGTTATTGTCCTAAATTTGTAATTTTCCCTATCGAATCTATAGATTACATTAATAGGCTAGGTTAAAAACAATCTATCATCCAAAATATACATGACCTGAAATTTTTTGTAAATTTTTTAAATATTTCCTGTTTTCCATATGAGTTTTAAATTCATACATGCATTTAAAATCAAAGGTTCGGATTTTTCAGATACGATACACAACATTAATTTAAAGTTTATATGAAAGAAGCTAGAAAGTAAATTTGAGTTTCCCTCTCCAAAGAAAAACTCCAGTATTAGTTTGATCTCAACTTTAGGGTTGCTTATATTATCATTAATATAATATAAGAGCTAGCTGTCCCCAACAAGAACTGATCAATATTTAATTTTGATTAACTACTGCTTAAATTTTGTTTTTTTGCAGTTATCAACTGCACTTGCAAAGTTTGATTAATTTTTAAAAGAACTGGTCAAATAATGCATGGATCGAGATTCCCATCTGCGCACACCTACCCGCGGATCTAGATTCCCACTTCTTCCTTTGAATAATTGATCAAACTGCTGGATAAGGATAACACATTAATAATAAATTTAAACTGTCATTGTGGAAGATTGTACATTTTTTTATTTATCATGTGAAAATAATATAAATATATTAACCTCTTATATATATTATTCAACACACCAATGTTTTTACTTTGGTTTGCCTTTTATTTTTATTGTCTCTAATAATCCCTCAATATTTTTATAATTAGATGATAAAATTTGGAAGTACAAATCTTACAAAATGAAATTCACAAAATTTATTTTAAAAAATATATTTAAAAAAATTATTCAATTTCATTATTTAATAAATTTGAAAAGTTACTCATCTCTAGAGCCTGCGGGCCCGGCCCGATGGGCCGGCACGATTAACCCGAAAATTAGGCTGGGCTGGGCCTAGAAAAAAAGTGGCCCGAAAAGTGTCGAAACTTTTTGGCCCGGCCCAATGGCCCGATGGGCGAGATGGGCTCGGGCCAATTTGGCCAGTTGGGCTCGGGCTGGCCCGATGGCCCATAATTTTTAAAAAAAAATACATTTTTATCACAAAAAAATCTACTTCCCTAATGTTATTAGTGATAATTGATTCATAAACAAGTGGAGTTATCGTATTTTATTTTTGAAATTCAAATTTGTGGATCATAATTCAATTCCAAGTTTAAACTTGTTCAAGACTTGTTAGTTTTCTAATTTTAAATTCTTGTGTTAGTATTGTAATGTTGTTAATTTAGACATGTGGATGATTGAATAATCGTATTTTAAAATTTTAAATTCTATATGGACTTCACACTTATAAATTTGTAGTGGTGATACGTCGTATCAATATATATATATATATATATATATGTAATTATATATATTTGATTTGTTTAAAAAGACGATGTGGCCCGATTTGGCCCGTTGGCCCATACGAGGCTGGGCTGGGCTACAGATTTATGAGCCCGAACTAAGGATGGGCCGGCCCGGCCTAGCACGAAGCTTTCATGTGGCCCGTCGGGCCGGGCCGGGCCAGGTCGGGCCGCCCGTTTTGCCAGCTCTACTCATCTCCATTTTAGTTTTCTCTTATTTATTTATTTATATTTTTTTATTTCAGCTTTTAAATTTAACAAATTTTAAATATGTAAATAACTTATAGTATTGAAGTTTAGCATATGTTATTTAGAAAATTTAATTAAAACTTCTATTTTATTAATTCATAATGTTTTTGAGTAACATAAATTTTCAAGTAACTAATTTTGAGCATATATATTTAGTGTGCATTTGCTGCGTATAACCTGCCAACATAATCTGAATATATGGCTACTAAATATTTAGGAATTAGGAAATCTAAATCGAGCTATCATATTTATTAATAATTAAACAACAAATTAGCATGGATCTCATGCGCCCATATATATATATATATATATATATGGAGAAAAAATAAATAAAATAAAAGTATCCATTTTTCAATCTATGGAGGTCGGACCTCGCACTGGCACCACACGTGCGAATTGAGCTCATTTACCCGATTCGAGCTTCATTTGGGCAAATTACGCGAATTAAAAAAGATAGGATCCTCTTTTCCGGGCCTGAAAAAAATTGTCCTATTTTACGCACGGGTCAAATTATGAGGCAAAAATAATACTTAACTCTATGTTTAATTTGTCCAACATAAATATTCAGATGAATTGATGGGTAATCAATTTATATTTAGCAATACTTTTAAAAGTTATTGAATGAATAACTTGTGATTTCATAAGTGGAAATACCTCTGATTACCCAATTTGATAAGTCAAGGAACTTGTTTACTCATTTTTCTAGAAAGTTACTTTTTTACCCAATTTGAGGGTGAAATGTTAATAATGCTCTCAACTTAAGTTTATATTTACATAAACAACAAATATATCAGCATCCACAATATGTTGAACCTTTCTACATGTCTTGAACACGATATTATATTCCGTGTTCACGACATGTTGAACCTTTCTGCATTTTGTGAACACGATATTATATTTTGTGTTAACGATACGTGAACCTTTCTACATTTCCTGAACACGATATTATATTCCGTGTTTACGACATGTTCACCTTATCTGAGAAGTTGACTCGAGTCCAGAATATTTTCTGAACTTTTCTTATGTAAATATAACTTAAGTTGAGGGTATTATGGACATTTCACTATCCAAATTGGGTAAAAAAAGTTACTTCCAAGATAATTGGGTAGATTATAAGTTCTTTGGCTTATGAAAATGGGTACTTTGGAAATTGACCCATATATTGCATAATTACATGGATACCCCTACTTTTATTTTATTTATTTTTTTCTCCATATATATGGGCGCATGAGATCCATGCTAATTTGTTGTTTAATTATTAAAAAATATGATAGCTCGATTTAGATTTCCTAAGTAGCCATGTATTAATACAGATTATGTTGGCAGGTTATAGGCAGCAAATGCACACTAAATATATATGCTCAAATCAAAATTAGTTCCGTAAAATTTGAGGCCTAGAATTCTAAGACCCACAGCCACAGGCGTATAACATTGGTAGAATCCTATCACAAATCTAATTATATATATATTATGATGAATGATAAATGATCTATTCTTATGAGTTTACCCAGGAATTGACATGTAAAAATGAGTTTGATCTTCTATCTTACCAGATTATATTCATGAGATTGTTTCATATAGAAAAAAATTGCATTTTCTCTGTAATTATATTATTTAATTTGTTATTTTTGTTTGATTAATTATTAGTTTATCAATATTATAAAACATGTAGTGATCATTGACTATGTAATTTAATTAAGTGGATGTAACATCTATTTTATGTATGGGCGAACATCTGATGAATAAAAAGTATTGTAATATAAATAGTTCATTTTGAGTTTTAAATAACTTTAATAATTAAATCTTAATTCAATGTTATAAACCATATCATACTGGTATAAATGTGGCTCAAAAAATTGTTAAATAGGTGGTGTTGGTTGGGCCATTGATTAATTATGATCCAACTATGCAACTTGGACTAGCTATAGCCATGCTACTCAATCTCCCCTCACCGATATCAATTTGATCCACCATTAATGACCATTTGAATTATTGTTCTACCCTTTACATATATATATTTTTAAAATGATTAAAGTGATGTGGCTTAGTCAATTCTTCATCCCATATTCCAAAATTGAATTAAATACATATTAATTACATTTCAATCATATTTGTCTCTAACAAATTTCAATGGCCATCTTCCATCTTCTTTCTTGAAAAACTCTCACGTGACATTCTATGCATTTTTTTTTTCTTAAGTATCCATTGAAAAAAAAGTTGTATAAGATAAAAATTATATATACACATATATGATACAATATAGTAAATTTATTTTGTTTGGAGTTACAAAATATGGATACTACGAATCCAACTTCAAGTCAATTTAGAAGGGATCTTATGGAGCAATTATTTGGCTTATGCATTGTGGATGAAGTTAAGGTGTCTGTGATTGAAATTCAAGCATATAATTATTTTCAATAACATTTATTGTTAATGTTATTTCTATTAAAATTTATTATTGAAAGTTATTTAAGGGTCTAATGATTATTATAAATCAATATTATTCTTAAGTATGAGTGTCTCTTAAAGACTTGAATAATAGTATTGATATAATTGTCAAAACATTTGTGACAAGTAAATTTAGATTGAGAAGTAAGAACAAATATCACTAAATAGTTCAATTAAGTGATGAAATGAAAAAAAGTTAAAAAATAATTTAATAACAAATAAAATTATGATTAATAAAAAACTGGAAATTAGCTATTTTTCTTAAGAATAACAAACAATTTTTAATTGAAAAGATTCAAACTTAATTACTATTTCGATTGATTTTAATTAAGGTTTGTCGATTGATTTTGTTGTAGATGCGGGCTTAAGAATGAGTATGCATAGCTATTTTTCTTAAGAATAACAAACAATTTTTAATTGAAAAGATTCAAACTTAATTATTATTTCGATTGATTTTAATTAAGGTTTGTCGATTGATTTTGTTGTAGATGCGGGCTTAAGAATGAGTATGCATAGCTATTTTTCTTAAGAATAACAAACAATTTTTAATTGAAAAGATTCAAACTTAATTATTATTTCGATTGATTTTAATTAAGGTTTGTCGATTGATTTTGTTGTAGATGCGGGCTTAAGAATGAGTATGCAGAAAAGCAAGTGTAATCAACTTCCATAGATTTTGAAAGGGATGTAAAAAAATTTAAAGATATAAAAGAAATTTTGGTTAAAGGATTTTGAAAGGGATGTAAAAAAATTTAAAGATATAAAAGAAATTTTGGTTAAAGTTAAAGATATAAAAGGAATTTTGGTTTATTGGAAAAGATGCACAACTTTAATGAAGAAAAATAAATTATAATTCAGACAAAATACATATTATATATATACACAAATCTTTAATAGTATTATATTTATTTATTTATTTACATTAAATATGATATAAATTATCCCCATGCAAATTAATATTTAATATTGAAATTATTGATTGGATATCTATTGTTTGTATTTAAGAAATCATTCAATAAAAGTTAATTTAGTTAAGATCAATAAAATGAGAATAAACTAATACAATATTTATATTATTAAATCAAATGGATTAAATAGTAAAAAATGCAAATAAAAAAATTTGTTAACGTGACACTTAAAAATATTAATTTAAAAATACTTACGAAGACATTTAATTTCACACTAAATACATATTATATATACATGTATGTATACACACACAAGATTTAATGGTGTATAATTATTTATTAATTTATATTATATATGATATCAATTATCCTTTAACAAATTAATATTTATTATTGAAATTATCGTTTGAACAATATCTATTGTTGTTATTTAAGAAATTATTCAAAAAAATTAACTTAATTAATATTAATAAAATAAGAATAAGCTAATACAATATTTATATTATAAATTGAATGTATTAAATAATAAAAGATACAAAATAAAAAAAAAATAAAAAACAACTGTTGACATGACACTTTTGTGGGGAAAATGTTATTTATGTAAATATTTCCAACTTGTCCTTTATTATTATATTATTATTAGAAATATATAGATAGATTTATATATTTATTTTTTCTTTTGAGTTTTTATACAATAAATATAAAATTAAATATAATAAATATTAATATTTTTAATTTTTTATTAATAAATGTAAAATGAAAGTTACAAATGATTTCTTAAAATAGAAATATTTAATAAATGAGATATTTATTATAGTTATTTTAGCAGAATATTCTGCTTTTATATATATATATATATATTTATGATTATCATGCTATCAATTTAATATATGTTTTTGGTAGTATATATATTAATTATATTTATATATATATATATATATATATATATATAAAGTACATTTAGGAGTAATTGAGTCCACAAGTTTGGCAAAGACGCCACATAATTTTTATAAGTTTATCTAAATCAAATGATGTCATTTTAGATGAATATGAATGTAGATGAGGAGACTATTTCAATTTTGGTGATATTAATTAGTTTTCAACTTTTGAAGACCAAGTATCTGTTTTTTTAATTTTGAACTTCTATGTTTTGTTTTTTTTTTTTTTTTTCAATTTCAATTCTTTGTAATCAGAAAGTTCAAAATTACTAATGTTGCCGCCGTGAGAAATTTTGACATGGCCTTTGAAAAGTCTATTGTGGCAGCCAAATTCCGACAACCACAACAATGATTTGAAAATGTCTACCAAAAAAAGATTTATATTGGAAAAAAATTAAAACATAGATAATCAAATTAAAAAATGAATATTTAGTTGTCAAAAAATAAAAAATACCAAAATAAATCATTTTAACTCTTTAAATGAATACGATCTTAATCACATGCCTTAAGTGACAATTAAATGATAAGTGTAAACATAGATCACCAAAAAAGTTTCCTTAGGCAAAAAGTTTGTTAGAAACGATCCTTTAAATCAAACCTAACTTAGTGGATTTCCTTCGTGAGAAGGGGAATAGTGACCTAAAAGGATTACACCACCTTCAAACCACTATAAGTCGTGTGTTTTTATTTGCTGCATTTACCACTTTATTTCTTGCTGCATATCTTCATATGGTTTATTGCATGCTTTCTATGTTTTTTATGATTCAACCTTCTAACTCTATAGTTAAAGGTTACACTTGCTGAAATTCTGTCGAACTTATTTTATTGCGTTCAAAATTCTGAAGTGTTAGACAGTTGCATTCCTATAGTGCTGCAAGCAGAACACTGAGAAGATTGTTGCAAGCATTAATAGCTTGCAGCAGTTTACCAGAGTAAAATATAAAAATTGTTAGAAGTTCATTTACCCATCTAAACTAAACATGGGCATCCGGTTTCCCGATTCCGGTTTCGGTTCGGAACCAGTGGTTTCGGTTTCCGGAATGGCCGAACCGGAACCGAACCAGGGGGGGAATGGCGGTTCCGGTTTCGAAACCGGCGGTTTAACCGGAATCGCCGGTTTCAGCCAATTTTTCCTTTTTTCTTTCAATCACCAATTTTGATTTTTAATACTTGTTTTCAACTAAATTGATATTTTAGAATACAAAATATTAAATCTAACAAATAATAATTAAGTGCACAAACTTTTGATAAAAAAATTGGAAAATTACAACTTGAGTTTACATAAAAAAAATTACAATTTATAAGATTCTATCTATTACAAATTTACATAAAAAAAATTCTATCTATTACAACTTTTCAATTTTATCTACAAATTTGTATATAAAAGATTGGGAAGGGGAAAAAAAATTGAAAGAGCTTGAGTTTCATTATAATTTTGGAATTGAAATTCATTTCCAATTTATAATGAAATTGCCTACGTATCCTTAATTTATAAAATTAAGGAATCAAAGCTCACACAGTTCTCTTACCTCAACTTACCCGCCTATCCAATAATTATAATCTTCGAAGTTGGTTGGTATGTCACCGCCGGAGGATGATGTGTTCGAGTCGTAGCCAAACAAATCGGGACCACCATCTTCCAATGCTGCTTCGTTATCTAGATGTTGTTTACATCTTTTAGCTTTGCATCAATTTTCAAGGAGCATAAGGTTTTGCACATTCTCAATGGCCAAGTTTGCACGTCTCGGAGCCAATGTGTGGCCCGCAATACTAAATGCATGTTCAACCGAGATCGTCGAGGTGGGATTTACAAAAAGTTCCTTAGCAATAATGGTTAAAATAGGATACATGGTGGTCCTTCGTGACCACCACTTCAATAGATCTAATGGGTCGTAAAAAACAATTGATTCAAAAGT
This sequence comes from Scutellaria baicalensis, assembly GCA_005771605.1. NCBI lineage: Eukaryota > Viridiplantae > Streptophyta > Magnoliopsida > Lamiales > Lamiaceae > Scutellaria > Scutellaria baicalensis. Next base: position 9,868,470 of record CM016726.1, on the reverse strand, counting down.
GGTACGTAAATAATTATCTAATTCTTGTGAAGGGTTACTTCTAGCTCGTTTTTGTGTTCTAATGTCGTAAAAGTTATATAATTGACTAAGGGCCGGTCCAAAGTGAGATGAAGAAGATGAAGAACTACTAGATCCTACATTTTCACTAGTATTTACATTTTCACTAGATTCACTACTATGTATTGTTTTGTATTCTCTAAATAAATCAACCAAATATGTTTTAGCTCTAGAAACTACTTCTCTAGGATTAGACACATAATCTACTTCATCATAATCATTTAGAAGTTCATTTGGAAACAATGCATTATAATACATACTTAATAATTCTTCTAGGCCATCTTCTCTAATCCTAGAATCTAATAATTTAGCATACAAAAATAGGGGGGGGGGGTATTTCATGAAAATATTTTAACCATTTTGATCTCATCAAAATAAGTACATGGCTCAAAGAATCATAATCAACAAAGACATGAAAAATTAAAGCAACTTTAATACATTGATCTAATGCTATAGGAGAAGTAGGGTAATAACATACACTAATGTTCTTAGTTGCTTGTTCAAAAACCTTTAACATTTCTAACAAATTTGTGCAAGAATCCAACAATCACTATGTAACATAACTTCATGAGCATTATCTTCCAACAAAAAAACACATAAAATTTCTCTATAATCATAAGTATCTTGAAGCATATAATATGTAGAGTTCCACTTTGTCTCAACATCTCTAACAAATTTTCTAACTTCCATACCATTATCCTTACAAAACCTAGCCCATTGTTTACGTCTAGCAACGGAAGAAGTTATATAATTAATTGCTTTTCTAATTTTCACTAATTCTTTCTCTACAACTTTTAAACCATCTTGAACACATAAGTTAAAAACGTGAGCCATGCAACGGGTATGGAAAAATACACCTTGTATTGAAGGTTTACAAAATTCAAGGGTAGGTATGCTAGCGGTATTACTTGATGCATTATCAAAGACTACGACAAATATTTTAGTTAAAATCTTATAATCATTTAAAACTTTAATAATTACTTGAGCAATATGAAATCTGGTTGCGGATTCTTGAAATGTTACAAAAGCAATTAAACGTTTTTTTGATGATTACATGCATTATCAATCCAATGACAAGTAATACCCATATAATTATTAAATTGAAAGGATCCTTCCAACAATCACAACAAATAGTAAATTTGTTTTAAGTTGAGCTAACTCTTCTATTAATTGATATTTAAATTCCATAACTCTTTTAGCCATATCACGTGTTTGAGTGTTCCTAAATGTAACTCTAGCAGACAGTTGCAAATAATTATTAATATGTTCTTCATATATGTCATCACATGAATATCCTAGTGGAAGATGTTTCATGGCAATCAAATCACAATTTCCTTTCCTCCATTCTAATTGACTAAATTTAAAAGTTAAAGAATCCATACCTAGTGACGAGCCGGTAGATCCTCGTAGTTGCGTTTGAGACCGGTCCAATCCCATCTTGTCCAGATGCTTCTTCAAGATATAGTTGGTGAAAGTTCCATATCCCCCTCCATGCTTGAACTTGTATTTGTTCAAACAATGGTTGCAAGACACAATGTAGTCGATGTTTGAATTAGGACATTGCTCCTTCTTGAAGTGGACAAAGAAAATGTCACTTCGAAGTGATGATGCGGCTCTAGTTGAAGTGGTTTGAGTAGGGGCACCACCTCCTTCTTGTGCACTTTCTTGTGTTGTAGGAGGAGGTGGCATCTCATCTTCACTTTCTGCCAAGACGGCTTGGATTTCGGGCCCAAATCAACATCATCACCCAAAAGCTCGTCGATGTAAGTATCATCATCTCGTGTGAATTGAGGAGGGGGCATGAGATTTTTACCCTTACCACGAGATGTAGACGACGATCCTCTTCGAGGCATGATGTACAAATATAGGAGTAGAAATGTAGAAGTAGAAATGTAGAAGCACAAAGTAGAATTGAAAGAATTTTGCTAGAATTGCAAGAATTTTGAGAGAGAGAGAGAGAGAGAGTAAGAATTGAGAGAGATAGAGCAAGAGAGAGGTGTGAAAAATACAACATTTCAATCCCTATTTATAGATTTCAAAAAAATAAAAAAAAATAAAAAAGAGGGGGACGCTCCGGTTCGGTTGAACCGGCGGTTCGATTCAGTTTGTCAATCTGGGCTGTTGATCTCCAACGGCCCGTAGATCGAAGTCGTCGATTTCAAATCTTGGAAAATCGACGGTTCGAATAGCCGGTTCCAAACCGGTCCGGTTCGGGCCGGTTTCCAACGGCTACTTCCCCCTAGCTGTCGATCTCCAATGGCTATATGAGATTCAACGAGAGCCGTCCACATGGCAGATCCGATTTAAAAAAATTTGAGAAAACCGGCGGTTCGAACCGTCGGTTTTGCGGTTTGGAAAATCCCGAACCGTAACCTAACCGGATATATCCGGTTTCCGATTATGGTTCGAAACTGGAACCGGGTCAACGGTTCGCCGAACCGGATGAACATGTTTAATCTGAACCACTTGGGACTAACAATAATTTTTTTTTATTTCTTGGTGTAATTATGTCACTCAATTTTATTTTTTTAACAATTCTACTTCATAATTAAGCCTTTTAAATGTTAAGTTAGAGAAATATGTTTTCTTTGAATTGAAGTTTTAATTTCCTAACAAAAATTAAACACAAAAACTCATGTGAGACGGTCTCACGGATAGTTTTCGTGAGACGGATCCTTATTACCCATAAATTGAACTCATATCCATAATTTTCATATGAATTGCTAAGTGTGGGTTATGAGTTAACCCGTCTCACGAAAAAAGATCTGTGAGACGGTCTCACTGAAGAGCTACTCAAAATTAAAAAGTTCAATTTATATGTTGTTCGTTTAATTTAACGTCTTCACACAATTAATTAGAAAAAGTGTAATTTGGATATGTTTAATAAATTCAAAATAAAAAACCATTTAATAAGTATAAAATATAATAATAAATAGTATTAAAAATGAAAAAAAAAATCAAAATAAAAACATTTTTCAAATAGTTAAAATTAAAATTTTCACATGAATAATTTTCTGAATTGTTTACTAAAAACCGTTTATTTGTTATTATTTTCATAAAATTTTGATGGACTTTTCCATTTGATCGATTGTAGTTCAATTTTGATTTTTTTTCTATAATAATATATAATAATATTATAAATGTAATTAACCAACCGTACACCAGGTGAGTGAATTACTAATAACCATAGTAAGGTGAAGTACTAATGAAGTTAAAACAACAGTGATTAAATTGAGTCGTGCAAATTGAATGAGGTTCAAACCCTGATCGTACTCGAGTAAATAGAATCAGATTCAAATTCTAAACAAAATTCTCATATTGACCGAAATAGTTGGTTAAATTTCTAAATTCAAATAAGGTTAAATTTGTCAAAGAAACAAGATACGAAGGTGTGTTGAGAAGTAATGGGGTGAATCATCTCTCTCAAGTTCAACCTTCTTATTAATTCAACCATCATAATATTCAGTATCGTGAAGCTTTTCCAGAATGTCGCCAAAGACATCGGAGAACGGAATGGAAGGCGACGATGAGAGAGAAGAAGAATCCGAAGAAGATATGTCCGAAGGAGAGGAGGAGGAAGGAGAGGAGGAGGAGGAGGAGGAGCCGCGGCTCAAGTACCAGCGCATGGGCGGCAGCGTGCCCGCGCTCCTCCAAAGCGACGCCGCTTCGTGTATCGCCGTCGCCGAACGCATGATCGCCCTCGGCACCCATGCCGGCTCCGTCCACATTCTCGATTTTCTCGGTAACCAGGTCAGTTTCGTTCCTTTTTGCTTCGATTGGATTGTCTGATTTGATGTGTGTAAGAGGGTTATTGCTCGAATTAGGGAGATTCTTGTCATGATCGCGAGGGAATTGATTGAAATTGACTTTTTTTTGTTTTGTTTTGTATATGGCGTTTGAATTGTGTTGGATGATAGCGCAAGCTTCTATGTGTTATTTAGGGTTGCTCGGAAGTCTTTGTTTGGTATTTAGTTAAAAAATAGCAGGACTGTGAAAACCTGAAATTATATAAAGAAGCAATTTTGTAGTTCCTGTGCCTTCTCGTAACTAACATTTCTGTGTCCAAAAGTACAGCTTCAAGTGAATTAGTTAAACAGGATATCAGGCAGAAGGGTAGTAAGTGTTTCATATTAGAAGTCATATCTTGATGATTAAAGTGCTCCAAGTGCAGAGACCTATTGCTGTGGCTTCTTTCTATTCAAAGACAACCAAGTGTAGTGATCAAAGTGTCTTCTTCCTATTCAAAGACGTAGGTTTATAGCCAAGTCTACTGTTAGGAATATTGCTCACATCAGATTGATCATAGATAATGGTGCATCGGGATGATCATTACTCCAACTAGTCTAATGGAGGGCATTTGGAACTTCAAACAGAATCCTGATAAGTTCAAGTTTTGATTTAAGATATGAGGGGAAAACATTTGGTTTTGTGACTAAAATAACATAATTCCCTATGCTCCATATGTCAGCGAAATCCTCAGTAATACTACATTTCAACATAAGTTAACAAAAGTTTTTGCAAAGTCATCCAGAAATAAATTTAACTTTTGATGTGTTTATGACAGGAATAAATCTCTGTTCCTAGAAAACTAGCTAATCTTGGTGAATCAGTTAATATTCAATCCTATCTGATGTGAACCTTTGCATCTTTACCTTTTTGATCATGTGCAAACTAATGTTCCCTTTATAGGTTGATGCGGAGTCATTTTATTACCTACCACAGTTACCTTTCAGATATCCATGATTGCATGACTTGTCCTTTTTACCTCCTAATAATGAGACCTTATATTATACTGGATCCAGTTTAACTAATTGGCAGACTGCAGAACAATCTAGCTACCCAATTGAAATGAACGCTAATTAAATGCATTTCAAGTACTCTAGTAGTACTTGACCTGTTAACACCTCCCCCCCATAAGTAATTTCACTTTCTTCTAGACAAATACTATAGTGAGGTTTTTTTTCCTGGAATTCAAATGGTTTCCAAGATCACTTCCAGCTACGGGTGGCAATTCTTGACCCAACATGACTCATAAGCAGGAATCACTAAGATAAATGATAAAAATAAGACAACTCAAAGATTCTGGTTGTGTCAAGATTCTTGTCACAGAGATAAGTGATAAAAGACATGTTTTTTTTTTTTTTGAAAGTTAAACACAACTTTATCATTGAAATAAGACATATTCAAAGATAAATTTCACAAATAAGACATGACATTACATGTGTAAACATGTTAGACAACACAAAGGCATGAATTTCTTTGAAGTTAAAATCATACTTCCCCTGTACAAAAATAAGGTGTTGTTTTAGGAATGTAAGTTATAAGTGCCCTCAATCTTCCAAAATGTCCCAAACTTACTCTTCTTGAACTAAACACTTAATGTGAACAAAAAACACTTAATATAGTTAAATACATATGGACAAACAGTCATTTCATAAGGCTCCTTAATCCATGAGTATTCTAAAATGATACTTAATTGGAGGCAGAGGGAGTTTCCTTTTTTTTTTTTTTTTAACTATTAAATAAAATGGATGACATGTTATTTATGTATGACTTGAGACATAACAAAAATACATGAATTGTGTGGCCTAACTTTCTTGCATAGGCCTTTTATTAGTCCATAAGAGTTCTGTTTGCTAATGTTTGAAGCGTCTTCTATTTGTAGTATGAAAGAAGTTTGTCAAATACACTCCTGTGTTTTTTTAGTTACGTACAGTTGTTGCTTCAGCATGGCAATGTGCCATGTGGTGACACAATATTCATTCAATGCAGCATAACTTATTTTGACCTCATTGAGGTGAATGTTGACTAAATGCAATTGTGGGCTCCTTTCTACAAGGAATTGTTTTGGCTGATAATGTGACTGGGATAAAAGATCAAGTAATCTACTTGATGTTTCAGATGGCTAACAATTTTCTTCTTCTCCAGGTCAAAGAATTCATTTCTCACACTGCTGCAGTTAATGATCTTTGCTTTGATATCGAAGGAGAATACATTGGAAGCTGCTCTGATGATGGTTCTGTTGTAATTAGTAGTCTTTTTACTGAGGAAAGAATGAAATTTGAGTATCATCGCCCTATGAAGGCAATTGCTCTAGACCCGGATTATGTGAGGAAATCATCCAGAAGATTTGTTACTGGAGGTTTAGCTGGTCATTTATATTATAACGTGAAGAAATGGATAGGCTACCGGGACCAGGTTTATTTAGGTTTTGTGATTCACTGTACTTGTATGCTATCTTAAAGAACTCTAAAAAGCCTTCTGAAACTTTGATATCAGCAAAGAAAATTTCCTTGTCCCAGGTTTTGCACTCTGGTGAAGGTCCTATTCATTCAGTGAAGTGGAGAAATAATCTAATTGCCTGGGCTAATGATGCTGGTGTAAAAGTTTATGATGCTGCTAATGATCAACGTGTAACATTCATTGAAAGACCTCGAGGAAGCCCCCGCCCTGAACTTCTGCTTCCTCATTTAGTTTGGCAAGTAAGTATGTTATAGTTACTTTAATACCTGATAACCTGTTACAAATGGTAATGGCATGAAAACGGAAAAAACTTTGGACCAAGTAGCATTTACAGTACACTGCATTGTTGCTGATATTAGTGCTTCTCACGTGTTCTGCACTTCATTCAGGATGACACACTGCTGGTCATTGGATGGGGAACATCTGTAAAAGTAGTATCAATAAGAAACAATCAGAATAAGGGCTCTAATGGCACTTATAAGCATATACAAATGTCCAGCATGAGCAAGGTGGATATCGTGGCATCTTTTCAAACTAGCTATTTCATATCAGGAATTTCCCCGTTTGGTGATTCTTTGGTTGTTCTAGCATATATCCCTGTGGAAGAAGATGGAGAGAAGGACTTCAGCAGTGCTATTCCTTCACGACAGGTATTTGCAATGTCATTCAGCAATACTGACCTAGGGGGTTTGGCAAGCAGTTCTTTCGCATGTATGCTTGTACATATTTTAGTTTCTGATTTGGATTTTAGAGTGGCTTGAACCACTTTTAATCTCTCTGGGCAAGTTATGTATAACATTGAAAATAATTGTTCGCTCATTGATTAATTAAGTGAATTGACTGCTTGTTTTGTATTTCGATCCAACAGGGAAATGCTCAGAGACCTGAAGTGCGTGTTGTCACTTGGAATAATGATGAACTGGCGACTGATGCACTGCCCATTCATGGCTTTGAGCATTACAAGGCCAAAGATTATTCGCTTGCTCATGCCCCTTTCTCAGGTAAAGCTTGTCTACATGTAATCTAAGAATAACTGCAGCTCTTTGCTGATTCCTTTCTGGTTCTGTTTTATTTGTATTTTTGTTAAAGTAGTTCTTTAATAGCAGAGCTGACATCAATGACTTGATACAGGTAGCAGCTATGCAGGTGGTCAGTGGGCTGCTGGTGATGAACCTTCATTCTATATTGTGTCTCCAAAGGATGTAGTTATTGCGAAGCCTAGGTAAGTGGGTGGCTTTTCCTTGTCTTCCTCTGATTGTTACCTGGGATTCCCTTTTTTTTTTTTTTCAAGTGAGTTATAGACAATTGATAAGTATTGTAGGTTTGAGGTACAATGTTGACATTTTAGTACTAAAGAGAACCCTTTGTAGTTTGTGGTTCATGTGCTGTCCTTTTCCTTACTATAGCTATGTGCCATTAAACTGTCAGGTTTTGACTTCTTGTTTCTCCAGCCAATTTAGGCTTGCCAGCCCAAAAAGGCTGGTTCTAGGTGTATGCCACCAATTTGTTGAAAAAGAATTTTGTTAGTTTGGTATTTATTATATGAAATTTGTCAAATTATTTTTGGGTGAAGTTGCATGGGACTTTGAGGAGGATGGGTCTATTAACTTCCTCCTGGAAGCAAACATTGGGGAGGGTTCTGGGACAGTAGTCAAGTAAGGAGGTTGCTTTCTGGAGTATCTTAATCTCGTACAGTGCTTTGTTTGGTTTCATAATATAGGGATGTTCGTACCTGAATGATTCTTCTTATTTTACTCTTTTCATTTTAATTAATTCCATTGTTTCTGGATGCTGGATGTGGTTCTGAATAACTTCTCCTCTTCAACCAGAAAGAGGATATGATAATTGTAAAATTTCACAAACATTATGCTCTATCATTCTCATACTGAGGTTACTTAAATTGATATTAGGGATACAGAAGATCACATATCTTGGCTTCTTCAGCATGGATGGCATGAAAAAGCCTTGGCAGCAGTTGAAGCTGGTCAGGGTCGGAGTGAGCTTATTGATGAGGTAGTATGTTTACTTTTAGTTTGCCTGGTTTAGATTTTTATAAGTTGTGTTCATGCTTTATATCTTGGCTGTAGAAGAGCTTGTATAGAATTCTAGCTAATGACATTGAATTATTTTCTTGTTTATTTATAATATCTTCTCATTACATTAAGGTTTTTTTGTCAGTGAACACTCTTACACTGTTGCCTTTTAGTTTGATGCTCATACATTTGATATCAAATATCAAACTTGGCACTCTCTCACACTGTTTGCCTTTTAGTTTGATGCTCATACATTTGATATCAGATTGCTAAACTTGGGTATCAAGGTACCGATAAATTTTCTGGTGTGAGATCTGACAGTCTTTTGATGTGCTCATGACATCATGCTTTCAATTAACAAAATGACTTAAAAGTCTGATATAGTGTTCACTGTGAAGCAAGATTGAAATTCAAAATGTTCACCCTCCTATATATTAAATTAAGTTGCTTTGTGACTTTGATAGTAAACAAATTTTACAACAGTTAAAACCTGTTAATAAATGTTTGTATTTAGGGTGTCCGGCTGTCTGCATACCATTTCTTGAATTGAAAATGTTTTTCATAAGTGTAATGAAGAAGCATGCTGTTTGTATTATCTTTTCTCTAAAGAATTGCAAAATCTCATTTCTTCTATGCATTTTTACCAATGCATTTAGTCCATGATGCAAAACATCTAAAAGTGTTCCTTAAATTTGATGTCCAACACACAAAAAGTGTTCCTGAGTTGTTGCTTTTCTACTTCCATAGAACTTGTTTTCATGGAAAAAAAAGTGCAGCTATAATGTAATATCATGAAAACCCATGAAAATAATGTGCAAAAAAGCTTATTGCCATCCATTGCCAACAGCATCAATCTATTAACATGGGTTAGAAATGTGTCTGCTTAAATTTTGAGTGTGCAATGCTGATTTGTATACAAGAGTATTTTAAGTTGTTTGAGCTGGTTCATTTGCACGTGTAGATGTATATCTAATTTGTTCGATTCAAAACAGGTGGGGTCTAGATATCTTGACCATTTAATTGTGGAACGCAAATATGCTGAAGCAGCATCTTTATGTCCCAAATTACTGCGGGGATCAGCTTCTGCATGGGAAAGGTACTGTCATCATATCTATTTGTGCATGAACATATCAGTTTGTCTATTATTAACTTGAGAGATTTGGGGTTTTACTGGATGCAGGTGGGTTTTCCATTTTGCTCATCTGCGTCAACTCCCTGTATTGGTTCCTTACATACCAACAGAAAATCCAAGGTTACGAGATACTGCTTATGAGGTGCTTAATCCTTGGTGTTCCTAGTTACCTCATATCCTTTAGGTTGTATTTATCAGTGTCAAATACCTAATTGCTACCTGAAATATATGTTGCATACCAGGTTGCTCTAGTTGCTTTGGCAACAAATGCATCATTTCACAAGGATCTCCTGTCCATTGTTAAAACTTGGCCACCTTCAATATATTCTGCTTTGCCTGTTATCTCAGCTATAGAACCTCAGCTTAATACTTCATCATCAACAGATGATCTCAAAGGGGTTAGTATCTGGGAATATTGTTTAGATCTTGCATGCACCTGCACTTGCTAACTACATGATGCTACTTCATGTCAGGCTCTGGCTGAGCTATACATAGTTGATGGACAATATGAGAAAGCCTTCAACTTGTATGCTGATGTAAGTGGTCTGCCTGTAAATTAAATCTTTAACCATTTAGCTTCACTCCCCTTCTTAAAGTGATTACTGATTTGCCATTTGGGAGGACTATCTTGCTATAGGTGCTGGTATAATACTTGGTTCCTCTAGTAAATAATATTTTTTGATTTTTATGTTTTTCAGCTTATGAAGCCGGATATATTTGACTTCATTGACAAGCATAATTTGCATAATGACATTCGCGAAAAGGTACTTTAAAAACTATATTGATTAATTGAATTATTATCATGTCAGCTTTTGCTTGCCTGATAATAAATTTATTCACCAAATATGGTTTCGCAGGTTGCCCAGCTAATGATAATAGACTGCAAACGTGCAGTTCCGTTGTTTATGCAGCACAAAGACATTGTAACTCCATTTGATGTAGTTTCACAACTTCAGGCCGCAAAGAATAAGTGTGATTACAAATACTTTTTACATCTGTATCTTCATTCATTATTTGAGTCAGATCCCAATATTGGAAGGGATTTCCATGACATGCAGGTTTGTCTAATTGGCAATGCTTTACCAGTGTTTTCTTTTATCTTTTTAAGTATGCATACTTTCTTAGCAAGCATACTCAGTAAAATATCATTTTTCAATATTTTATTAATCCTGAATAAGTAAAAGAATATAGTGAACTTGAAAGCCAGGTTCATTTCTCCTTATGTCTCTTCTTATATATTAATAGAGGGGTAGTGTCAATGCCAGACTCCTTGTATGAGGTACAAGCAGAGTTAATTTTATGAAACATTAAAAGATAACCTGCAAAAACTATTCTAGCCCTAGCCTATGTTTAATGTATGAAAACAATAAACTGAGGAGAAATTCCTTCCTCTCTACCCATACAAATGATCGATAGATTAATTTCCTTTTCAGAATTTGAGAATGATTTTCCCCTTGGTCCCAAGGTTAGCTCAGACCAGGTTATGGAGATTGGAGACTATGTTTGCCTATGCTACGGTTAAGAACAAGATGGACATGTTGAAATTTGTCTGATTTAATGTTAATGTTCTTTGTGAAAATACCTTGAAACTGAAAGAAGTGAAGTCAATTATTCACATTAAGCCGTGTTGAACATTGTGGGAGGAGTGTGCTTATGACAAGAAGTATAAAAATTCTAAATCTCTGAGTTGTTTAAACTTTATGACTGATTTCTCTAGGTGTGGCTCTTCTCCAGCCACTTTTGTGAGTCTTATTTTCTGGTAAAGTGTCTACCATTAGCATAGTAGATCCATCAATTGTGATTTATGAGTGAACTGGGATGTAGATATTGGTACTTGATGTAGCTATCTGTCATGCATTTTTAGGACTTTGGTCCCACTTTATTTGTTAACTTTGAGAAAGGTTATATTATTCTTCTTGAATGTAATTGCTCAATAAAAGTTGGTTATTGTTTGTGGTGGTTAACAGGTTGAACTCTTATGCTGATTATGATCCAAAAATGTTGCTTCCCTTTCTTCGGAGTAGTCAGCATTATACACTGGAAAAGGTTTACTCCATAAGTGGGTTACTTCTCCTTAGCCTTTCTATCAATTTTTGGTGTTTGACCATTATGAAATTTTATGTTTCAGGCACATGATATTTGTGTCAAAAGAAGTCTTTTGATGGAGCAGGTCTTCATTCTGGGAAGAATGGGAAACACAAAGCAAGCATTGGCAGTAATTATTAATAAATTGGGTGATATAGAAGAGGTGCTGGCCTTGATACTAAGGCTGTATATTTCCAATTTTGTGAAGCTGCATTGAGTTTGAATGTATCCAATGATTTTTTACAGGCCATAGAATTTGTAAGTATGCAAAACGATGATGAACTCTGGGAAGAGCTGATTAAGCAATGTCTTAACAAACCTGAGATGGTAAGTTGTAAAGCTTGCTGATCAAATGCACATGAGATAGTAGTGATATAATTCCTCTTGCTCGGTATTGTCTTTGTAGGTAGGGGTATTATTGGAGCATACTGTTGGCAATCTTGATCCCCTTTATATTGTAAACATGGTGCCCAATGGCTTGGAGATACCTCGGTGAGTGGGTTCATTTTTTTCTTCTAAAATCCATTGTGATGGTAATTTTGCATATTAAGGAAACTTTGAAATTTGGCCGAGCTAAGCACATATTTCCTGTCTTATTTAAAATAAAATTTTCCCTTGGCTTACTTGTGGGTTTAGTGAATTTCAGCCTTATTTCAGTTTGCTACTTCTGTATAATTATCTTGATGGTATTACCCTCATCATTTACTTTTTGACAATTGTTGTAATGTCAACATGTCATGGCCAGTTTGTGAAATTCTTGCCATTCTTTCTCAACCTAACCATACTAAGGTTTAACGCATTGTTCGGTTTGTTTTTATCCTTTACTAGTATAGTGCCCATGTATTGAACAGATTTTAGAATAATAAACATAGTTAAATAAAAAAAATAATATTTATATTGAAAAAATATTTATGATTTTGTGTTTTACCTATCATCAAATTTAGTATCAACCCTATAATATATATTATTTAAATATACATGTTACATTCGTAAATGAATATAAATACTTTTAATTATTATATATGTTGTTATACCCATCATACCGTTCCACTCTCCCACCAATTTTCTAGGTTTTGTTTTTACAATGCATTATTTATTTATTTGTTTAATAAATTTTAAGAATTAAAGTTATATAGATCATTAATTTTTCATCTAATTAATTATATGATAAATAACTCAAAATAAAAAAAAATTCAATAATTTCATAGTTTATTGTAAAAACTTTTAGTTTCATTAATGAATAGGTTAGAAGTTTCCCTAATCTTATAAATCAACAACCCTTTCTTAGTTTTGTATTTTTTTTTTCTTTTTTATATTTCTCTCTACATTTTTTAATTAAAATATATAAAAAAATAAAAAAATTATTATGAGGATATGCTTATTTTTATAATAATTAATTAAATTAAATTAAATTATAGTTATTATTAGAACATTGAATACTTTTCTTGAGATACTTAATCTTAATAATTATCGTAGTTTAAAAGGAAATATTAAGTTGAAAATTTGGTGGGAACTTTTATTGAAAGTTGGTTGTCAAAGATAGTTCCTTTATTATCTATAATGATATTTTTATCAAGCATCATGGTGCCCGGTCTCCTGCAGCAGAGGCATTTTAGCTTGATTTGCTTCTAACAGATTGAATTTATTGGTTGTTTCTGCGGCGTGGGTTCAAAAGCTTACTCCAACATAGCAATAAGAAAAAAGTAGAATTGGTATTGATATTTTGTCAATGTTGAATGTATAAATTTTGAAAAACAAACTGTTAATTTTTAACTTGTTTTTCTCGCTGATTCAAAACTAATTGTCTTAAACTTGGTATCTGAGACTTTTGTTCTCCGTTTTTACTCTTCGGTTGCTTTTGGATATGAAAATCTATTTAGCTTGTGCGGATTTCAAAAGACAATAGTTTTTTTAGAACTCCAGCTATGGGGCAGTAAAGATCTTGTCATAAACAGAAGGATTGATAATGGTTGAAATGATTTTACTTAGTTGATAATGGCCTATATTTGGTACACTATAATTTGGATGGATTCATGTTATCGGCTCCTTGAAGGCTTGTGAATCTGTTGAAGGTTTTAGAATCCATTGACTCGAAATCATCATGAGCAATGGATCTATACCTCATGAACTTACAGAAAAAAAGTTATTTATCAAAACTTTAGTTGTACACTCATAAATTGTACAGTATTTTGTCGCCAGCTGCACTGCTACTCTTAGATCTGCTAAACTTGCTGAGTAAATTTCATTTGTTACAGGCTGCGAGATCGTCTTGTCAAAATCATCACGGACTATAGGACAGAAACTTCTCTCAGACATGGGTGCAATGACATACTCAAGGTAGTAATCTCATCCACGCAATCTTGTCAGAGAATGAAGTATCACGAGCTATTTAAAGCTCAAACTATCAATAGATAGGCCTCTTTTTTAAATTGGCAGCGACCTAAAATGAGTATTGCTAATAATGATTGTAAATTATACCTACAGGCGGATTGTGTTAATTTGCTTGTTAAGTACTACAAGGAAGCAAGGCGGGCAATACACTTAAGTAATGAGGAAGACGAGCCACAGAACAAAAGAGTAAATAATCGTGTGTTTCTACCAGAGAGATCTCTAAGCATCAAAGGTATGGAGGTGAAGTCGAAAAGCCGTGCTGGCACAAGGTGCTGCATGTGCTTTGATCCATTCACCATGCAGGATGTGTCCATATATGTTTTCTTTTGCTGTCATACCTACCACGAGACGTGCCTCATGGACTCCATTGTATCGATCAGTAGCAAAAAGAAGCCAGCCACACCTAAACACGAGGATCTGTCCTATTACGAATATGATAATGGTGGTGATGATGATGATGACGGTGATGATGATGGTGGCGATGATGCTCGGATACGTTGTATCTTGTGTACTACTGCTGCTGGTTAAAGTTGTTGTGTTGTACGATGATCTACAGCGTTGTGTGCATATCTTTGGAGCATGATTTGTACAAGTTTTTCCATGTATATGTAGCAAATGTGCCAATTGTATGTCCCCATTATTTTTGGTGAGTTGTATTTGGTCTTTCACGACGTAGGTTGCAATGAGAGATTAGGGATGTCAATGTGCTGGGTTCGGGCCCAATTGAGATCCGACCCGAACCCAGTGGGCTTACACCTATAGAGATTAACACCCTTTTTCTTTTCCTTTCTCCTTTTTTTTTTTTTTTTTTTTGTGAATGCTGAGATTTGTTGAAATTTCTTACGGTGAGCAGGTTGGATTCCAGATATACAAATTAAGTCGCCTGATAAGAATTATGTTATAAATTTATAGTCAAGGTTAATTGCTAGAAATCGTAATCTTGATCAAATCGTTATTTTAATTATTATTATTTGTCAAAATATCATAACCTTATTTACTAATGAGAGAAAAACATATTCATTATTTATTGATATACAACTTTTCATTTAATTTTTTTAGTCTTTTTTTATCTCCCACTGCCTTCCACTTTTCCCAAGCTTATTATACAAAAGAGAACTTATCGAAAAATGATTTTACTTGAAAAGCATACTAAATATATCAGGTTGTGTTATTTTAATCAATACAAAAGTTTAGTTAAAATGATAATCTGATTAAACATGTGATTTTTTGGTAATTAACTCTTGTAATTAAGAAAAGAAAGAAAATTGGGCTTCAAATCTTAAACTAGAAGTGGAAATGGGCTTCTAGTCCCTTGCTATTTATAAACAAGTATTTGTGCCTCAGGCAACTACAATTATGTAAATTCTTCGATATAGCAGGTGTACAAATCTTTTGCGTCCATTTAGTTTTTTTTTTTGTCATTTATATCATTACTTTTGTATTATATGGTGGGACCTTTATATTGTATGATCTTTTGAATATACAGATACATATACAAATAGCATATCTTCATTGACAGATAAGTAGCAGGTTCCGGGTGGGTGTGGGTACACAGGGACCGGCAACGTTCCTGCATGCACACACTAGTTTGATCGAAGTCACGAATCAAGCTAAGATCAGTGTAAGTACATAAAGTTCTTATTAGTTCTAATGTATCTATTTTCCATCATATGATGAAGAAAAAGTATAGTTACCCTACCTACAATGGACAAAGTTCATAAAAGACGAATTATACGAGGAAAAAAACCGGATCAGTGCAGCTCAGTTTGTGAAAGATAAACGATTCCTTCTAACTAATATTACTTCGAAAGTAAAAAAAAAAAAAAATCGTTAAATGCTAGGGATTATACCAAATCGTATCCTTTGTATCAAAATCCATTTCCATTTGTGTGTCATATCAAAATACATAGTTTTTATATTGAATTTTTTTTAATAATATATAACTGCTTTTATTTCAAAATCAATGTATCATGTTTTGAAGCGTTGTACACGTGTGGGATATGAAGTTTTGAACTAGAAAATCTGGCTTGGGATTAAACGGTACATAAACTTCTTGGCTGAGTTGTAATTGTTCTTAATTAATCCAAAGAAATTAATATAGGGTGTGACAACTCACCTACGTGCTTCGACACATTTACCACTAAAATTAAAGTTTCATGTCTAAACGACTTTTGGATTTTGCTGCAGAAAATGGTACCATATCCAAACATCTAGATCTTGTCTCTCCATTCCTTTATATATATATATATATATATATATATATATATATATAATAACAGTGTAAAAAAACAACACAACAAAATATTATTAGCATCAATAAAATGATATTGAGAAACTTCATAGTTATCGTAAAATTATCTTGCGAATAAAATATTTTCGTTATATTATTTTTAAAAATTCATAAATGATTTTTCTACGACAATATTGTTGCAGCAATAGGTTTGCAATAACTTTGGCATGATGAGTGATGATATCATGTGTTTGATCTTATTAACAAGTAAAATAGTAAGATATTATATTTTTGTATTTTCATAAATGAGAACAAATATCAAGAGTATGGGACTTATAAACTATCTTAAGATACCATTTTCTATTTTTGCAAAAAAAAGGAAGACATTTTTTTTAACTCAAATACATGCATCTTGACATCCATAAATATAATTAAAATAAAATCAAAGACTATGATGTGTTTGGTAAATGGTTTTGAAAATTGTATGTCATCTAGCATTTCAACGTTAAAGTATCTAAATAATGTACGACTTAAAATTTATGCCAGAAGAGAAGTGTTTCATTATTTATAAAGTTATATAGTTACATAAAATATTGGTGAGAAGTAAAGATGAATTAACTGTATAAACGGTCAAATTACTAATTGAATGAAAGATTGAAGATCAATTTAAATTTTGAACTAAAACAATTAATATAAATGATAGAAGTGGAGCGTATACTATGAATATTTGAACAATTAGTTCCAAGTCAAGCATAATTTATCAAACTAAAACTTCATAATAATCTAATGATATTTCTAAATATATGAGTTGGACCTTGAAAGAGATTATGAATGTAATATATATGGATTAATTTTGAATCACAAAAACATGTGTAAGACGGTTTTAAAGATAATTTTCGTGAGATGAATCATTATTACCTACTAAATCAACCAATTTCCACAAATTTATAAGTGAATTATGAAACGTGGGTTGTGAGTCAATCTGTTTCACGTAAAACCTACTCATTTTGAATTACCCAAAACATGTGAGGAAGGTAGTTCACTAACCCTATAGAAGTACTCAACATAAAAGCAATGTTCTAAAATTCGTTAGACGCACGTGAGACAGTAGGCCGACGCTTAGTTGTTGTAATTATTAGATGTTTCGTATTCTTTAGCTATTTCCTTAATTTTCTAATCTTTTAAAAATATTTTTGAACTCTTATACTTTTTAAATACTTAGTTTATGTTGGAGAGCTAGTAAAAACTTCACGTCTCATTTGATTTATACTTCTTACGATTAGGTGTCTAATGCAGTCGAATATGCTAAAATCGATCGATGGATGTGATTAGGTGTCTCTCTAACTCTATATATATAAAACATAGCATGTATGCAACAATAAAACTTACTATGTGGGGTGTTAGGTTAGCTTTGAATTAATTATTAAATCCATTAAATTCAAGATGATCGAACATGGTCAACATATGTGTTGTTCAAATGTGGTGTCTTGTTCAATAAGAATCTCTTGTAAACAATAATCATATCCATTACCTAATTAAATATTTTTCAACAGCACTAAAAATAACCAATTAAGTAAATGATTATGGAAAACAAAAAACAAAAGATTATATAATTAATTCACTAATTTTTTTAAAGAAAATTATAGAAAACCTCAGATGCAATGGAGATGAAAACCAACAGATCACTGAAAAATGCAAGCCTCGTCAAAATCCCAATATAAAAGAACTCAAAGTGGAAAACCTAATTGAGGAAAAAAATACATTAAATACACATATAATGAGCAGTAGATTAATGTAACTTTGTGGAGATTAATAAAGTAATGGAGATTGAGTTAGCCTTTTATTAAAGTGCTAATTAAGTATTGTGGTTAATAATACTTTGATTTAAGGATAAATAATGTCTGCTGATTATCAAACAGTTCTATCATTGCATAGACACACTCATCTGTCTGCCAACCTTAAATATATTTAGTACGTTGTACTGTTAAGATCGCCACTACAAGATTCATTTATTAGTTAGTAACTGTAATATTAATTGATCTTAATAACATATAAACTAATGTTCCATCCATTTCATAATAGTTGTCGTTTTGGAGTCTGAATTTTGTTTCATATTAATTGTCGTTTTAGATTTTTATACAAAATTTCTCCCAAATTGTTATCCCTATAATTACTCCTTAACTAGCATTTAGGGATTAATATGATACCTTTTATGGAATTACTCTGAGTCTCTTTCCAATCTTAAATCATAAATTTCTTGATTAGTTAACGCTACACAGTGTCTTTCCAAGAAAAAAAAAAAAGATTGTTGTATTCAGTGTTGTAAAATAGACGCGCTGAAAGACAACGCCCCAAAAACTCCAATACGACACTTGTTATAAAGCAGGGGAAGCATATATATACACTTCCAAGCACTAATATACAACAATTCACATACACTAGCCTCACAAATATAATCTCATGAGACGATGACTCGTTTAATTTCCTATCACTGATTAAACTCATTTTCATAATCTTATACATGGATTATAGATTGACTCGTTTTAAAAGATCTCGTAAAAGTGATACTCTTAAATGAATGTACATGAATGGAGGAGTGTGTAGGTGCATGCACATAGAGGTTGTCAAAAAGGGCATAGAAGAAGGCAAGCATGTTCTTCTGCCACAAATGCTGCTTCCAATTGTAGATGTGTGTGCCCACAGACAAGATTGCCCTTGCTACAACTGGAAAACTATATGGATGGACATAAATGCCCTTCAAATCATATGTTGACCAATTTGCCCCTTACAGATGTAAGAAATTAGTTATTTTATGCTATTTAATCATATACTAATTGTCTTTGGTTGACCTTGTATAAATGATTATTGTTGTCCTTTAAAGTCAACTGCTCATCAAATTTATTTAGGTTAATTACCACTTTTTTTTGGTCAATGGTGTAACTTTTCTTTTAATACACACTAAAAAAACCTAGATAAAATAATGTTATTTGTTATCAGTATATAGATATAATATAATTATAACAGTGTTCAAAGAGAAAGATATATCAAATATGATGTGCAATAGAGAAATTCGACCAGTTAATTCCCTTACTACCTTTGGCTATATATCTATGTACTAGCAACAAGAAAATGTCACCTTTTGGGTTTAATTACAATCTATATTTTTTTAGGCAAAAACTTTTATAAACCGCGTCTCCCACGCATTGAACACTTGTGCTGAAGCTCACCCAAAATTCGCTCCAATAGACCAACTTTTGTGTATAGTTAAACCAACTTTTGTGTATAGTTAGACCAACCATGTGTAGGTAGGTCTAACTATATACAAAGGTATGTCTAACATATATAAAGGTATGTTTAACTATATATAAAGGTATGTCTAACATATACAAATGTATGTTTAAGTATACATAAAGGTATGTCTAACACAACGTAAAGGTATATCTAACATAACGTAGTGGTATGTGCCAAAATTAAAAAATTAAGCTAAAAAAAGACAAGACATGGAATCTGGGCAGAACTGGTATGTTTAACATAGTTTAAAGGTGTGTCTAACATATACTATTGGTATGTGATTTTTTTCAAAAATCACATACCAAAAAAAAAAAAAAAAAGAGTGTGGTCCCCCGACCCGGATCCGACCTGGGTGCACCTGATTCACAAGAGACTTACTCTATTTTTATATGCAATTAATTTGGGTATCTATGTGAATATGTATACAATCATATTTATGAGTTCTTTTTTATTTAAATTTTAACATTATAGTTCAGATTTTATATAAAGCTTCACAAATATATCATATAAGACAGAATTCCATTACCTATTCATAACCCAGTTTTTTTTTTTTTTTGATTATAAATTATGAATTGAATATCTCATAAGTATCATATTCTTTACACATAGTACACAAATATTTAGGTGCAACATGAATCTAAATTCCATGTAATTCAAATCGATCCAATCCGAAACCATCTTTCAAGCGCTCTCTCGCTCCTCATACGCTTAGGTGTATGCGCTCACACACTCCCCTATGTATTTTTGACAATATGTATATCATTTAATTATAACGTTCGTATATTTTAGTTATGATATTCATTCATTTACATTATACTACAAAAACATGTAATACTTGTTTAGACATTTATATTATATTAGGTGAATTCCAACAGACCCAAATCAGATACTGACTCACATCCAAATTACATCGTGTAACTGATTAGGGGTGAGCAAGGTTCGAAGCAAGTCGGGATAAGAAAATCTCCAAAATTGCTCCAAAATTTGGAGAATTCAAAAAAAAAAATCTCCGAAATTATTCCGTGAATCGGTTTGGTTCTTTTGGAGATTCGGGTATAACGGAGTTGATCTCTCGAATTTAATACGGAGACTCATAATTGTACAATTTAAAATAAAAATTTATTCAAACAAAATGTATAAATATAACGTACCACATTATTAATTTAAATCTTAGAACAAGTTACGAACTAAGAAAATAAACTTGAAAAATAACTAAAGTAGTCTTCTCTTTTGAAAAACAATAAACTACGTTCGAATTTTATTCTTAAAATCTTCTTAATTTACAAGTCATAAGTGGACATTAGGAACTTCATCTTTGACAAGTGAAATAAATATAGGTTCTTATAATAAAATTTGAAGGCACAAATAAACTTGAAGTAAATACATTACTTTATATAATTTACAAAATAATTATTTGAATAATATTTATTGTAATTATTACATTTTGAGTTTTGTGTTCCCAAAATTATCAATATATAAATATTCTTCTTTATTATTTAATTTTTTTTATGAAATCTTAAAATTATAATAGTATTAAATAATAAAATAACCCATTTGAAATTATAATAGTATTAAATAATAAAATAATTCATATTAACTAATCTAATATAATAACATAAAAATGAATCAAATGATAATGATATATGAATTTGTATATTATTTTGTTTTTGAGTTGGTTCTATTCGGTTCTTTGATTCGGTGTGGTTTGGTTTTACACAAAAAAATAATTGGAGTGGTTCGATAAAGTCAAACAAGCAACATTCTTTATGGGCCCGGAGTGCTTTGGTCCGAATTTCTCTAAAGTTCGGTTATCTTCGAGATCCATACTCACTCCTATATGATAACTGATGCACAAATTTGTAATTCCATAGAATATATTTACTAATTCAACAAAACTATGATAATGATAAAGGTAAATAAAATAACAATTTTGTATTAGAACACGTGAAGGGCGGCTGAGGGTGGGTTGAATGTGCAAACTTTATCCAAAGAAAAGACGAAAAGTAGACTACAAATCAATAAAGCAACATATTATTATTATCTAATGACAAAACACTTTGGACATGACCATAGGACATGTAACAAAATAATTCCACTTGTCTTTACCAATATATTATGTTTTTAGACAACACAATAAAAATAATTTCAATGATCACACACGAATTATTTGCCACAATAATATACATCACTTCACAAAGGCTCCATATTTTAAGTCCATTCATATGATTGTTTGATCTCATTACATGGAAAATTAAGATAAATTGTATATACAAAAACTCACTTGAAACTGTCTTATGGATGGTTTATATATACGAAACAGATCCTTATTATCCATAAATTTACTATATCTCCATCCATTTTTATATCATTGTTATGTGTGGGGTAAGAGGTGACCCGTCTCACGTAACAAAATTCGTGAGACGCTCACACACGAGACTGAATCAATTGTATAAGCCTTCACTAGATAAGGACATCACTATACATTACAAGGAAGGCCACTTAATGATGAGACACATATCTAACTAAAAAGTAGGAAGCATCCAAGTATCAAACATTGTAAACATCAACCAAAATAGTGCAATAAATGAAGCCAATGAAACAGAGGAACGAACTTCTTTAGTCAACAAAATACAGCCAGCTTAAAACACTCACCAAAATATCACAATAGATATTTCAACCTCAGCTTGAAGTTGTACATGAAAACCACATAACAGAATAAGGAACTGCAAATTGAACTAGAGTTGTTAACTTATATATATAATAGATACATTACATTGCATCTACATAAAGTCTATCTATTTGGCATATCATGGGACATGTAAGCATCCTCTGTTTATTACAAGACAGCCAAGTGCAGCATTCTTAGTACCAAATTGTAGCATCTTGCTTTGGTAGGCTATTATCCCTTGGAAAACCGGAGAAGCCTTCGGTGTAGTCGTTTGAGGACATGTTGAACGGGGAGGTGAACATTGAGGGGTAGTTCTCAGCAATGTTGGAGGTGAAAGGCGAGTTAATGACCTTGGAATGGTCGAACCTATCTGATGAACGATATAGAGGGGTGTTATTCGGTTCTTGATATATGTTACCCTCCAACCCTAGCACTTGACTATGGAGATAGCCTTCTTGTTGGCTTTGGATCGGAAGAGGCTGTTCTTTGGTATCATTCGAGCATTTGTTTCCTTGAACGTTGGTATCGTAAAATGACATTAGGTCGTTGATCATCCTCTGCCCGTCTTCTGGCACTCCGAGTCCTGAAAGATCAAACGGCTTGACTTCGTTCATGTTGAAGTTTGAAACCCCAAAATCGGGGGGTTGCTTGCAAGGGCAAGAAAGCTGATGATTGTCTCTTGAAGCTCTATCGTGGAAGCCATAGCGAAGCTGGCTATGTGGGCACTGAAGAAACTCACATGTGTATAATATCTGTTGATCCATCATCACATTCACTTCATCCCCCAGTTTTCTTTTCTTGGAGAAGTCTATGTTACTCATCATTTCATCCTTGATATTGAACAAAGTAAGGGGACTCGGCTTTTGCTCTTGGATGCCCAAGTTAGACTCCTCGTCGGCCCCTTCAACATCGTACTCACTGCTATCATTCATAACGAACGAGCCACTGCCACCAGACGAGACAGGCGGGCATCGGTCAGGGTAAAGCTCTCGTGCCAGCATTTCCTCCTGGTTGATGATAGCCAGCCAGGTGGCGCTCTCCTTGGCCGTCATTTTGTCCTGCAAGCACTTCGATTGCCTCACAAGTTTCCTAATCTTAGCAATATCCGGCGACATATGCTTGATAACGGCCGTTAAAACGCCAACCTTCCACGCCTTTTTAAGATCATGAGGCTTCTTATAAGGAGGAGGGCCTCCTTGATCCTTGTTCAAACCTAACTGATGCCACCATTCTTCTTTCCCACTAGGCCACCATGGTGGTGGAACACCTTTCTCCAACGGGAACCGCCGCTGCGGAGGATCACAGTGTTGCATGAGAGCAGATAACAGAGAGCCAAGAGTTGTGTCTTGAAGCTCCTGCAAGGTGTGTGGGGTCGGCCCGATTGGGGTGCACCCCACATTTTCTCCGGGGATTCCGTTATCCGACTGGTACTTCGTTATAGCGGCAGGACCATTACGATCAAATCGGACCTTGTCCTTCCACCACTCACGAAGATTGTCCGATGCACCCCCCACAGGCTTGCCTTTCTCAGGGATAATTCCATAGACGAAACCTTGAGCTTTGCACACTTCCATCATCTTCAACATGTACTTCAAGATCCCGTCTTGTGCCCTCGACATCTTCTTCCTCCTCGCCTGCTCTTGCGACTGTCGTTGTTTGGCAGAATCAGCACCTTCTTCTCTCCCCTTACTCATTTCTTTCAGCCTTTTAAGACGCATCTTGTCCCTCCACATCCTCCTCTCCAGCTCGTCCACATCCATCTCCTCGTCGGTGTAATCATCCTCCACCACCGGCTCCGCCTCCTCCTCTGCCACGGCCACGCCAGGCTGCTTACCACACACATCTAATTCCTTCATAGGAAGGGAGGGAAAGAAATCAATGTCACCACAAAACCCCATCTCATCAAACATCATCATCTTTTTCACCCCACAATGAATTTGATTCAACTTGAAGCTTCAAAACTAAGATATGATCAAGCCAACGACCTGAAAATTTGAAATCAAGAAAATGTCACTAAGATTGCAGAATCAGAAGAACCCTCTAAACAAGTAAACAAATCATATGAGGAATAATTGAATTGCAAATATTCATCCTAAGATATGTGATATAATTGAAGCCAAGTTGAAGATAAACATATGACAGCAAGCACATGAACTTTAACCATAAAGGTAGGAAGAAAAAGGAAGCTTTTAGTTAAAGTTGATTGATCATCACATCTAAAAGCTTTCATCAGAAGAAAACTCAGATCTCATCAGATTACAAAGATAGTCGACAAAATCTAAAATCAGATTACTCAGTAAATTAGGCAGAAGAGATTACCAAAAATATAGAAAAACCAAAGCAAATAAATTATTGCATCCAAAACTAGCAAAACTATATTTAACAACAATTGACATACAAACTGCAAAATTAATTTGTACTCGAAACGCTAATAATTCAATATTATTGACTGGATCCACCAACTGTTCATAAAAATTCAAGTAAGAGAAAAAACGAAACTTTTTCATCGAAATACTATTAATTGAGCACCATTAATCAAGCACAAAAACTCAACTCAAAAAGAAAAACTCAACACAAAAATCCCTGATGTCCCTTTTTCTCCACCTCCCAGAAAACATTCAAAGACTCAATCTTTAACTCAAATTCAAGAGAACAATTTGAAATTGAAAAAAAAAAAAAAAATCAAGAAACAAGAAGAGAAAACCAAAGAAGAAGCAGAAACCAAGAAAAGTAGAGGTTTTCTTCCTTCTTTGTAATACCTCAAGAGTATTCTCCTGAAGTCTTTGTTCTAACCCTCTCCCTTGTGCAGAAACCAAAGACTCTATATAGAAATAGTTAGAGAGAGAGAGAGAATGATGGCAGACTTCTGTAGTATGTGCTATTTTATTTTTGTTATATATAAAAATGTAAGTATATGAAGAGAATTAAAGAAGTGGTGCTTCACATACATGAATTAATGTGTGTGAAAATATTAAAGAGATGAATTTATTTATTTATTTACTTGGAATAATTAAAAGGTGAATTAAATGTGAAAAATGGTCAGATTCACAGCAGCCCTTTCTATATGGGATTGGGATGAGCGTTTTTATTTTGGGAGTTTGAATTTTGCCAATTTTATAAACCAATTTATTACAAGTTATAATTTCTTTTTCTTTTCTGGTAACGGTTATTAATTCTGAAAAATGAAACTAATAATCAATGTATTTAGTAAACACATGAATTATTACAATGAGTATAGAAAAATTTATATTTGTGAGATGATTTCATGCAAATTTGTATATCTTAATTGTTTTAGAGGAATATCTTGATTTTTTTAATGAACTTGAATGGATGTAATTCTTCTTCTTCTTCTTTTTTTTTTTTTAAATAATTGAGAAATCCATGTTTAGGTTCATGTAGTTTATTTTGTTTGGTAATTAGGTTCTGCTGTGTATTTTCACTTTATCATAAATTAGATCTATGTACTTTTATTTTAAAAAATTAAACGAATATTCTTTCACGTTGTTCTAAATTAGAGACATTCTCTCAAATATAAGTATATGATAATATGATTTAAAACAAAATAAGATTGTAAAAACATAATATTTATAGATTAAAGTATATGTACCTAATTTAAAACAAATAAAAGTATAAAGACTAGATTCAACAAAGTATAAATTACAAAAACTCATATTTTCTCAAATGCAAATACAGAATCTAATTTATTTATTAGAAAAATAAATAAATGGCAACAATTATAGTCAAGCTCTTAGGTCATGTTTGCTTCAATTATTGATTGAGGATTATTGTGTTGTTTTGTATGATGAACTTACTTTTTTTTGAAGGAAACAAGTTAATTTTGTTGATATGAAATACTATCGAACTCAATAAAAACAAACAAACGAACCCTAGTACAATATTAGTGTATATATATCACAAGCCCACTGATTAGGGTTGATATTATATGCGACTATTAGCATGTAGATGATGATTTTTTTTATTAGGCACTATTAATTCATCACTTGTGGAAATAATATATAATACATAGTATATTAATAAAAATTACTTGTTTTTTTTTTTTCTCGTAACTTAATTATTTATACATAAATTAAGATCAATTGGTCAAAACGAACTATAAAATAACTAAAACTTACTAAAAAATATGTTGGTGTTCAATAAAAATCGATCCACAAAACATGGTGATCGTGTGTATATATTATTATTGATACCAAAATCAAGAATGTAAATATTAATTAAGTAGCTAAACTCATGTATTACTGCTCATTGTAATTATAAAATTGAAATATGAAATGCACTTTATTTTAATTAAAAATAAACACTTAACGAAAATAAGAAAAGAGTAAGTCTCATGTGAGACCGTCTCATGAATCATTTCATATGAAGCGGATCAAACCAAGACTCACACTTTACAATTCACATATAACTTTGTGAGGCGGGTCGAACCAAGGCTCACACTACACAATTCACATATAAATTTGTGGGTATGATTTTGATTAATGGGTAAAAATTATTAATCTTCTCACAAAAATCATCTTACCGTCTCATGAAAAACATCCACTAGACTGTTTCACGTAAGTTTTTGTGATAAGGAAAAGAGTGGTCCAAGACATCTTTAAAGTGTTTGTGTATGAGAAGAAATCCATGCTATCCATAATCCACTTATTAAATACATAATAAATGATTATGGGACCTACATAAATCCACTCAAATTAATTAATGATTGGTTATTTTTCCTCACTATTCAAAAGTAATTAGAATGAATTAATTTCGGGAATTTTAGAGTTTGATAATGATAGTGTTTGTTTGGTCGTAGAAACATTAATTTCATTTGTCTTTTTACTTTTCATTCTAATATTTTCCTTTATAATGACATGTTATTATTATATGTACACAATAACATAGCCAAAATTGAAATGTGAAAATTTCATTTAATCATATTTATTAGAAACTATACGAACATAGTTATGTACCTTAAAATTTTATTTAATCTATTCAAAATTTACATATACATGTGGCCTTTGAGGATATTTAGAACTTGAATGATATAACGTCGTTTAGTTAACTTTGATATGCAAGTTTGTAAAAGGAAAATCAAAAAAAGAAAAAAAAAATCGAGCCACCAAAATTACGTGTGATCATTATTCAATATATCTCCAAATTTTATAATTCTGACGAAAAATAACTGAAATTTAACAAATTTTCAAATTAAACGAAGATTGATATTTTTAACTTAACAAATCTAATTCCGAACATCCTCTAATCAACAAAACTAAAAACGAATTATTACCAAATTAAAATATATGAAATCAAAATATGATATAGGTAATTATGGAGAAAGTTCAACCTTTGGAGTTCCATTTCAAACATAAGTGATAAGTAAAAGTGATCATCTTTATGATCATTTGACCAATTAAAGTTTACACTATGTCCTGCAAGTTATTGTCAAACCATACTATTAATATCTACCTAACATAATTTAACTTTATAGAATCTGAATCAACTATTTAGTTCACAAAATATATTTTACCTCACTATAGTCTATAGAGGGTTTTTACCTACAAATTATTGTATTCAATTATATCGCAGTTTGTGTCCAATTCTTTGTTATCACTTCTGCTGCTGCATAGGTTGAAAACCAAAAAAGAAAAAAATAAATATGACAAAACAACTTGAAATATGATATATACCGCACTTCGCCGCCTAAGTTTTTATTTATTTTTTAATTGTATCATAAAGTTCAAAGTCTTAAAATTTCAAATGCTATTTTTCATCTGTCTTTTTTGATTTTTCTGCAATTAATCTTGTATGACTGAAATAATTGATTTTTAGTATTTTAAAAAATTGTAATGGAATTGACATAAATAATCAATGATCTAAATCTATGAAGATGGAAAATGAAAAAAGAAAGAAGAAATTATAAATATGAAAGGAGAAGAAGATGGGAGCAGAGCAATGTTTAAGTAAGAAAATGGAGTTACGGAAAAGAAAAACAAAACACTTGAAGATAAGAAGAGGAAGGGGTAAAAAAGATTAAAAAAAAAAAAGATGTGAGGGTGGACAGATCAGGTTAGGTTGGGGTTACTGATCTTGATTGAGTTGGGATACTCATCTTTTATTGTTCACGTCCACTTTCCACAATTTTTATTATTTCATAAGGTAATTCTTACTGATCCTACTTAATTTGGGAAATTCATCTTTTTATTGTTCACATTCATTTTCCACTAATTTTATTATTTCATAGAGTAAGTCTTATGTAACCGTATCACAATTTATATGTATATTTATGAAAATGAGCTTGATTAATGAGTAAAATATCAAACTATTTACGAGAATATATCGGCAAGTCTTTTTTTTTTTTAATATCATATGTGATGTGAATTCTTGAATATTTACGTAGGTAAGTTGCAGAAAAGTCCTCACCCTAAATTTATTTCTCAAACATGAAATAAAAACAGCAGGTCTGGAGCTACAAAAACTTGGCCCAAACCCATAAAGTTGCAGAAGAAAAGCACTTGCAGCAAAATCAAGAAAAGGCTTGGGTGGTTGCAGGTCTTTGACTATGAAGAAGAAGACATGTTGATTGATGAGCAAGGGTGGAAGGAAGGAGACGACCAAATGAGCAGCAGAAAATGACGCAGATATCTCCCTTTCTCCTTTCATTTCACTCCACCTTCTCTCTCTCCTTCCCCTCTTTCTTCGCCAACCCATCTCTCAATGCTCCGGTTTCTTTCAAATTCCGTATCAGGTTTGTGCTTTGCCACCTTCAACTTCTGGCGCATGATCAGTAGCTTTATATTTTGTGACTTCCAAGTGTTTGTGATATTGTTTCTGTGAGAGGATGTTGATGATGTTGCAGAGTATGGCCATTGATTCTTTCAATTTAGTGACTTTATGGGTTTCAAGTAGTTAAAGCAATTTGAGCATGAGTTTTTTGGGGTCCACTTTTTTTGTTTGATGATATGACTTGATGCCTATCTTGTTAGCGATTTTCTGCAAATGAAGTGGTGAATTTTACCATCCCTTTGATTGTTTATGTGGCACAGACTGTGCGACATTGGAGTCGTAGAAGAATAACATTTCAAAGTCGAAATTGTTTGAGTATGTGCAATATCTTGCATTTATGCAGATACTTCCTTATGCTGTTTGCCCTAATTCAAGAACAAATCTTAAGGCTGCCTATCTTCAGTTGAAGAACTAAAATAGTTAATTATATGAATCAAGTAAGACAAATTCAACTGCCTTACAATAAGTTTGGGATCTAATGGGAAACAGGTCAATGGCATCTCACATTGTCGGGTATCCTCGTGTGGGGCCAAAAAGAGAGCTCAAGGTTGCACTGGAATCATTGTGGGATGGAAAGATTAGTGCCGAGGAACTGCAGAAGGTGGCAGCTGATGTCCGGATGTCAATTTGGAAGCAGATGACAGATGCTGGAATCAAATATATTCCTAGCAATACGTTCTCATATTATGACCAAGTGTTAGATACCACTGCAATGTTAGGTGCTGTTCCATCAAGATATGGTTGGAGTGGAGGTGAGATAGGATTTGATATCTACTTTTCAATGGCTAGGGTAATGCCTCTGTTCCTGCAATGGAAATGACCAAGTGGTTTGATACCAACTAGTAAGTAGTACCTTATTGTTATATTTTATTTGAGTTTGACATGATTTTCATTATTTCGAAATTATCTGCATTTGATGATATGTACTTCATTCATATGCAGTCACTATATTGTCCCTGAATTGGGGCTGGATGTTAAATTTTCTTATGCATCTCACAAGGCAGTGAAAGAATATAAGGAAGCCAAAGCTGTAAGTTGAACCAGTATTAAATAATGGATGCGTGCATTACTTTATCCATGAGATCATCATTGTATTGTTCTCTATCAATTTCTTGTAAGTTTCCAGACTTCTAGTTAATTTAAGTTACTGGAATATTTTTTCATATCAGGGGAAAATCAATATTGCAGTTGGTTTTTGGAGTGAGGATCTTTGTTATATTCAATGCAGATATGATATGAATCTATCTCTGTATAGTGTCCTTATTCCAATTTAAAATAAGCACACCAGTAATTTTATTTGAGGAATGTGCACTAACCTAATCCACACACTAATATTTCTAATGATGGAGTCATTGGCCTTTCTTGGCTAGCTTTAGGGAAATCCTGGTTAATTGATACTTGTGTATCCTTAAGTTGTAGTTAGTTTCTGCCATAACTCTCAAGAAAAACTAGAACAATAATTCGAGTTTTTTGTAGTTCCCCAGATTTCTTGTATAATCATAATATCGGCCTCCATTTTAGTTTTGGCCATCTTCTAAAATGGGTGTCAAATCCAACAAATAATAAATACTTACTCTAGAAATATAAATTTGAAGATAACAATGTGTAGGTCGATTTCACAGAGATTGATAAGGTTTTTTCTTTTGCAAACTTGTTTAAAGTAAATGATTTAGGAGTTCCTTTTTTTGGGAATTTTGTAGTTTATAAAATTCGAACACCTTAAGATTAAGATGAATTTAATACAACAAAATATTAACCTACGAATAGATTCAAGAATGGTTCGGGTGTTGATCATAGATGCCAAAATTCTATCTTTTATAAACATTAAATTGGTTATAGTTGTTAGTATGACCTAACAACCCATTCTTTCCATAATATTCGATAATTAAAATACGATCTCTTGCCAACAAGTGTTCATGTAAGTTTATTTACCCTAGGATTTTTTATTTTTTTTGCAGCAGAAAATAAAAAATACTTCTATAATCAATAATGCTAATTGGTATACATATCAGAACTATTAAACAATTATAAATTTAATGTTCTGATTTGATGTATACTATCTTAACAAATTGACGAATGATCTTTTTTAAATAATTCATCAACATTATAGTGATCAACATGCACACAAAATATACAAATAATGAAGAAAGAGAAAACGAGATTAAATTAGATCTCACACAATGATGAAGGAACCAAATCTTGATTATCCGTTGGCTAGAAGTTACCTAGTCTTCCATGGAGGGTGAAATATATAAAAAAAAAAAAAAATCTCTAGAGATTTGCAGTAGAATGAGAATGAAGAAGATGAAAAGGAAGTTAAATCCTTACGTACTTCTCCTTGATAAGTACTCCTAATATGACACTAATTAGACATTTAAAAATATAACTTCTTCAAGCCTGCTCATGTTTTTCTGCCTTTTTCATTCTTTGTCATCTTGGGTGTTAAGCTTGGTATGCCTATTTGATGAAACTCCTTCAAACATTGAGAATTAAACTAGAATGTTTAGGCATTTCCATGCCTAATCTAAAACCGTTTATGAGTTCTAATTCTTTGAAGACTGTCAAATATCTTCCAAGTCAAATCCAAAATGCCTCCAACTTCTTTTAAATCCTTATCCTTCCCTACAAATCACAAAACTTGATCAAAAACAAAGAATAAAGGATAAACTAATATCTAAAATGAGGGAAAACATGATAATTAATATGCACTACATTAATTCCATTATCTTCTAAGAAAGGTGTAGCTTGAAATTTTCTGTCATAAGCATGCGTTTAAATCTCTTTTATTGTTGACGCAGTCTCTGCAATATCTTTTTTAGGTTACAAATGGAATGTGTATTACTTTGTCATTTTTGGAATTCTGTTCTTTAATTTATTGGAGTTAGGTTCATATATATTATGGTATCTTTACTCATTGCAGCTTGGTGTTGACACAGTTCCCGTCCTCATAGGCCCTGTTTCGTACTTGTTGTTATCAAAACTGGCGAAGGGAGTTGAGAAATCTTTTTCTCTTCTTTCCCTGATAGATAAGATCCTTCCAGTCTACAAGTAAGATCACTGCATCAGCCTCTACATGTTTACAAAATATTTCATTTATATGTCAAGATAAACCGGTGTTAGCTGACTTTATTATGAAGGGATGTTGTAGCTGAGCTAAAAGCAGCTGGTGCTAGTTGGATTCAGTTTGATGAGCCTACTCTTGTCATGGACCTTGATTCTTACAAATTGCATGTATTTACTCATGCTTACAAAGAATTGGAATCATCAGTTTCTGGTTTGAATGTTCTTATGGAGACATATTTTGCTGACTTATCAGCTGAGGCATATAATACAGTTACTGGTTTAAAGGGTGTTACAGCTGTTGGATTTGATTTGGTGCGTGGATCAAAGACAATCGATCTAATCAAAAATGGATTTCCTCTGGGAATGTATCTTTTCGCTGGAGTTGTTGATGGAAGAAACATTTGGGCTAATGACCTTGACGCTTCTTTAAGTACGTTGGAGGCTCTGGAGGGCATTGTGGGGAAAGGTGATTTCCTGAAAATTCATTTATATTATATATGTTGCACTACATATTGTTAGTGAAATAATACCAAGAGCATGTGCGAGTTTCTATGGGCATGTGTTTAAGATGTTAAGCAGCAAACTTCAATTGAGCTCATCATTCATTGAAGTTAATGTATTGGCGAAGGCACTCTCTGGAAAGGAGGATGAGGTACTTCTTTTGTTTCATCTGACCATTTGTTTTAAAAGCATTACGGTGGCTTGAAGATTAATTTGTCATGATTAGATATCTTCTTGGCATGTCCCCATACATTACATTAGCTCATTTCTTTGATTTTCATATCTTATATCTTCAGATATATTCCTATGATATTTGAATTATTGCAGGATGTAATGCAATTTTACCCCACAATCAGTTGCTTCGACTTCACGCTCGCTTTTCTCTCCTCAGGCATTCTTCTTCACTAATGCAGCAGCTCAGGCTTCACGAAGATCATCCCCTAGAGTGACCAATGAGGCAGTTCAGAAGGCTGTAAGAATCTTTTGGCCACTGTTTATGTTTCTTCATGCTCTCCTGATCCTCTCACTCTCTCTCTCTCTGGACCACTGTTTATGTTCCTTCATGCTTCACTGATATTCTCTCTCTCTCTCCTTTCTTTCGCTCCTTAATTTTGACTTAAATTTTTGGTACTATACTCAGACTGCTGCCTTGAAGGGTTCTGACCATCGCAGGGCTACAAACGTCACTTCCAGGTTGGAAGCTCAGCAGGTAAAGCTAAATCTTGCCATTCTTCCAACCACTACAATTGGATCTTTCCCTCAAACTTTGGGGCTTAGGAAAATTCGTCATGAATACAAGGCTGGCAAGTTATTTTCTTTCCTATATTACCGTACTTGTTACACACATTTAACACTTTACCTCCTATATTTATTTTCTTCTTTGGTTTTTCTTTCAGGATATCTGAGAAAGAATATGTCCAATTCATTAAGGAGGAATTAAAAAGGTGGTAAAAATTCAGGAAGAGCTCGGCATTGATGTTCTTGTTCCTGGAGAACCAGAGGTGAAACTAAAAATTATTATCATTCAAGAAATCTACCATGCTTCCCCCCCAACTCAAAAGAAATTTTTCTTAAGAAAAAGTATCATTTAAATATCGGACATGTGCAGAGAAATGATATGGTGGAGTACTTCGGGGAGCAGCTATCTGGTTTTGCCTTCACTGTAAATGGATGGGTTCAATCTTATGGATCAAGGTGCGTGAAGCCACCTATTATATACGGTGATGTCAGTCGGCCTAAAGCAATGACCGTCTTTTGGTCTACGTTGGCCCAAAGCATGACTAAACGCCCGATGAAGGGTATGCTCACCGGCCCTGTTACCATACTGAATTGGTCTTTTGTTAGAAATCACATCTGTGGTTGCTAAAGATCTTTTCAGAATTATTGTATTCAACTTAATTTCATTCTCTTCACCTCTTAGATCTGAGACCTGCTATCAGATTGCTCTGGCCATCAAGGATGAGGTTGAAGATCTCGAGAAAGCTGGAATTAATATCATTCAAATTGATGAAGCTGCTCTGGGAGAAGGTTTGCCTCTTAGACAATCCGAGCAGTCGTTTTATTTGGACTGGGCTGTGCATTCTTTCAGGATAACTAATTGCTCGGTTCAAGATGCTACTCAGGTCTTTCTTCATTGTTATCTTCCTCTTATATGTTGAAATTATTGCATGCATTTATGCTTCTCATTGTTATGTTCAATTAGTTGGTCTTCAATCTGTTGTTCTATATCTGACTGAATAATGTGGCAGATCCACACCCACATGTGCTACTCAAACTTCAACGACATTATCCACTCAATCATAGACATGGATGCAGATGTTATCACTATCGAGAACTCGAGATCAGACGATAAGCTTCTCTCAGTTTTCCATGATCAGGGCGTCAAGTACAGTGCTGGCATTGGCCCTGGTGTGTACGATATCCATTCTCCCAGAATCCCATCAACTGAAGAAATCGTTGAACGCATCAACAAGATGCTTGGAGTACTCGAGAGCAAAATTGTGTGGGTAAACCCCGATTGTGGCCTCAAGACGCGCAAATATTCAGAAGTCAAGCCGGCCCTGAGCAACATGGTTGCTGCTGCAAAGCTTGCTCGTATGCAGTTAACTGCTTCCAGGTGATCAGTTATGCACAGGACTACTTACAACTTTAGTCTTTAGGACTTGTTTATGCACAGGACTTTAGTAGTGTTATTAGGTGAAGTACGACCTTATGAAGTTGATGTTGCTGTAACGACCTTAAAGATGAGATAAACGAAGATAAAGACAGTTATGCATTCAAAAAGTTGAGCATATGAAATGAGAAAGGAAACATAAAGCTAAGCAATAAATGATGCAGGATCTGGCGGAGCAGGGACTTCCACTAAACCTTCAAGCATATGAACCACTCTTTTCATCTGAGGCCTCAATGCTGGATCTTCCTGTGTGCACCAAATTGCTATCTTCACGAATTTCTTGAACCGGTCTATGTCATCTCTTGCCTCCTCATCGTCCGCCACGAGCAAATCCAATGTCCCTTCTTTGAAGCAATCGTAAGCCCAATCAACAAGAATCTGTGCCCTCTGATCCTTAACATCTGCCTCAAAGTTCTTCCTACAGCATAGTAGCTCGATAAACATGACCCCGAAACTGTAAACATCTATCTTGGTTGTTATAGGCATGTTTCTGAACCATTCTGGAGCCACATACCCTCTCGTTCCCCTTATTCCGGTGGTGGTTCTGGTCTGATCTGGCCTCAGAAGCTTTGCCAGCCCGAAATCAGATATTTTCGCGTTATGAGAATCATCTAAAAGAACATTTTGAGGCTTGATGTCACAGTGTATGATTTGTGTGTTGCACTCTTCATGCAAATAGCAAAGGCCTCTTGCAGTTGAGAATGCAATCTGTATTCTTCTGTACCAGTTGGGCTTCGACGAGCTTTTGAACAGTAAGTTCGCCAGAGAACCATTGCTCATGAATTCATACACCACAAGCCTGTGTTGGCCATCATCACAATAACCAAGCAACTGGACAAGGCTTTTGTGGTCAGTTCTACTGATTGAGCTCACTTCTGCTTTGAATTCTTGATCAGCTTCACTGGCTATCTTATGCAGCTTTTTCACTGCTACGACTTTTCCATTTTCGTCCTTGAGAACCCCTTTGTACACTGTGGAGAAAGCACCACTACCCAGTTCTTCCTTGAATCCATCTGTTGCTAATTGTAGCTCATCAAAGCTGTAACATCTTATGTTCACTCCTGGATGAGCTCTTATAGGGTGAATCATCTTTGATCTTCTTCTTTGGAGACGAGAAAGAAACAACAACAGCGATGAAAGTAGAAGCAAGTTGAAAAACACTGAACTGCCCAACAAAACAGATCCAGTGATGATCAAAGTGGATCTGCTGCTCTTACTTGAATGAGAATTACTTCCATCAGTGTTGACAATGGTGGTGTCATTGTTTTTCCTTATCTTTATCAAGGCCTTTCCACCTACACTGCTATCAATCATTCCATTCGAAAGTGGGGTCTTCTTCTTCCAACAGTCATTGTCTCTATGAATCGCAACAGCACAAAGACAATCATCAAGGCAAGCCTGCCGACACCAATCCTCGTTCACGGACTTAAAAATTTCATAATTAGAGAAAGGCCAGTCTGTGTTAGGCATGTCAATGAAGGTGAAAAGATTGCTTTCCTTTGATTCTCGATCACAGCTCTGTGGAACAAAATCTTGCTTGCATCCACTCATCATGTCGTTGGGATCAATCAAAGAGTAGCCATTCGGGCATCTACATTGAGGCCTCTGATCAGTGCCCAAGGAACAAAGACTGTTAAAACCACAAGCTCCACCACCTGTATCTTGTCGAATTCTGGTACATATATTCGAAGGCAAAAAGACATGAACAGACCATGCATTATTTGCTCTCCCACCAGATGAATTACCAATCTTGGGGTACACATAATGCCTCAGAACTCCATCATAATCCAGAGTCAATCTCTGGTAATATTGGCTCGTCGAATATCCACCCAAAGACAGAGAACTAAGTGTAGTTCCATTTTCTGCAACGAGATGAACATATCCAGATTCATTGAAGATCAGCTGGAATCCAGAGCCCACAGTAGCAGTTGCCCAATATCCTTTAATCCTATCATCCATGGGAAAGTTTCTGGTGTAAAGCACAAGATTTCCATCAGTTTGCATTGTGAACTTGAATCTTCCACTTGAATAGTTGGTCCCAGAGAAGCTGGAAATCAGACTAACATCTTGACTGAGTATCTGGCTTGGTAACAACGTGTCACTTGGCTCGTCAAAGCTTCGCCACAAGATGGTTGAAGTGTTGCTAGCAAGCACGAATTCCCCGTTATCGAGCATGGCAGCATAGGCCACAACAGAGGCAGCCAAATTAGCAGACCAAATCTGCTGACCTCTGGGATTATTGAGCACAAATGATCTCCCATTTGCAAGGAGTTGGATTCTTGATCCTTCTTCAGCTAGTCTGTTGCGGTTGGCTGACCAAACTATGGTTTTTTCGGGGATTTTATCGAGCCAGATAGCGAGCAAGTATCCTCCCGGTGATACCTGCTGGAAGCCAAAAGCATACTCATTGGAAGGAGATAACCAGGTGGAGTTTGCATTGTTTGCAACTATTGATGAACCAACAGTTGCATTGCGATATGTTTGAGCAGTGGCTAACATTGGTACTATGATGATGATGATGATAATTTTATATAATTGTGATCTAAATGAAATAGCAGAAGCCATTTTGGGAGTGATCAAATCAAGAATGTTGCAAGTGCAAATTTTTAATTTCTGTGAATGGGAAATGGTTATAGGCTTCTTCGTAGAAAGATATAAATAATACACAATTTAGGAAGACTTGTCCTGGTTTTTTTTCTAAGTCAAGGTCAATGGTGATGAAGACTATTAAAGTATAAACACCAATTGTTTGAATTGGTCTTACCCACTCGTTCAAAGATATTAAATTCTTAGAAGAATTTTTTACTTTTATACAATAATATTTTAAGATCTTATAAATTATTTTATTTTTAAGTGCTTTGAGTTGCATTTTGTGACATGAGTAAGTCTTGTGTAAGACTGTTTCACGGATCTATTTTCGTGAGACGGGTCAATCCATAACCTACACTTAGAAATTTGTATGAAAGTTTGTGGATATGGATTCAATATATGGGTAATAAGGATCCGTCTCACGAAAACTATCCGTGAGACCGTCTCATATGAGTTTTTGCGTTGGGACATATATGTGATTTCTTTATTTCCTATATGTGTTTTGTTACTGGACTGGACTTAATAAAAAAAAGGCAAAAATAAATATGTTACCAATTTATGGTGAATGATTATTAAAGCTATTCACACATGGAATTATAAATATGAATTGAATTTTGAATGGAAAAAAAACATGCACAAGTCATCATTTTTGGAGTCGAGTAATTTACCAACAATCTTACATTGAAAGAAAAAGAGAGAAAACTATGGAGTATTCAGTTAAAATAAGAAGACCTGATATATATTCCAAATATTTGTTATTATTATATTAGTATTATTATTATTACTACTACTGCATATATAAAAGTTTGACTGCTTCTTACAAATTTTGAATTATCCGAAGTATTAAAAGTTATTATTTAAGGTCATAATTGTAATTTAGTAATTATAATAATATTAAATGCATGTAATTTAAAAATAATGTAATATAATACTTTTGCATTGTATCTCCACCAAATAATCCTAATAACTCTAGAATGACACATGTATGCTCATGGGTACGGTGCCCCCAACTCAACTGTCGCATGGTATTAGGTACATACTCTTCAAGTATCACGTGTATACTCTTATTCCGGGATATATAATTTTTGTCCATAACTCTATAATGTAATTTAATATTTTAAATTTTATTTTATATTCAATACAATTTTGTTGTATGGAATTGCCTAAAATGCTCTTATTAAAGATTAGTCTTTAATCATAATAGTAATTTAGTAATTATAATAATTTAATACATGTAATTTTAATGAAATGTAATTGAAAAAAATATAATTTTAGTTCGATAATTTGACCTTATTTAATTTTGGTGCACTAACTTTATCTTTTCCAATTTTGATTCTTTAATTGTCGATTTTTTTTCTCAATTTCATTCT
Source organism: Scutellaria baicalensis (assembly GCA_005771605.1). Lineage (NCBI taxonomy): Eukaryota > Viridiplantae > Streptophyta > Magnoliopsida > Lamiales > Lamiaceae > Scutellaria > Scutellaria baicalensis. Next base: position 9,829,861 of record CM016726.1, on the reverse strand, counting down.
TTTTTGATCGGAATAACTAAAATTGCGGAAGTGGTTGTTGGAAATTCTGATATGACAGTCGGAAAATCAGACGAGACAGCCATATCTCGATAGCCATGTCAGTGATTTTGGTTTGAGCTAAAAACATTTTCTCATCAGAACTATAAGAAATTTTACTTTTTCTTAAATGTGAACTTATTGGGGATTCTCTAGGATTAAAATCACGACTTATCTCGATGTTTTTATAAACTCCTACGTCAAGATGGAAATCACATTCGAAAACTTATTTTTGGTTTTGTATCCAACAGAAAACGCAATTCTCGTTTATTTAACAAAGCTCAAGGTGCATTTTGTACATCCCTTTATTGGTTACTAAACACATATCAAGCATGAACGTACACTGCTTCACCTGCAAGATTGGCCATTATATGTTCATCAACTTCCATCAGCTAAAAGGCATTACGAAAACTTTAAGGTTGTATTTGGATGGACGGATTTGAAATCTATATTAGTAAATGCATCACTTTCAATTTGAAGTAATTTTTGATCAATGAAGCTAGATTTTGATTCCAAATCCCGTATTTCAAATCCATCAATCCAAACACAACGTAAGAGAACAGAACGAACCAGAAGCTTGAATGGCAGCACCAAATTTAGGCATTGGTTCACCAACTGGAAAATATTCTCTGCTTGATTCCACAAACGGGGGTTTCTTATCGGGCCTATATTTGTATCACCAATGCTTTTAGCAGAACCAACATCAATAAACGTTGCAAGAAACGAAAACAAATAACTAACTGCTAAGATTTTCCTATATTCAGGATGTGATGTTGCAAGAAACGAAAACAAATAACTAACTGGTAAGCTTTTCCTATATTCAGGATGTGATGTTCCATCCTTAGATACAATAGCATCCTTTACTAACTTTATTGCTTCATCCAAAACTCTAACACTAAGTATTTTCCCGCCAAGAAATTCCTCCACTTTTCATGCTCTTGATGCATGTTTCGTCCCATAAGCACCAAAAGTCAAATGATGGTATTTGAAGGTTGGATATTAAGCACCAAAAGCCAAATGATGGTATTTGAAGGTTGGATATTGGTGACAGACGTATTTTAGTATATATCAACTTAGGATAGGAGGAAGGTTTTTGAAAGCTATAGGGTGATAAGGATTTTGAAAGCTATACTTTCACTTTATTGCTTTAGTTTCTAGCTCCTCCCATATTTATAGGAGGTCTTAGAAGTTTCCAGAGTATTCTTTCATATTCTATTTCTAGATTACTCTGAAATACTCTTCTTCTCTCTTTATTTATTATACCTCTAGAATATTCTAGAGTATTTTTTTTTCTATATTATTCTTTCACTTCCTAGAATACTCTAGATACATCTATAAAATTCTAGATCATTCTATAAAATTCTAGAGAATTCTAGAAATGTGCATCACTTTCTAATACTCCTCCTTGATGCATATTTCTGTGACTCCAATTTTTCTTCGTAGTGTCTCTAAGGTAGTGCTTTTGTAAAAATATCTGCTAGTTGGTCTTCAGTCCATGCAGTGCTCCAACTCAATTTCTTTGTTTGCTTCTGCTTCTCGAATGAAGTGGTACTTGATCTTTATGTGTTTAGTTCTGCTATGGAACACTGGGTTTTTTACGATAGCTATTGCTGATTTACTGTCGCAATAGATTTTGGTAGCATCATCCTGCGGCTCTCCCATGTCTTCAAGTGTGTATTTAAACAAAATAGCTTAACTTGTAGTCATTGCTGCTGTTATGTATTCTGCTTCGGTTGATGATTATGCAACTGTTGGTTGCTTCTTAGATGTCCAAGAAAATATTCCTGAACCCATTGTAAAAGCGTACCCTAATGTGCTCTTCATGTCGTCAACAGAGCCTGCCCAATCACTGTCAGTATAGCCAAATAACTTTGAGTCAGGTGTTGATTCATACCAGATGCCGAAGTTTTTAATTCCCTGAAGATATCGGAGTACTCGCTTTGCCGCTCCATAGTGAATCTGACTTGGATCCTGCATAAACCTTGATAAGAAGCTCGTTGCGTACATGATGTTAGGTCGAGTAGCTGTTAGATAGAGTAGACTTCCGATCAAGCTTCGAAATTTTGAGATGTCTGCCTTTGGTGAGCCATCATCTTTTTGTAGTGCTTTAGAGTTGTCAAGTGGGGTGGCAACGGTCTTGCACCCTTCCATCTTGAACCTTTTTAATAAACTTTCGGTATATTTCTTTTGTGAGATAAATATACCATCTTCTCTTTGGTTTATCTCGATCCCGAGAAAATAATGCATCAAGCCCAAATCGGTCATCTCGAATGTCTTCATCATGTCTTCTTTGAACTCCTTAATCATTGTCTCATTGTTTCCCGTGACTATTAGATCATCCACGTATAAAGAGACAATAAGTTTATTTTTCCTACCTTGGGTCTTGATGTATAGTGTATGCTCGCTCGGGCTCCTCCTGAATCCAAGCTTTGTGAAATAATTGTCGATTCTGCTATACCAGGCTCGTGGGGCTTGTTTTAAACCATAGAGTGCCTTCTTTAATTTGAGAACTTTATCTTCTTGCCCTCGTATCATGAACCTTGAGGTTGTTCCACGTAGATTTCTTTTTCAAGATATCTATTTAAAAAGGCTGACTTCACATCAAGTTGGTAAATCTTCCATCTCCTTTGTGCAGCTAGCGCAACAAGTGCTCGAATAGTGTACTAGAGCGAAAGTCTCGTTGTAGTCGATCCCTTGTACCTGTGAGTAACCCTTTGCTACTAATCTTGCCTTACGTTTGTTAATTGAGCCATCTGGGTTAATCTTTGTCTTATACACCCACTTAACTCCAATAGCTTCTTTGTTGCTTGATAGATCCACCAACTCCCATGTTTCGTTTTTCTCGATCATTTTGATTTCTTCTTCCATGGCTTTTATCCATTCTTTTTCTTTGACGGCAACTTCAAAGCTTTCGGGCTCTAAGGTCACAAAGTTGCAACTCTCGTATATATCTCGTAGTAGTCTTACTTTTCTGGGAGCAGAATCTGGAGAAGATTCTTCTTCAATTGAGATAGAAGATGGTGATGGTGTCCTCGGACTAGAAGGTTCTGGGGCTTCACTAGGAGCTTCACTAGAAGATTCTGGAGCACCTGGTCCTTGGTCTTCGGTAGGATGTTAGTGGTGGTAGCATTATATTTTGTTTTTCTACATTTTCTTCTTCCCAATTCCATGTAGCATTCTCATCGAACTCGACATCTCGACTAATAATTAGTTTCTTACTTTTAAGACTATAAATTCTATAGCATTTAGACTGAGAGTTGTAGCCAAGAAAAATACTTTCTCTGTCTTCTCCTCCAGTTTGTGTCTCTTCTCTTTTGGGATGTGCAAGTAGCAGATACTCCCAAAGATTTTGAGATGTTGTGCTGACGGCTTTCGTCCGCTCCATGCTTCTATTGGTGTTTTATTTTGTACTGCCTTTGTTGGACACCTATTTAGTAGATAGACAGCGGTGTATACTGCTTCTGCCCAGAACTCCTTTGGCATGTTATTTTCTGCTAGCATTGTTCTGGCTATCTCCATCACGATCCTGTTCTTCCTCTCTGACACGCCATTCTGCTCTGGAGCGTAGCCAACTGTCAATTGATGATTGACTCCTTCCTCCTCACAGAACTTATTGAATGTGTTAGAGGTGTATTTTGTACCTCTATGCTTCGTAAGACTTTGATTCGGCGACCGCTTTGGTTCTCGACCAAATTCTTAAATTTCTTGAATATATTAAAGACTTCTGTTCTTTCATTCATAAAGTATACCCACGTCATTCTTGTATAGTCGTCAATAATTCTTAAATTTCTTGAATATATTAAAGACTTCTGTTCTTTCATTCATAAAGTATACCCACGTCATTCTTGTATAGTCGTCAATAAAGAGAATGAAGTACCTGTTTTTCTCGACTGTTGGTGTCCTCATTGGGCCGCACACATCTGTATAGATTAACCCCAATTTTTACTTAGCTCGCCATGTTTGTCCGGAGGGAAATGACTTTCGATGTTGTTTTCCTTCCATGCATGTGCCGCATATGTCATCTTTTATTTGTATGGCTGGAAGATCTTTCATCATATTTTTCTGGTGGAGAACTTTTAGTCCTTGGAAGTTGAAGTGCCCGAACCTTCGATGCCATAGCCAGGATTGATCGTGGGCTTTTAATGCTGCCTCAACGTACTGCCAGCGAATAGGAAAATTTCTTTGTTGCTGTATTTTGACTACAGGAATTTCAGAATTTTTATTCTTGTCGTCGTATATGGTGCATGAGTCTTTGAATAGTAGTGAGTATCCTTTCTCCATCATTTGACCACGCTGAGTAGATTTGTGTCAAGCTTAGGGACCAGCAGTACATCGTGGATGAATCGCGTACCTTTCTTCGTGTTGACCGCAATAGTTCCCTTTCCTTCGACGCTCACTAGGTCTCCATTTTTTAGCTTCACTTGTGATTTAATTGATTTGTCGATATTTTGAAATTGAGCTTCACTTGTGATTTAATTGATTTGTCGATATTTTGAAAGATCTTGTCATCTCCTGTCATATGGTTGCTGCAGCACTGTCTATGAACCAAGTCGTTCTTTAATTCTGATGCAGCAGCGTAGAAGAAGGAAGTAATTAGCTTGGTGTTTTTGTTTGAAGCGACAATCTTTCTCCAAGTGACCAAATTTTCCACAATTTTTATATTGTGGTTTATCTCGTTCCAACAATCTTTTTCAAGATGGTTGGTCTTCTTACAAATGTTGCATGGTGAGTACTTATATTTTCTTTTATAATTATCACAGCCACCTTGATTTTTATTTCTTTCTCTATTTTTCTTCCCACCATTTCTAGAATTCTGAGACCGTATGTTTGAGTTTAGATTGAAATGTGTTTTCTACTGATTCGTTTTCACGCATACTCAATCTTTTCTCATAAGCTTCATGAGTCACCCATAATTTTTCTATATCTTTAGTTTCTTCAGTTGTAGTGACCGATAATTTTTCTATATTCTTAGTTTCTTCAGTTGTAGTGACCATAGGCGATAGGATCATATTTAGCTGGGAGAGTAATTAGTATTTTTTCTACTACTCTCTTCTCGGTTATATTTTCTCCATATCCTTTTAGTTGATTAACTACTTTTCTTAATCGAGTGTAGTAGTCTTTTACGGCCTCAAATACTTTCATTTTCATATTTTCCAACTCCCTTCTTAGATTCATATTTCCAACTCCCTTCTTAGAGTTTGGAGTTTGAAATTGGGTACCTTATCCAACTCCCTTCTTAGAGTTTGGAGTTTGAAATTGGGTACCTTATCACTTCCTTGATATTCCTCCTTTACGTATCCCAAACTTCTTTTGACGTTTTAGCTCCACTGATTCTTAGAAATAGAGACTCCACCATAGCCATTTGTAATATGTAGAGTGCTAGACTATCCTTCTCCACATTTTTATCTAATTTTTCTTTGTCTGTAGCAGACAAAGACGATGTGTCTTCGGATAGTATATCCCTTCTCAACGATCTCCCATAGACCTTGGGACATGAAATATGTTTTCATTTTAATGCCCCAATAATTATAGTTTTCTCCTGAGAAAATTGGAATTGGAATTTGATTGTTATTTGATAAAGACATTTTTGTAGGTATAGTAATGGTAATGGGAAATTTTTATTAGTATGTTTGGTGATATTGCGGAAGCTAGTTTACGCCCAATTCAAATCTAACTGGGCTCTGATACCACTGATGGTATTTGAAGCCCACTGATGGTATTTGAAGGTTGTATATTGATGAGAGACGTGTTTTAGTATATATCAACTTAGGATAGGAGGAAGGTTTTAGGAAAGATTTAGTAGGAAATAGTTGAAAGTTTTTGAGGTAGGGTGATAAGGATTTTGAAAGCTATACTTTCACTTTATTGCTTTGGTTTTTAGTTCACCTCTTACAAATGAGCTCCTCCCATATTTATAGGAGGTCTTAGAAGTTTCCAGAGTATTCTTTCATATTCTATTTCTAGATTACTCTGGAATACTCTTCTTCTCTCTTTATTTATTCTACCTCTAGAATATTCTAGAGTATTCTTCTTTTCTATATTATTCTTTCACTTCCTAGAATACTCTAGATACATCTATAAAATTCTAGAGAATTCTAGAATTGTGCATCACGTTCTAATACCAAACAAATACGGTTCACAACAACTCCATTTTCGTTGAAACTAACATCAGCCAAGAAGGCAGCATTTAAATATGGCAGTGCATTTCCAAGTGGCCGTTGTGCAATATGATATAGGTAATTATGGAGAAAGTTCAACCTTTGGAGTTCCATTTCAAACATAAGTGATAAGTAAAAGTGATCATTTGACCAATTATTAAAGTTTACACTATGTCCTGCAAGTTATTGTCAAACCATACTATTAATATCTACCTAACAGAATTTAACTTTATAGAATCTGAATCAACTATTTAGTTCACAAAATATATTTTACCTCACTATAGTCTATAGAGGGTTTTTACCTACAAATTATTGTATTCAATTATATCGCAGTTTGTGTCCAATTATTTGTTATCACTTCTGCTGCTGCATAAGTTGAAAACCAAAAAAGAAAAAATAAATATGACAAAACAATTTGAAATATGATATATACCGCACTTCGCCTGCCTAAGTTTTTATTTAATTTTTAATTGTATCATAAAGTTCAAAGTCTTAAAATTTCAAATGCTATTTTTCATTGTCTTTTTTGATTTTTCTGCAATTAATCTTATATGACTGAAATAATTGATTTTTAGTATTTTAAAAAATTGTAATGGAATTGACATAAATAATCAATGATCTAAATCTATGAAGATGGAAAATGAAAAAAGAAAGAAGAAATTATAAATATGAAAGGAAAAGAAGATGGGAGTAGAACAATGCTTAAGTAAGAAAATGGGGTTATGGAAAAGAAAAACAAAACACTTGAAGATAAGAAGACGAGGGGGTAAAAAAGATAAAAAAAAAAAAAAGATGTGAGGGTGGACAGATCGGGTTAGGTTGGGGTCACTGATCTTGATTGAGTTGGGATACTCATCTTTTATTGTTCACGTCCACTTTCCACAATTTTTATTATTTCATAAGGTAATTCTTACTGATCCTACTTAATTTGGGAAATTCATCTTTTTATTGTTCACATTCATTTTCCACTAATTTTATTATTTCATAGAGTAAGTCTTATGTAACCGTATCACAATTTATATGTATATTTATGAAAATGAGCTTGATTAATGAGTAAAATATCAAACTATTTGCGAGAATATATCGGCAAGTCTTTTTTTTTTTTTTTAATATCATATATGTGATGTGAATTCTTGAATATTTACGTAGGTAAATTGCAGAAAAGTCCCACCCTAAATTTATTTCTCAAACATGAAATAAAAACAGCAGGTCTGGAGCTACAAAAACTTGGCCCAAACCCATAAAGTTGCAGAAGAAAAGCACTTGCAGCAAAATCAAGAAAAGGCTTGGGTGGTTGCAGGTCTTTTACTATGAAGAAGAAGACATGTTGATTGATGAGCAAGGGTGGAAGGAAGGAGACGACCAAATTAGCAGCAGAAAATGACGCAGATATCTCCCTTTCTCCTTTCATTTCACTCCACCTTCTCTCTTTCCTTCCCCTCTTTCTTCGCCAACCCATGTCACAATGCTCCGGTTTCTTTCAAATTCCGCATCAGGTTTGTGCTTTGCCACCTTCAACTTCTGGCGCATGATCAGTAGCTTTATATTTTGTGACTTCCAAGTGCTTGTGATATTGTTTCTGTGAGAGGATGTTGATGATGTTGCAGAGTATGGCCATTGATTCTTTCAATTTAGTGACTTTATGGGTTTCAAGTAGTTAAAGCAATTTGAGCATGAGTTTTTTGGGGTCCACTTTTCTTGTCTGATGATATGACTTGATGCCTATCTTGTTAGCGATTTTCTGCAAATGAAGTGGTGAATTTTACCATCCCTTTGATTGTTTATGTGGCACAGACTGTGCGACATTGGAGTCGTAGAAGAATAACATTTCAAAGTCGAAATTGTTTGAGTATGTGCAATGTCTTGCATTTATGCGGATACTTCCTTATGCTGTTTGCCCTAATTCAAGAACAAATTATTCTTAAGGCTGTCTATCTTCAGTTGAAGAACTAAAATAGTTAATTATATGAATCAAGTAAGACAAATTCAACTGCCTTACAATAAGTTTGGGATCTAATGGGAAACAGGTCAATGGCATCTCACATTGTCGGGTATCCTCGTGTGGGGCCAAAAAGAGAGCTCAAGGTTGCACTGGAATCATTGTGGGATGGAAAGATTAGTGCCGAGGAACTGCAGAAGGTGGCAGCTGATGTCCGGATGTCAATTTGGAAGCAGATGGCAGATGCTGGAATCAAATATATTCCTAGCAATACGTTCTCATATTATGACCAAGTGTTAGATACCACTGCAATGTTAGGTGCTGTTCCATCAAGATATGGTTGGAGTGGAGGTGAGATAGGATTTGATATCTACTTTTCAATGGCTAGGGGTAATGCCTCTGTTCCTGCAATGGAAATGACCAAGTGGTTTGATACCAACTAGTAAGTAGTACCTTATTGTTATATTTTATTTGAGTTTGACATGATTTTCATTATTTCGAAATTATCTGCATTTGATGATATGTACTTCATTCATATGCAGTCACTATATTGTCCCTGAATTGGGGCCGGATGTTAAATTTTCTTATGCATCTCACAAGGCAGTGAAAGAATATAAGGAAGCCAAAGCTGTAAGTTGAACCAGTATTAAATAATGGATGTGTGCATTACTTTATCCATGAGATCATCATTGTATTGTTCTCTATCAATTTCTTGTAAGTTTCCAGACTTCTAGTTAATTTAGGTTACTGGAATATTTTTTCATATCAGGGGAAAATCAATATTGCAGTTGGTTTTTGGAGTGAGGATCTTTGTTATATTCAATGCAGATATGATATGAATCTATCTCTGTATAGTGTCCTTATTCCAATTTAAAATAAGCACACCAGTAATTTTAATTGAGGAATGTGCACTAACCTAATCCACACACACTAATATTTCTAATGATGGAGTCATTGGCCTTTCTTGGCTAGCTTTAGGGAAATCCTGGTTAATTGATACTTGTGTATCCTTAAGTTTTAGTTAGTTTCTGCCATAACTCTCAAGAAAAACTAGAACAATAATTCGAGTTTTTTGTAGTTCCCCAGATTTCTTGCATAATCATAATATCGGCCTCCATTTTAGTTTTGGCCATCTTCTAAAATGGGTGTCAAATCCAACAAATAATAAATACTTACTCTAGAAATATAAATTGTGTAGGTCGATTTCACAGAGATTGATAAGGTTTTTTCTTTGCAAACTTGTTTAAAGTAAATGATTTGGGAGTTCCTTTTTTCCCCCCTTTTTTTTTTTGGGAATTTTGTAGTTGATAAAATTCGAACACCTTAAGATTAAGATGAATTTAATACAACAAAATATTAACCTACGAATAGATTCAAGAATGGTTCGGGTGTTGATCATAGATGCCAAAATTCTATCTTTTATAAACATTAAATTGGTTATAGTTGTTAGTATGACCTAACAACCCATTCTTTCCATAATATTCGATAATTAAAATACGATCTCTTGCCAACAAGTGTTCATGTAAGTTTATTTACCCTAGGATTTTTTATTTTTTTTGCAGCAGAAAATAAAAAATACTTCTATAATCAATAATGCTAATTGGTATAGATATCAGAACTATTAAACAATTATAAATTTAATGTTCTGATTTGATGTATACTATCTTAACAAATTGACGAATGATCTTTTTTAAATAATTCATCAACATTATAGTGATCAACATGCACACAAAATATACAAATAATGAAGAAAGAGAAAACGAGATTAAATTAGATCTCACACAATGATGAAGGAACCAAATCTTGATTATCCCTTGGCTAGAAGTTACCTAGTCTTCCATGGAGGGTGAAATATATAAAAAAAAAAAAATCTCTAGAGATTTGCAGTAGAATGAGAATGAAGAAGATGAAAAGGAAGTTAAATCCTTACGTACTTCTCCTTGATAAGTACTCCTAAATTCTAATATGACACTAATTAGACATTTAAAAATATAACTTCTTCAAGCCTGCTCAAGTTTTTCTGCCTTTTTCATTCTTTGTCATCTTGGGTGTTAAGCTTGGTATGCCTATTTGATGAAACTCCTTCAAACATTGAGAATTAAACTAGAATGTTTAGGCATTTCCATGCCTAATCTAAAACCGTTTATGAGTTCGAATTCTTTGAAGACTATCAAATATCTTCCAAGTCAAATCCAAAATGCCTCCAACTTCTTTTAAATCCTTATCCTTCCCTACAAATCACAAAACTTGATCAAAAACAAAGAATAAAGGATAAACTAATATCTAAAATGAGGGAAAAACATGATAATTAATATGCACTACATTAATTCCATCATCTTCTAAGAAAGGTGTAGCTTGAAATTTTCTGTCATAAGCGTGCGTTTAAATCTCTTTTATTGTTGACTGCAATATCTTTTTTAGGTTACAAATGGAATGTGTATTACTTTGTCATTTTTGGAATTCTGTTCTTTTATTTATTGGAGTTAGGTTCATATATACTATGATATCTTTACTCATTGCAGCTTGGTGTTGACACAGTTCCCGTCCTCATAGGCCCTGTTTCGTACTTGTTGTTATCAAAACTGGCGAAGGGAGTTGAGAAATCTTTTTCTCTTCTTTCCCTGATAGATAAGATCCTTCCAGTCTACAAGTAAGATCACTGCATCAGCCTCTACATGTTTACAAAATATTTCATTTATATGTCAAGATAAACCGGTGTTAGCTGACTTTATTATGAAGGGATGTTGTAGCTGAGCTAAAAGCAGCTGGTGCTAGTTGGATTCAGTTTGATGAGCCTACTCTTGTCATGGACCTTGATTCTTACAAATTGCATGCATTTACTCATGCTTACAAAGAATTGGAATCATCAGTTTCTGGTTTGAATGTTCTTATTGAGACATATTTTGCTGACTTATCAGCTGAGGCATATAATACAGTTACTGGTTTAAAGGGTGTTACAGCTATTGGATTTGATTTGGTGCGTGGATCAAAGACAATCGATCTAATCAAAAATGGATTTCCTCTGGGAATGTATCTTTTCGCTGGAGTTGTTGATGGAAGAAACATTTGGGCTAATGACCTTGACGCTTCTTTAAGTACGTTGCAGGCTCTGGAGGGCATTGTGGGGAAAGGTGATTTCCTGAAAATCCATTTATATTATATATGTTGCACTACATATAGTTAGTGAAATAATACCAAGAGCATCTGCGAGTTTCTATGGGCATGTGTTTAAGATGTTAAGCAGCAAACTTCAATTGAGCTCATCATTCATTTACAAGTAATATTAATTGTTGAATGGGAAATTATTATCAAAAATGAAGTACAGATGTTTATAAGACTAGTCGTGACATTTTGTTGGCATAGCTGAGACGGTTCTTCAAATATCCATTTGGAGGATATGCTTCTATCTAGTCTTTTGCCTGTTCTGGAAGTATAGCTATCTTGCAATCTTCTGTTTTCTTCACTTTAGATATTTTTGTTCATAAAAGAACAAAAAGAACTACTCCGCTCACATCCGAGACAAGGCTCCTGTCAATTTTAGGATAAAAGGTTATCAATTTTAGGATAGACGGAAACATCTTGAGGTAAAAGGTTATCAATTTTAGGATAAACTGCATAAACCGGGTTAGAATCTTGTGACAAGTAATATCCTGTACTTTAAAACTTGTTTTCTTTAAGTATCTTGTGTGACATACTGTTGGATTTTAGAAAGCTACAACTTAAATCATCTCTAATATTCTATTTTATTTATCAGACAAACTCGTGGTCTCTACATCATGTTCTCTGCTTCATACTGCGGTTGATTTGGTGAATGAGACTAAGTTGGATGAAGAACTCAAGTCATGGCTTGCATTTGCTGCACAGAAGTTGCTTGAAGTTAATGTATTGGCGAAGGCACTCTCTGGAAAGAAGGATGAGGTACTTCTTTTGTTTCATCTGACCATTTGTTTTAAAAGCATTACGGTGGCTTGAAGATTAATTTGTCATGCTTAGATATCTTCTTGGCATGTCCCCATACATTACATTTAGCTCATTTCCTTGATTTTCATGTCTTATATCTTCAGATATATTCCTATGATATCTGAATTATTGCAGGATGTAATGCAATTTTACCCCACAATCAGTTGCTTCGACTTCACGCTCGCTTTTCTCTCCTCAGGCATTCTTCTTCACTAATGCAGCAGCTCAGGCTTCACGAAGATCATCCCCTAGAGTGACCAATGAGGCAGTTCAGAAGGCTGTAAGAATCTTTTGGCCACTGTTTATGTTTCTTCATGCTCTCCTGATCCTCTCACTCTCTCTCTCTCTGGACCACTGTTCATGTTCCTTCATGCTTCACTGATATTCTCTCTCTCTCCTTTCTTTCGCTCCTTAATTTTGACTTAAATTTTTGGTACTATACTCAGACTGCTGCCTTGAAGGGTTCTGACCATCGTAGGGCTACAAACGTCACTTCCAGGTTGGAAGCTCAGCAGGCAAAGCTAAATCTTGCCATTCTTCCAACCACTACAATTGGATCTTTCCCTCAAACTTTGGGGCTTAGGAAAATTCGTCGTGAATACAAGGCTGGCGAGTTAGTTTCTTTCCTATATTACTGTACTTGTTACACACATTTAACACTTTACCTCCTATATTTATTTTCTTCTTTGGTTTTTCTTTCAGGATATGTGAGAAAGAATATGTCCAATTCATTAAGGAGGAAATAAAAGAGGTGGTGAAAATTCAGGAAGAGCTCGGCATTGATGTTCTTGTTCATGGAGAACCAGAGGTGAAACTAAAAATTATTATCATTCAAGAAATCTACCATGCTTCCCCCCTAACTCAAAAGAAAATTTTCTTTAGAAAAAGTATCATTTAAATATCGGACAAGTGCAGAGAAATGATATGGTGGAGTACTTCGGGGAGCAGCTATCTGGTTTTGCCTTCACTGTAAATGGATGGGTTCAATCTTATGGATCAAGGTGCGTGAAGCCACCTATTATATACGGTGATGTCAGTCGGCCTAAAGCAATGACCGTCTTTTGGTCTACGTTGGCCCAAAGCATGACTAAACGCCCGATGAAGGGTATGCTCACCGGCCCTGTTACCATACTGAATTGGTCTTTTGTTAGAAATGACCAGCCAAGGTAGGCAAATCACATCTGTGGTTGCTAAAGATCTTTTCAGAATTATTGTATTCAACTTAATTTCATTCTCTTCACCTCTTAGATCTGAGACCTGCTATCAGATTGCTCTGGCCATCAAGGATGAGGTTGAAGATCTCGAGAAAGCTGGAATTAATATCATTCAAATTGATGAAGCTGCTCTGAGAGAAGGTTTGCCTCTTAGACAATCCGAGCAGTCGTTTTATTTGGACTGGGCTGTGCATTCTTTCAGGATAACTAATTGCTCGGTTCAAGATGCTACTCAGGTGTTTCTTCATTGTTATCTTCCTCTTATATGTTGAAATTATTGCATGCATTTATGCTTCTCATTGTTATGTTCAATTAGTTGGTCTTCAATCTGTTGTTCTATATCTGACTGAATAATGTGGCAGATCCACACCCACATGTGCTACTCAAACTTCAACGACATTATCCACTCAATCATAGACATGGATGCAGATGTTATCACTATCGAGAACTCGAGGTCAGACGATAAGCTTCTCTCAGTTTTCCGTGATCAGGGCGTCAAGTACAGTGCTGGCATCGGCCCTGGTGTGTACGATATCCATTCTCCCAGAATCCCATCAACTGAAGAAATCGTTGAACGCATCAACAAGATGCTTGGAGTACTCGAGAGCAAAATGGTGTGGGTAAACCCCGATTGTGGCCTCAAGACGCGCAAATATTCAGAAGTCAAGCCGGCCCTGAGCAACATGGTTGCTGCTGCAAAGCTTGCTCGTATGCAGTTAACTGCTTCCAGGTGATCAGTTATGCACCTGTAGAAACAATTTCTGCTCTACTTACAACTTTAGTCTTTAGGTCTTGTTTATGCACAGGACTTTAGTAGTGTTATTAGGTGAAGTATGACCTTATGAAGTTGATGTTGCTGTAACGAACTTAAAGATGAGATAAACGAAGATAAAGACAGTTATGCATTCAAAAAGTTGAGCATTTGAAATGAGAAACGAAACATAAAGCTAAGCAATAAATGATGCAGGATCTGGAGGAGCAGGGACTTCCACTGAACCTTCAAGCATATGAACCACTCTTTTCATCTGAGGCCTCAATGCTGGATCTTCCTGTGTGCACCAAATTGCTATCTTCACGAATTTCTTGAACCGGTCTATGTCATCTCTTGCCTCCTCATCGTCCGCCACGAGCAAATCCAATGTCCCTTCTTTGAAGCAATCGTAAGCCCAATCAACAAGAATCTGTGCCCTCTGATCCTTAACATCTGCCTCAAAGTTCTTCCTACAGCATAGTAGCTCGATAAACATGACCCCGAAACTGTAAACATCTACCTTGGTTGTTATAGGCATGTTTCTGAACCATTCTGGAGCCACATACCCTCTCGTTCCCCTTATTCCGGTGGTGGTTCTGGTCTGATCTGGCCTCAGAAGCTTTGCCAGCCCGAAATCAGATATTTTCGCGTTATGAGAATCATCTAAAAGAACATTTTGAGGCTTGATGTCACAGTGTATGATTTGTGTGTTGCACTCTTCATGCAAATAGCAAAGGCCTCTTGCAGTTGAGAATGCAATCTGTATTCTTCTGTACCAGTTGGGCTTCGACGAGCTTTCGAACAGTAAGTTCGCCAGAGAACCATTGCTCATGAATTCATACACCACAAGCCTGTGTTGGCCATCATCACAATAACCAAGCAACTGGACAAGGCTTTTGTGGTCAGTTCTACTGATTGAGCTCACTTCTGCTTTGAATTCTTGATCAGCTTCACTGGCTATCTTATGCAGCTTTTTCACTGCTACGACTTTTCCATTTTCGTCCTTGAGAACCCCTTTGTACACTGTGGAGAAAGCACCACTACCCAGTTCTTCCTTGAATCCATCTGTTGCTGAATGTAGCTCATCAAAGCTGTAACATCTTATGTTCACTCCTGGATGAGCTCTTATAGCTTGAATCATCTTTGATCTTCTTTTTTGGAAACGAGAAAGAAAGAACAACAGCGATGAAAGTAGAAGCAAGTTGAAAAACACTGAACTGCCCAACAAAGCAGATCCAGTGATGATCAAAGTGGATCTGCTGCTCTTACTTGAATGAGAATTACTTCCATCAGTGTTGACAATGGTGGTGTCATTGTTTTTCCTTATCTTTATCAAGGCCTTTCCACCTACACTATTATCAATCATCCCATTCGAAAGTGGGGTCTTCTTCTTCCAACAGTTATCGTCTCTATGAATCGCAACAGCACAAAGACAATCATCAAGGCAAGCCTGCCGACACCAATCCTCGTTCACGGGCTTAAAATTTTCATAATCAGATAAAGGCCAGTCTGTGTTAGGCATATCATTGAAGGCGAAAAGATTGCTTTCCTCTGATTCTCGATCACAGCTCTGTGGAACAAAATCTTGCTTGCATCCACTCATCATGTCGTTGGGATCAATCCAAGAGTAGCCATTCGGGCATCTACATTGAGGCCTCTGATCAGTGCCCAAGAAACAAAGACTGTTAAAACCACAAGCTCCACCACCTGTATCTTGTCGAATTCTGGTACATATATTCGAAGGCAAAAAGACTTGAACAGACCATGCATTATTTGCTCTCCCACCAGATGAATTACCAAACTTGGGGTACACATAATGCCTCAGAACTCCATCATAATCCAGAGTCAATCTCTGGTAATATTGGCTCGTCGAAGATCCACCCGAAGACAGAGAACTAAGTGTAGTTCCATTCTCTGCAACGAGATGAACATATCCAGATTGATTGAAGATCAGCTGGAATCCAGAGCCCACAGTATTAGTTGCCCAATATCCTTTAATCCCATCATCCATGGGAAAGTTTCTGGTGTAAAGCACAAGATTTCCATCAGTTTGCATTACGAACTTGAATCTTCCACTTGAATAGTTGGTCCCAGAGAAGCTGGAAATCAGACTAACATCTTGACGGAGTATCTGGCTTGGTAACAACGTGTCACTTGGCTCGTCAAAGCTTCGCCACAAGATGGTTGAAGTGTTGCTAGCAAGCACGAATTCCCCGTTATCGAGCATGGCAGCATAGGCCACAACAGAGGCAGCCAAATTAGCAGACCAAATCTGCTGACCTCTGGGATTATTGAGCACAAATGATCTCCCATTTGCAAGGAGTTGGATTCTTGATCCTTCTTCAGCTAGTCTGTTGCGGTTGGCTGACCAAACTATGGTTTTTTCGGGGATTTTATCGAGCCAGATAGCGAGCAAGTATCCTCCCGGTGATACCTGCTGGAAGCCAAAAGCATACTCATTGGAAGGAGATAACCAGGTGGAGTTTGCATTGTTTGCAACTATTGATGAACCAACAGTTGCATTGCGATATGTTTGAGCAGTGGCTAACATTGGTACTATGATGATGATGATGATAATTTTATATAATTGTGATCTAAATGAAACAGCAGAAGCCATTTTGGGAGTGATCAAATCAAGAATGTTGCAAGTGCAAATTTTTAATTTCTGTGAATGGGAAATGGTTATAGGCTTCTTCGAAGAAAGATATAAATAATACACAATTTAGGAAGACTTGTCCTGGTTTTTTTTCTAAGTCAAGGTCAATGGTGATGAAGACTATTAAAGTATAAACACCAATTGTTTGAATTGGTCTTACCCACTCGTCTAGAAGAATTTTTTACTTTTATACAATAATATTTTAAGATCTTATAAATTATTTATTTTTAAGTGCCTTGATTTGCATTTTGTGACATATATGTGATTTCTTTATTTCCTAGATGTGTTTTGTTACTGGACTGGACTTAATAAAAAAAAAGGCAAAAATAAATATGTTACCAATTTATGGTGAATGATTATTAAAGCTATTCACACATATATACAAGTCATCATTTTTGGAGTAGTTATTTACCAACAATCTTAAATTGAAAGAAAAAAAAGAGAACTATGGAGTATTCGGTTAAAATAAGAAGACCTGATATATATTCCAAATATTTGTTATTATTATATTAGTATTATTATTACTACTGCTACTGCATATATAAAAGTTTGACTGCTTCTTACAAATTTTGAATGGTCCGAAGTATTAAAAATTATTGTTTAAGGTCATAATTGTAATTTAGTAATTATAATAATATTAAATGCATGTAATTTTAATAAAGATGTAATATAATACTTTTGCATTGTATCTCCACCAAATAATAACTCTAGAATGACACCTGTATGACTGTCGCATGATGTTAGGTACATATTCTTCAAGTATCACGTATATTCTTATCTCGGGATATGTAAGTTTTGTCCATAACTCTATAATGTAATTTAATTTTTTAATTTTTAATTTTATATTTAATACTATTTTGTTGTATGGAATTGCCTAAAATGCTATTAGTATTTAATCATAATAGTAATGATAAAATATTTTGTGCAACTGGTGGATTCATGCACCCGGATTGACCCGTTTCACGCGCGTTTTCACGCACCCCATGCGCCTGGTGGGTGCGCTCAAACCCACCAAGATTCGCTCCAAACATTCATATACTCATGTTATGTTAATGTTACTCTCATGATACTAACATAACATAAAGGTAACTCTAACATAACATGAAGGTATGATTAACATTGTTTTTTACTTCATGGTATATTAATGTTACTTTCATGTTATGTTAGTGTTACCTTCATGTTATATTAGTGTTACCTTCGTGTTATTTTAGTTCAGTGGTTTTAAACTAAAGGAATGAAATCTGGAGATAGGGTCACATTAACATAACGCGAAGGTAACCCTAACATAACACGAATGTAACACTAACATAACGTGAAGGTAACGACTAAAACACGTGAAAAAAGTGACCCGTCCAGCCCACGCGCGGCCCAATTGCACGGAACTCAGATCCGTGCAACTGGTGTACAGGAAAGTAACTCTTAGTAATTATAATAATCTAAATGTAATTTTAATGAAATGTAATTGAAAAAATATAATTTTAGTTCGATAACGTTGACCTTGTTTAATTTGGGTGCACTAACTTAGTCTTTTCCAATTTTGATTTTTAATTATCGATTTTTTTTCTCAATTTCATTCTTTTTTGATCGGAATAACTAAATTGTGGAAGTGGTTGTTGAAAATTCTGATATGACAGTCGGAAAATCAGACGAGACAACCATATCTTGATAGCCATGTCAGTGATTTTGGTTAGAGCTAAAAACATTTTCTCATCAGAACTATATCAAATTTTACACTTTTTCTTAGACGTGAACTTATTGGGCATTCTCTAGGATTGAAATCACTGACTTATCTCGATATTTTTTTAAACTCCTACGTCAAGATGGAAATCACATTCGAAAACTTATTTTTGGTTTTGTATCCAACGGAAAACGCAATTCTCGTTTATTTAACAAAGCTCAAGGTGCATTTTGTACATCCCTTTATTGGTTACTAAGCACATATCAAGCATCCCAGACTACACCAATGGTGAGTTATTCTACAGACGTAAATATAGATAAAGAACACGTACTTATCTTCATGGACGAGAGTAGAGCAAGCTCCGTAAGTACATCTCCACGGAATTCAGACCGCAGAGTTGCTTAACGAGAGGCAACGTAGCAGGAACATTGAGTAGGAAATCGGAATGTGTAGTCCCTTCAAGACCTCCCCATGACTTGACCTGTTTCCGGGCCTCCATTATAGCTGCTCTCGTTGCACAGTGAACCGAGGCTGCTAGAACCAGTGGAGGTTCACCGCAGGCTGCACAAAGTCCCATCACTTTAATACACTACTTTTTGATATTTATAAGCTTATAGATCTAGCAAGCACACATATATACCCTTAGACGAGAGGATACGATCTTTGTGATGCCCAGAGTTTAGCAACTCGACATTAAATTGTTTCGGTATGGTGTCTAGAGTTGGGATCTTGTACGTCCACGTGCTGTCTGTAATCACTAATCCATCTTCGTTGGCCAAGTATTCTTCGAGCATGAAAAAGCCTACGCCTTGTACGAAAGCCCCTTCTATCTGTCAAACCAAAAGTCATGAGACAAAACATGTAAATAATTCTCTCAGTTTCATAATCAATGATATGTAGACCTGTCCCAAATCTACTGCTGGATTCATGCTCTGGCCACAGTCGTAGATTATATCCGTTCTAAGTATCGTCGTTTCTCCTGTCAAGACGTTTACTTCTACCTGCAATTAATAAAACTCATGCTTCATTCACAATATTGTGCTTCATACTTAAGAGAAACCACGATACGTACCTCACTTACTGCAGCGCCATAGTTCAAGTAATCTGAAGAACTGGACTCCGGCACAAAGTAAGCATGTGCTGCCAAGTTTATAGAGTGATTATGTGCCTACATTCGCATATCAAGAATCCAACGAAAATCAATAACGTAAACAATCCAAAGAAACTACAATGTCATGAAATTGAAGCATAGAAAATCCAGGACTAACAGAACCTGAAGAATCAGATCATCCCATTTGACAGAGCTCATTTGCTCATGCAACTTTTCAACGAGAGGGCTCAATCGTTCAACCAAAACATTGCAGCATTTTCGGACAGCTGCGCAGCTCATTTCTGATGTAGTACTCCCAGATGTAAGGCCTCCTTGTACCATGCTTAAGCTGTCTGATTGAACAACTCGTACTTTTTTCACTAAATCCTGAATTCCATCACATTTGATCGAACTTAGAGCATAAGCAGTCGCTTGTTTAACCTTAGTCCAAAGCCCCTGCCCCATCTCTATCCCTCCAACTTCAACAACAATCGATCCATCCGAGAGAATACTCACTTTCCCTGGGGTAGCAGTGAGAGCCACATGATACACGATTGGCACACGAGAAATACCCCTTTTACACCACACGTTAGAACGATTGAAGTCTCGTATCATTCCAAGTTCTTGCAGAAAGCCCGAAGATGCAGCCACTTTATCCCAAATAGTAGGCAAAGTGTACTCAACCGAGTCACCAGCCGCGTGAGCGTAGAACAACTTTAGACTCTCATACGTGTGAAGATTAACATTCCTGACTGAATCAGCATCCACTGACAGCTCAGAAGCAACGCACTCTATTATAGCTTCAGCGATATACGAGCCCTGTAGGTCCCCCGGGGCCCGCATCATCGATTTGCTCGAGTGGTTAGTCTTGCATAGTTTGATGTTGAAAGATA
Source organism: Scutellaria baicalensis (assembly GCA_005771605.1). Classification (NCBI taxonomy): domain Eukaryota; kingdom Viridiplantae; phylum Streptophyta; class Magnoliopsida; order Lamiales; family Lamiaceae; genus Scutellaria; species Scutellaria baicalensis. The sequence goes on along the minus strand of CM016726.1, from coordinate 9,809,486 downwards.
GAGCTCCCCAGTTGTACTTCTTAAGTGATCCAGTGAGGGTGTATGGTATATAGGGGCTAAAGTCCACAGCAATTCCTGCATTAATTAGTATGTCAAGGTGCAGTGCTGTGATTTTTCCGTTGGATTTAAATCCAACACTATATGTTATCTTCATAGGATGTCTTCCTCCCGAAACTATCATGTCCGTTTTTCGATCCAGATAGATTCTGACTGGACGACGTAGTTTATGAGCTGCAACCGCGCATGCTGTAGCAACCTGAAGATGACATGTCATAAGTTATATATACGTCAACTTGTACCATAAAACTCGGCCCAACTCATCTTTACATGCACTAATGGAACAGGTCGTTCTAGCTACACCAATAGGTATATCATAAAGACCCGAAAGAGCATTATGAGCAAATATTTGTCTTCGCGGAAAGCTGCAAATTGAGGACATTGGTCATGTCCTAAATTTGTTTATTTCCCTTGTCTTGGCTTATAAAGAAAGAAACTTAAGGTGCTAAATATGGGGGTTCCAACTATTTTACATAAGTTTGAGATTGAGATGAAGAAATATAACAGAAATTCGACTTAGCAAAAACAGACTTAAAAATTCTGATACTAATTATACTCACATCCATTGCTCTATGACACTTTCCACCAAAACCTCCACCAATCCTTCTTGTAATGACACGGACATTATTCTCGGGAACACCAAGACATCTTGCAATAGCTATGTGAGTATACTCAGGGGATTGAGTTGAACTATAAACCACCATGCAGTTGTCTTCATCCGGAACTGCAAGTGCCGTTTGCGTCTCCATGTAGAAGTAGTATTGTGAACCAAGTCTCATCTGGTTAAATGTGTGTCGTTTTGATCATGAAGATTGTGTTCAAAGAAAGCCATTTTGATAGAGTTAGAAATTAAAGTACCTCTGTAGAGAGAATCTTGTGATCTGCTTCAGCCATTCCTTTGGAGAAATCCCCAACCTGTTTGGGAATCAAATAGGAAGGAGCATCAAAGAAGCTCGATTTCTTGACAGCATCTTCAATGGTTAAAATTGGTGGATCTAAGCCTTCTGTATCGTAATCCACTACAGCCATTCTTGCTGCCATGTTGGCATGCTTTTGCGTCTCTGCAACCACGAACGCAATGAGCTCACCACCAAATTTAGTGATATCATCAGCAAATAATGATTCGGAACCAAAGAGGGCCGTTGATCCTATATTTTGTCCTCCTTTTGGGATATCTTTAACAGATATAACATCAACAATGCTACTAGGTTGTGGGTTGGACTTGAACGAAACACCATTCACTCGAGCTAAAGGCTTCGTGCTACATACAAAAGCTCCGTACAAACAGTTTGGAGGGGCAGGAATGTCATCAACGTACACTGCTTCACCTGCAAGATTGGCCATTATATGTTCATCAACTTCCATCAGCTAATAGGCATTACGAAAACTTTAAGGTTGTATTTGGATGGAAGGATTTGAAAACTATATTAGTAAATGCATCACTTTCAATTTGAAGTAATTTTTGATCAATGAAGCTAGATTTTGATTCCAAATCCCGTATTTCAAATCCATCCATCCAAACACAACGTAAGAGAACAGAACGAACCAGAAGCTTGAATGGCAGCACCAAATTTAGGCATTGGTTCACCAACTGGATAATATTCTCTGCTTGATTCCACAAACTGTTTTGCAGAAGACAGCAATGGGGGGTTTCTTATCCGGCCTATATTTGTATCACCAATGCTTTTAGCAGAACCAACATCAATAAACGTTGCAAGAAACGAAAACAAATAACTAACTGCTAAGCTTTTCCTATATTCAGGATGTGATGTTCCATCCTCAGATACAATAGCATCTTTTACTAACTTTATTGCTTCATCCATAACTCTAACACTAAGTATTTTCCCGCCAAGAAATTCCTCCACTTTTCGTGCTCTTGATGCATGTTTCGTCCCATAAGCACCAAAAGCCAAACAAATACGGTTCACAACAACTCCATTTTCGTTGAAACTAACATCAGCCAAGAAGGCAGCATTTAAATATGGCAGTGCATTTCCAAGTGGCCGTGGTGCTGCTCGATACGTTTCAAAGCACAATCTTGAATTATTCGGATCAGAGCCATCAACTATTGTTGGTTCAAGAAAAGGTATATGAACACTCAAAAGAACATCTTTAGAGTCCATAGGAGGTCCATACAAGAAATCTTCAAAAGTAATTTGTTCCTTTTTATGACCTCTCAAAATGCTTACACTAGAACTCACAGCAAGAAGTAATGTAGCAATATCTGAAGGAAAATACTTCCTCTGTGCCATGACCAAATTGCCCCCGAGACTAGCTGAGTTCCGGATGAATCCGGAAGCAATCTTCTCCATATGTTCAGCAATCTTTGCATACACTAGTCCTCCACCTAAGCATGAGTTGGATTTGCTTTCTTCTTGCAGGTACAATATAGCTTTGGAAATCGGCAAAGCTGCTCCGAATTCAATCCCTAAGCTATCCTTTTTAACCTGTGAAAGCTCAGGGATGTACCTGAGATCAATGTACTTGTCATACTTATCCGTTTCTTTGTAATAGCCCGTGCCTGTATTCCCAACAACTAGCTTCATCCTCACACCATTTTGTACCATATCAGAATGCAACAAGCTTCGAAGCTCTTCAACATTAACCGGGGTGCACCAAGAATGTTTTTCAAAATTCAAGATCCTGGTCGACTTGCATTCATCTGTCGATTCAGTATATGGACAAACATGATCCTTGGGATCAAAAAAAGGCAATCCACTTGCTCTGAGTTCCTTAGGATCACACTTTCTCCAAAAAGAATTGATCCCCAAATCCTCCAAATCAACATCTGCAGCAAAGCTCTTGCACGCATCAGCAATGGGTCGATAGCCAGTACACCGACAAAGGTTCCCTGTTATAGCCTTCTCAGCTTCAGAAACCGACAGAGAATGCTGTTTCTTCTCGGCATTGGCAAGGGCCGAGAAGAGAGAGACGCACATTCCAGGCGTGCAAAAGCCACATTGAGAAGCATGGAAGCCAGCAAATCTTTGATGGATTGGGTGGAATCCATCCTTACTGTTTCCAAGCCCTTCACTCGTGGTAATCGAACAACCATTTACAGTGCAAAGAAGCGTGAGACAAGAACTCACGGTGAAACTCTCAGTCTTCTTACATATCGGATCATACTTGGATATTAGGACAACACATGCCCCACAACCACCTGATCAATCAAGTCCAAATTTGTAAAGCTATATACATGCAGTAACTATAGGAAAATGCTTCAAGAACATTAATTTTGAAACAAAAAGAATCACCCAAAGCATATGGACTAGGAACAGTGAGTTAGAGCCTTCAAACATAAGAGCCAGTATCAAGAATCAAACCTTCAAATCATTCTAAATCCCAGAAACGAAAAACAGATATGAAATAGAAGACTAAGTCATATTTGAGATTGTCTCACTAATCAATTGACGTGGGATGACTCAACCCACAATTCACAATAAATTTTTTGAAATGGATTTGGTTAGTGGCTTAAAAGTATCCGTCCGTTTCATGCAAGTTTTTGTGATAATGGAATAGTAATCCATATCAAGAAGACAAAAGAGCAGAGTGAATCAAGATCAACAATCAATCACCCAAGAAAATGGGGATATAGCAAAAAGCACACAAACCTTCACCACAGCCAAGCTTGACACTCTTGAAACGAGTGGATGAACGCAAGAAATCCAGCAAAGTAGTGGAGGGCTCAACTTCAGACACCTCAAATCTCTCTCTATTTATTTCAAATATTAGGGTATGATATTCATCATCATCCATTTCCACTGCAGAGCTGTTCTTTGTGCTGAGTAGAATAGAACCTGCAAGTCTTCGAAGAAGGTAAACTGTCACACGAGACTGGAATAATCAACGAAATTTACAACCACTACGAGTTCATAAATATTATTATCTTGTTGCACATCGTGGATATGGTAGATAACCCTTTTGGACAAACGAGAATATGAGCAAGATTTGTCATTTTCAATGGGATATTGTTGTCAACTTTTTCAAGCGTTTGTAAGAAAGTATGCTTCTTCAATTTCGTTTTCTTGAAGTTGATATACCGCCAGAACGTATACTATTTTGAGGAGAGTATGCATATTCATTAATTTGGTCGAATAGTAGTGATTTGAGCCTCATTTGACCTTTCAAACTAGAATTTGTCTAAATTTTAAATTTTCCCAAGGATTAAGTTTTCGGTCCAAAAAGCTAATGGCCGAAATTGCAAGAAATGATAAGTTATTGGGTAAAAACGATTATTAAACTCTTCGGAGGAATGTGATAATGGACAAAGCCACGTAAGGGGCAAGGAGGCATTGCCCCCCTCAAAAGTTTATTGGTGTTAAGAAAGTCTTCTTATAATAGTGCTCATAAGAACAATAGATTAAAGTCTAAAACATATATTCATGTTATGTAGCGGAATATGTAAACTGTTTTAGAAAATGTTTTTCACAGTAAAATAATATGTATAGTTAAATTTATGTTTACTTATTGTATATATGTTGTGGATGAAATAATAAACACACAATAATATATGTTTTTCAAGAACTGCTAACACCACTCTTCCATAATGCTGCACATAATAGCTGTTGACAACACTGTAAGTTCAAGTAGGTTACAATGTGCAAAAGAAGGTTAAAGTACTTTAAAAATATAGAGGTTGGATTAACATAAACAATGTTAGAGCATATCAAAAACCAATTTCTATTATATTCATCATGGCTTGACAAGTTGACATTGGTTAGAGAAATAAATTGAGGTTGTTATCCCCAACATCGAATCTAGAAATGTTGTAAACAAATATTCAAAAGAACTTTCAGTTTCAGCTGACAAAAAGGTCAGTCCAAAACATCATATTCTTCCTATCTTGATTTATTATACTAAAGGGAGCACATATCAAATTAAACTTGTTCGTTTTGTAAGTAGTATTAATAGATAACATGTCACAAAATTAATCAAATCACGAGCACATTTGTAATCCCTGCAAAAAAAATCATAATTCTACCATCATCATCGAACTGCATCCTCCAGTCACATTCGCCCTTCGTTTTCTTTTCAGTTTGAATTTGTTGTCATGATAATTGAAATATTTTACATAATTAAGTTTACATATTAACTAAGTTATAAATTAATGGTAAATAATAAGTTTCAATTTTTTAATTAGTATTTAAATATTTGTGTAATATGCGGGCCTTACACTAGTTTATGTTATAATAATATAACATTACGTTGATATAAAAGCATAAGTAATATATATATATATATATATATCTACTAGTAGTGCACCAGCACGGTGCGCGACTTGTTATATAATCTAATAATTTTTTATTGTTGATGATATAGTGTAATGATATATCATTAAAAATAAAATCTATATTACTTTAAATGTCTATATTAATAAAAATATTTGATATTTTCAACTTTTATAAATAATTGCATTTGATAAAATTTTCAACTATTATAAGGCTAAATGCATTTTTTTTAATGCAATTTATAACACCTAATTATACATATTATATATATAAATCTAGAGTAACTCTCTTGTGCATCGGTTGCACGGATCTTAGATCCATACAACCGGGTCGGATTCGGGCTACCCCGACCCATTTTTCTTTTTTCTTTTTAAATTTTTTTCGCGCTACTTTTTAAAATTTTGGTCAAGATCTTTAGTTTATATTAAAGATATTTTTACGTTACGTTAGACATACATTATGTTATGTTAAAGATATATTTGTGCCCAGATTTCATACATTTACATTACGTTAGACATACCTTTAGGTTATGTTAGGGATACATTTATGTTATGTTAGAAATACCTAATCCATAACATAATTGTGTGAATTCCAAGGGTTTGAAATCAGGATTTCAAAGATATTGTTAACATCACCTAAAGGTATCCCTAATATCACCTAAAGGTATCTTTAACATAATGTAAAAATATGTGATCTGGAGCGAATTTTAAAGGTATGAAATCTGGATTCAAAGGTATCTTTAACATAATGTAAAGATATCTCTAACATAGTATAAATGTATCTAAAAAAATATAAGGGTATGAAATCAGGATTTCAAAGGTATTGTTAACATCACCTAAAGGTATTCTTAACATAATTCTAATAGCTTGAAATTGAAGCTTGATTCAAAGCTTTTTGAGCTGGACTCCTGTGAGACCGTCTCATGTGCGACGGCACTCGCGCACGGTCGTGCGCTGGGACACGGTCGTGTCCCAGGACACAGTCGACCGTGCACGGGAACACATACTTATAGCACAAAAAGACATACTTATAGACAAAAATCACATACTTATCTCGACCGTGTCCCAGGACACGACCGTGCGCCACAGATTGCTCTTAGTTTTCACGCGAGGCACGGTCTGTCCCAGGGCACGGTCGTGGGCGAGAAAAAAAATCACATACTTATAGTGAAAAATCACATACTTATTATTGAAAAAGACATACTTATACACTACAGTCGCGCACGGTCGTGTCCTGGGGCACGGTCGACCGTGCGCGAGTGTCGTCGCATGTGAGACGGTTGCATATGAATATTTGTGAAGCTTTTTAGTTTTCTTTTTAAATTTTCTTTTCCCCTTTTTTTACTATTGGCTAATAGTTTTGCAATTGAATGACAAATTAGTAATAATCAACAACTATTGTCATTTTAGATATAGTATAGATTTAACTTAAATCTTTTACAATTTATAATTATTTAAACAAAAATTTAATAGTATATATAACATACATATATAAAGAAAATATTTTCTCTCTTTTATTTTAATGTATCATTAATCAAGAATTATATGTGTTTTCCTTTTACTTTTTATTATAATACTTGATAGTTTATCAAGAAAGACATATAATTTAAAATTATTAAATTAATTTAGAAAATCAAAATGAAATCTTGAAAAAAAATTAAAAAAAATTATTTACACATTATCAAAATGATGTGACATTTCTAGGAGGAAAAGTGATAAATTAGTAAATTTTGTCAATTTCCTTATTATTATATATAGATAGATACATTTCTAGGAGTGATTTTCTAAATTAATTTAATAATTTTAAATTATATGACTTTTTTGATAAGCTATCAAATATAGTAATAAAAAATAAAAGGAAAACACATATAATTCTTGATTAATGATACATTATAATAAAAGAGAAAAAAATATATCTTTTTATATAAGTATGTTATATATATATATATATATATATATATTAAATTTTTATTTAAATAATTATAAATTGTAAAAGATTTAAGTTAAATCTATACTATATCTAAAATGACAATAGTTGGTGATTATTACTAATTTTTCATTAAATTGTAAAACTATTAGCCGACAGGAAAAAAGGGAAAAAATTAGAAAAGAAAACTAAAAAACTTTGAATCAAGCTTCCATCTCAAGCCATTAGAATTAAGAAGAAAATTTGAGATGAAAGTCATTTTCTCATATAAGCAATGCATGTATATATAACTCATATAAGCTATCAAATATTATAATAATAAATAAAATAAAAACACATATAATTCTTAATTAATGATACATTATAACAAAAGAGAGAAAAAAAAAAAATTTATGTATGTATATTATATATACTATAATAATTTTGTTTAAATAATTATAAATTGTAAAATCATTTAAGTTAAAAGTTTTCAAAGTATATAAATCTACAAAATATAATTTAGTATAGAAAAATTACCTTTTCATATTGGCATACTCATGTGTCCTTTTAAAATGTCCTTTTATTTTAATATAAATTTTGTGATAAAAATATTCAATAGAAGAAGATTACTATTTTTTGAAATTCAGGTACTTAAACATAAATTCTTAAGATAATATAAATACTTTAAATTTTATAAAGTTAGAAGTTAATTCAAAAATATTGTATATTATTAGAAGTATGTAATTCATAATGTGTAATGCAAGAAGTAATTTTCTATAAAAATAAATAATTATAGGCGTTTGACATTTTTTAATATTACAATATACATAAAAATTATGTAAAATATTATTATTTAAATTCATATCTTTTTAATAATCAAATATTGTATACATTCATTTGTTACCTTAAAAAATCGTATATAATCAAGTTATTTTTTGTGTTTTTTAAATTAATTTAAATTTTGAATCAAGCTTCCACCTCAAACCATTATAATCAAGCTCCTTCCTCAAACCATTGTTCTAACAACTCTCATTCAATGAAGATGAGTATGAAATGAAGGTGAGAAATATCAAAAGAAGAAGAAAAATTTAGTGATGGAAAAAAAAAAAACAATGATGGAAATGAGAAGAATAATCAAGATGGAAGTTTTTTCAAATTTAATGAGATATTACCAACACTAATTTGATTGCTATGAGATTATCCAGATTTCATGATAAATAATAGCCTTATAAAAGAAAGAAGTATTTGTCATTATAAAAGAAAGAAAAGATATGCAACCACTTGAGAGTCAAGAGAAAGAGAAATGAATGAGAAGAGTGGGTGTGTCGCGCTCAACAGAAGAGGATATGACATAACTCTGCTGACTTTCAAAGTATTTAAAGAGGAGGTGAAAAGTTGAAAATATCAAACATTTGTGTTAATAGAGATATTCAAAGCAAGATAAATTTTATATTTAAATGATATATATTCTTACATTATATTATCAACAATAAAAATCATTAAATTATATAACAAGTCGCGCATCGCGCGGGTGCACTACTAGTATTACATAAATATATGATTATGTTGATATGAAAATATAAATAATATCACATAAAATGTGCGACTAATATCACATAAAAGTATGTTGATACAAACTATAATTTTTTTTTGAAGTTACAAATATTAAAATCATACTAATATAACATAAAAGTAACTGTTCAACTCAAAAAAAAGAAGAAAAAAAAAAAGCACGAATCTGAATCAGATCCGATTCACACCCATGTGCACTGTGAAACTGAATTTAACTTTGGACAGATATTCAGATTTTTAACTATACTAGTTTTGTACCCGTGCGATGCACAGGATAAAATTTTATAAAATACAATTATAATATTTTTATTTGAGATTTGGAAAAAAAAAAGTATATACAAATGTAATATAATGAAATTAAGTAATTTATATATTATATATTTTAAATATTTAATTGTTGGAGATAATCTCTAGGTACGGTAATAAAATAAGATATTGTAATTTTAAACTTAGTTTATATATAAATAAGATGAATATGAATTCTATAGAAATTATCACATTTCAAGTGCACTATTCAAGATAAAGGAATAATGTTTACGCAAACAAATCACAACATTAAAGCTATGTTCTATATAAGATAGAAGGAATAATTCAACCAACTACTTTTAAGCATGTTATCTTTAAAACAAATAAATTCTATGATAAAAATCTCAAAAACATAAAAGAAATATAAAAACAAAATATATGATTAATTTCCAATTATTTCTAACCCAAAAGAAAAAAAAACAATATACCTTGTAATGTAAATTTATAGTCTTCTTTATCACTTTTCCATGTAAGTTTTCATTCAAGTTTCTTCACGAAATTCCTGCATAAAGTAAAAAAAAAAAAATTACATTAATAATAATACATATGCAATACCAATAAATAAAACATTCATCTCCAAATATGAATGACGATATGAACTTTAATCGTTAAGAAATGATTTACAAAGTCAAAAAATTATTAACTGTCCATCCAAACTATATGATGTAGATCAAATAAAAATCATAACCTAGTAAAATAAAAACCAAAAAAGAAAAAAAAAAACACAATCCCATGAGCACCATGAAAGCAAAAAATTTGTATTGCAGAATTTGAGAAATTAAAGAGGAAGTGTGAGTCAATTCTAAGTTTTTTCTCTCATATTTATAGTGCATAATTTGTTCATTAGATATGGAATTAGTGCATTTTGTATGTCATAAATTTAGCTGCTTCCTAATTTATAGATTTTTTTCCCAATTATAATGATTGCAAATAAATGTTAGTTTCTACTTAATTCCTATACATGAAATCAAATCACATCATTCACAATTAATGTGTTTATTGATAAAATCAAAACGTTTTATTGTATTACATTATATTATACATTAAATATTATTTTTATTGAATTGTATTATTTACAAAATAGAAAATCCTGTTCAATATATATAGTACATAAAATCAAGATCAAGATAATATCACAATCTTATTTTTGCTCATATTATTGTATATTCAATTTTAATAGTGAAATTTAGTAGGGACTTATTTGTATCTTATTTAATGGATGAAAATGATAGCATCAACATCTATTATATTTTTAAAATGACATTTCAAATTATATTAATTTTAAAACAAACCAATATTTCTATGTAATCGATGTCAAATAACTTGATGTATAAGTCATTAAGAAATTTTTATATAAAATCATATGGAATGCTTAGATGAAAAATCATTTAGTTTGCATCTATAAAATAATTTAACATTTTTTTAAATTTAAACATATTAAATTAGCATTTTTATTAAATTGAAACGTATTAAATAGAAGAAGGATAGCTAATGGCAATAATATCTTTTTTTTTTCCCTAATTTGTAATAATATTCATCCTTATATATAGAAGATTAATGAGGCAATTGATTTTTTTTATTTAATCGATAAACATTATATCTTTTCCTTAAATATCAAAACAACTTTTGGATGGAAAAATTATTTAAGGAAATGTTCTTCATATATATATATATATATATATATATATATATAAAGATAATGTCACATTATAGGATATTAATATCATAATTAATTAAATATAATATTCATTTTATTATTACATATGATTTATTATCAAATCAAGTGGAGTTCTTTAATTTCTTTCTACATGATATATTATTACAATATATCTTTTAATTTATATTTAGAATTATTTAATTGTTGACTTTATGTTTTATCTAGATTATTTGGTTATCAAGTGGCGAATTAATTTTTATATATCTACTCCTTTATATAACAATTATGTTTTATACGTCAACAAAATTATATAAAATTGTATCTATATTTTGGTTATCTTTTTATATATTTTATTATTTTTTAATGATAAGAATTATATAATAAATATATTTTATGTATATATTTACCTGCATATTAAATTATATATAAATGTATATTAACATCGAGTGAATAATTGTTTTATTATTTATATGATATTATGATTATGATATTATATGATGTAAATCATATATATATATATATATATGTCTACACACATTGCTAAATGATATCATAAATATATGAATAGAAATTGATAATTAAAGTTGACTTACCATATTGACAAATATGGTAATTTTATTATATCATATCACTTCCTTATATATATATATATATATATATATATAAAAATATATATCAATCATGATTTATTATTTATCATTTAACATTTATTTTAATAAAAAATCATTTCCAATTTTGGTAGGGTGTTTTTGGCGGGAAAATTTTAACATTACTATTTGAGGAAATGTTTGTGTTTTTATATATATAAAGATAAAGATGTCATTATAAATAATTATATTCTAAAATATTAGAAATTTGAAATATATAAAGTAATATATTAATCTATGGATTAAACAAACAAATAACATTACCTGGGTAGTGAAATTTTAAAAAATAAATTTAATATCTAAAAATAAGCTATATGTATTAGAAACGTTATGATTTAAGTATTGAGATAAATAAATTTATATTTTATTAGCATTTATAACTATAAATACACACGTATTTTAATAACTTTTTTAGGTTCAACGCCACATATAACTCATTTATTTTAAATCAAATAAAAAATTATATCAGCTTATCAAATACATGAAATCTATCTTGCTATCTATTTAAATGAAACAATTCAAAATTGGACTTAATCTACACATCTTGAATAAAAAATTATGAATAATAATTATAAGATTGATAAGTCAATATATCAGGGACTAAGAATGATGAAATTTTAATTTGTGAAAAACCAGAAAAATTACCTTTGTCCAATCTCTTATGCCACTTCAATTAATCAGAATATAAATATAAATAAAATTTGACAACAAATAAATATAAAATGAGAAAGGTAAAATAAAATATTTGTATATTTCAAATGAATAAGTTGGTTAACTTGCAATAATAATTTTAATCTAATTTTTTCGATTTGATATATTTTATATGTGTAATCTATTAGGTACAACTATAATATTTTTTTATTTCTACATTTTAATATCAATTTACAATAAATTAATACTATATAGCATAAAAACGTTTAAAAATGAAAAATTATTGAAGTCCACACACATACATTTTCATATTTCAGTTTGATAAATTTTATATGAATATTAAATTTAAGATCATTAAATAATGATTGATTTTATATATTATATATTTAAAATTTATTTAAAATAGGGTAAATTACAAAAAAACAACCCTAGCTATCGACTTTTTTAAAATTGCAACCTAATCTATTTTTTTTTTAAGATTGCCACCCAGTTTTTCTGTGGTTTTGCCGATTGCAAAATTTCCGATCATTTTTTCTGCAAATGAATTAATTTTTTTCACTTTGCAACCCAAACCTTAATTTTTTTGTCCAATCGCAAATCATGATTTTTTTTTCGCTTCACACTGATACCTTTATGTTATATATATGAGTGTGACATTTATGTTATATAAGTGTGATCGATATTCATAAAATAAATATCAAGGAAATATTGGTCAAAATTGGTGAAATATATGTAATATCGGTAAAAAATCGATGGAATATCAATAAATATCGGAATATATTGGTAAATATATGAAAAATAACAATAAATATATGTACATATATTTCCATCGATATCGATATTTTCACGATATTTCCGTGAATTTAAGTTACCTATATTTTCACCGGAATCGAAATTTTCATTTTTGTTTGCAATCTGATAAAAACACAAAGTTCAGGTTGCAATTAGATTAAAAAAAAAGTTTAGGTTGCAAAGTGAACAAATTTATCTCCATTTCGCCAGAAAATTTGCAATCGACAAAACCACAAAAAGATTTGGTGGTAATCTGAAAAAAAAAATGATTAGGTTGCAATTTGAAAAAAGTCGATAGGTGGAGTTGTTTTTTATAATTTACCCTTTAAAATAAGTATTTAAAAATAAGATGAGAGATAATAAATATATAATCCCTCATCTCATCTTATTTATCTTTTTTTTTTTTGAAATTTCTATATAATAAATACTAAATTGAGTATCATAACTGATTTCTTAAATTAAATATTTATATATTTGTATTGAATTTCTTAAAATACAATAAATAAGTTTATTTATATTTATTTGTATTGAATTTCTTAAAATACGATAAATAAGTTTATTTGTATTGAGTTTCTTACAATAAATACAATATGAAAGCAATTAATAGGTTTCTTAAAATAGTAATTATTTAATAGGTAGATAATTTATTACAGTTATTTTTGACAGGATATCCTACTTTTATATATATATATATATATATATATATATATATATATATATATATATATATAGATTTATGGGTTGTAAATAGAATCACCCCTCTTCCAATTGGGCTTCGGCCCACTTGACTCCATTCTTAGCCCATTATCATTTTTCTTGATTCCAAATAGTCGAAAGAGATTAATGCAATCTTAGTCAATCTCCAATTACGTACTCAATTTTTGCAGTTTTTTATCCACAGTTTCGTTGTTAACTTAACACACTTTTATAACATTTTATTTGATACGAGTATCAGCACATGCGTTGCATGTGGAAGATGAATTTTTTTAATTAAAAATATTATATTACTATTAATAGACTTAAATAAAAAAAATTTACATGAATATACAATCTATATTAAATTAAAAAAAATCTAATAAATTAAAGTTCTTATATAATAGAGTCATACTTATCATAGAATTCCATATGATTTTAATTTAGAATTCTAATGTAAAATTATTTAAATATAAAAATCACAAATTACAATTATAACCTTAAATAAAATCTTTTATAAGGATATATTAGGAAATCCATATTTTGTAAGAAATATCCATACTTTTATATAGGTAATAGATATGCGATATGTAAAGGGAAAGGGGGAAAAAAAAAAAAAGACATTTATCCTCATATTTGCCTTCCTAAATAGACGAATATATCACACATATATTGAAATATTTTCATCGTTCAATAAAACTTCATAACCATATAACATCAAGCAGTGGGACCAACCACCTTTGAGTGGTGTACCATCCTTTCTCTTTATGTCAAAGTTGAAGACTTAATCATATGGAGACGCATCAAATGAGTGAGAAAGAAATGAGTAATTCTGGTGTGAGATCATTTTATAGATCTGAGAGAGATGATCTGAGATTGGTTAGCTTACAATCTACATTTTAGAATTCATATATAAATAATTTATAAAAATGAGTTTGGTTAGTGGGTAAAAAATATTTATCTTATAAAAATTATCCATGAGACCATATCACGTGGGTTTTTGTGGAAATAAATAGTATGACCACCATTACTCCTAATAATGTGGACGAAGAAAATTGTCCCAAATGTGGATGTGATCCACTCCTTCAACCCATCATATGGACTTTGCTTAACCACTTACTTCACCTATATCATTTGTGGTAATCTATTCAACATTATATACTTTTGAATAATGAGTAATCCATGAATTTCCTTATAAAAAACATATACCATGGAAGAAGAGAGAAAAACTCTTTCTTTATATAGGGTAATTCTATAGTACACCAGGTGTATTAATACACCAAACTCTCCACTCATTTTCAGCCATCAGATCTGAGATCATTAAGGTCAAGGTCAACTATGGTCTCAAATCTAATGACTGAACTATGGTCTCAGATCTAATGACTGAAAATAATGGAGTCTGGTGTATTAATACACCCGGTGTACTACAAAAGGACCCTATATATATGTGGTATATAAAGGGTCCTTCTGTAGTATACCGGGTGTATTAATACACCAGACTCTCCATTATTTTCAGTCATTAGATCTGAGACCATAGTTGACCTTGACCTTAATGATCTCAGATCTGATGGCTGAAAATGAGTGGAGAGTCTGGTACACCTGGTGTACTATAGAATTACCCATATATATATATATATATATATACCAAAATTTCTGTAAACTCATTTTACACAATCAATAATCGCTATGGTGTTTGTTGCGTCAATTTGTCATCCATTACTCTGGATAAGAAAGACCGGCTATGAGAAATTTAGAAAAAAAAAAAAAAGGAAGATAAGAAGTAGAGAAGAAAGAGTAACAATAGAAAAAGAAAAAAAGAAAAAAAAAAAGAAAGAAGAGAGAGAGAGAAAGGGGAGAAGAATACAACAGAGAAGGAAGAGAAAAAACATGAATAAAGAATGGAAAAGAAGAAAAATTGAGAAACATGTGAATGAAGAATGGAAAAGAAGAAGAATAAGGAAAAGTGGTGTGTTTTTAGGGCAATAAGTAAATTAAAAAAATAATAATTGGATCATGTAGGGGGCACAGATCTAGAATCCGTGCCCCGTTGGCATATGAGACTCGCTCTTTAGTCAATATTTTTCAGGTAGGAGTATAAGACAAGTTATAATGTATATTTATATAAAATAAATTAATCCCAAAATTTACACAATCAAAAATAGCACTCATAAAAATAACCATCAACTAACCCCACACACACAAATCAATCATGAATATATACAAATATATCTTTCTCACACTCAACTCTCAACTTTCTGAACTCAAACTTCAAGTAATATTTTCCTACTTTCATAAACAAAAACAAAAAAAAAAAAGCTTATATATATTTATTTTTCTAAAAAAATAGAATGATGAGCAAGATTTCAACGACAACGACAAGGAAGATGATGATATGTGTCTTGATGGTATGGTTTTCGGTTGATATATTAAGAGTAGAAGCTGCAGAAGAATACATGAAATATAAAGATCCCAAACAAGCATTGAAAGTGAGAATCAAAGATTTGATGAAGAGAATGAGCATTGAAGAAAAGATTGGGCAGATGACACAGATTGAAAGGAAGCTTGCAACTCCAGCTATTGTCAACAAATATTTCATTGGTTTGTTCATTTCTATCTGTGTTTTTTTTTTTTTTAATTTAATTCGTAGTGTTCGTTTTTTTTTTTCTTTCTAAAATCTAGTTTCATTATGACCCCATTAATGTTTAATGTTTTTTAATCTAATCCATTTACCTATATCAATGTTTTAGAAAACTAGTTGTTTTTATATACAAAATAATTTAAAATACTTGTAATACGATATTGTTTTAATATTTAACTTTGACTTTAATGATCTCAAATCTGATGGCTGAAAATGAGTGGAGAGTCTGGTGTATTAATACACCTAGTGTACTATAAAACTACCCAATAATTTAATCTCTCTTCATTGAAAAACATCGATACTTTTAAAATATTTTAGACTCTTTTCCTAACATTATGAGCTAAAATTTGAGTTTTTAGTTTGTTTTTTTAATGATGTTTAATTTATAATACAACTCTTTAATTATTTAAAAGTGAGAAGATATAATAAAGGCACTACTACGTAAAGGATTTAGATATCCAAAAAATTATGAACAATATAGTTTGTACGTTCATTCTTTTATAAAGATAAAAGATACAACGGCATTATGACGTATTTGAATGAAGTTTCGAAAATCAGAAGATAATTAATTCAAGATTTCAATTATATATTGATCGTTTATACTTTGTCCTATAAACACAGACTAACTTTTTTTTTAAATATATAGATTAAGAATTGCATTTAATTATTTATTTTGAAATTCTTGTAATAATCTCTAACCACATTATACTAACTATTTATATTCTACGAATATCTTATGGTTCAATCACTATATAGAGAGGTAAAAGAAGAAGAATTTTGAAGCTTCCAATGTCACTGCTTGAAAATATTGTGTTAATTCAATGGATAATATCTCTCAAGGTGGGTTTGTTTCACCTTATTACAATGTATTATATAACTCATTACTCCAATTAACTTATTTGGTTGAAATACTCGAGGCCTAAAAATGGGAAGACACGTCCCTCATATCACTTAATGGTTGATATGACATCTTATGTCGAAAGAGTGATAAACTATCGAAACCAAAAAAATCTACTATTACTTATGTATTAAGTGATTAAATTGCCCCTCGACTCTTTATAATGCATTGATAATTCAATAGTCTAACCAAACATATTAATATATAACCAAGAATATCTACCACTTGCACTATATCCATGAGATCGAATCTAGCCTATTATATCAAGGCAAGTAAATGTTTTAGCGTATTATATCTAGATTTAACATTGTTAATATCTAGATAAAAGTACAAGAATTCAGTTTTGTTTTCTTTTTAAGGTATATATTAACCACATTTAAATGAAAATAAAAGTACAAAACCCCATATTAAGTTACAGAAAAACAAAACAAGACAAAAGCAAAAGGACCCAGTTCAAGATTAAAAAAGTGAAAGTACATAAACTCAACCCGATACCATAAGATCCAACTTATATTGCCACCAACATTTCAGATAAAAATACGAAGTTGGTTTAAAATCTCAAAGAATTTCATAATCCATAATCAATTAGAAAGAAAATGAAAGTGACAGTGAAACTGATATTGGGGCAGGGAGTGTGATAGGAGCAGGAGCCGGTAGTGATGGTATTCAATCAGCAAAGGGTTCAGCCAAGGAATGGGTGAATATGGTGAATCGTTTTCAAAAGGCCGCTCTCTCGACTCGCCTTCAAATACCTATCATTTATGGGATTGATGCAATCCATGGCCACAACTATGTCTACAATGCCACCATTTTCCCTCATAATGTTGGACTTGGAGCTACCAGGTAACTAACTCTACTTTATGATTATAATGACACAAATGGTTCACATTCATCCATATAACAACTTTGAATCACATGCTCAATAGGAGTTTTAACACGAATCGTAACAAAAATATCAAACAAACTTAATTCTTGAAACACTACTGGTGGAACAGGGATCCAGCCCTAATGAAAAGGATTGGAGCAGCGACTGCTCTTGAAGTTAGAGCTACAGGAATTCAATACAATTTTGCACCCGGCATTTCTGTAAGCAAATTAGAAACTTAATCGTGTGTGAATATTTACAATAATAACTGGTTCTGTTTGTTTTATTACAGGTATGCAGGGATCCAAGATGGGGTCGCTGCTACGAAAGCTATAGTGAAGATCCTAAGATAGTCCAAGAAATGACAGAGATTATACCTGGTTTGCAGGGCGATGTCCCACCTGGTTCCAGAAAGGGAGTCCCGTTTGTTGCTGGAAAGTATGCATTTATATCTCTTCTTGATTTTTGATACCTAAAAATCAAGTATTTACTTGTGATCATTCATTTACTCAAGGACAAAGGTAGCAGCCTGTGCAAGGCACTTTGTGGGCGATGGTGGCACGGTCAACGGCATCGATAAGAACAATACTGTGATCGACTTTGATGGGTTGCTTCGCATCCATATGCCTCCATTTCTGGATTCAATTGAAAAGGGTGTTGCCACAATCATGGTGGCTTTTTCAAGCTGGAATGGCAAGAAGATGCATGCTAACCATGATCTTCTTACTGGTTTCCTTAAAACAAAGCTTAAATTCAGGGTAAAAAACATGAATGGTATGCTATGATTCTATCCAGACATCTAATGGAGAGAAATACTAAATCACATACATTCCAGGGCTTCGTGGTATCAAATTGGCAAGGCATTGACAGGATTACAGATCCTCCCCATTCAAACTATTCTTATTCAGTTCAGGCCGGAGTTCTTGCAGGAATAGATATGGTCGGTTTCAAACGTTTATGAATTGACGTTTAGAACAAATTTATACCCAAGCTTCTAATTCAGAACACTTGGGTGGTAATGAAGAATATGTTTATGATACTTATGTCTAATGTACATTCAACTACTCCAGGTTATGCTGCCAGAGAATTTTACAGAATTTATCAACGATCTGACCTTCCAAGTGAAGCACAATATTATCCCAATAAGCAGGATAGATGATGCTGTACAGAGAATACTAAGGGTAAAGTTTGTTATGGGTCTCTTTGACAACCCTTTGGCAGATCTTAGCTTGCAAAACCAACTCGGAAGCCAGGTTTTCCATCTGTAAATTTTTTGTCGTGCACCTTCCTGCTAGTGTTATCTATCTTGGAAATTCTGCTTTGATTAAAGCAAAACTCTTTGTAAAGGAACATAGGGAATTGGCTAGGGAAGCAGTGAGGAAATCACTTGTGCTTCTAAAGAATGGCAAAAGTGCTAACCAGCCATTGCTTCCTCTCCAAAAGAAAGTACGGAAAGTACTAGTTGCAGGAACTCATACCAATAATCTTGGATATCAGTGTGGAGGCTGGACAGTAAAATGGGAGGGTGTCAACGGCAATGATCTCATAGTTGGTATGTCTTGCTTATGTGTGTGTGTGAAGAAAGAGAGAGCTCGGAAACTCATTGATCTGACCTTTGCAGGAACTACAATCTTAAATGCTGTTAGAATGACAGTCGACCCTTCCACTGAAGTTGTCCATATCAAAAATCCTGATGTGGACATCGTAAAGTCACATAAATTCTCTTATGCTATAGTTGTCGTGGGCGAAGCCCCATATGTTGAGAGTTATGGTGACGACATGAATCTAACTATACTTGAACCGGGTCCAAGAACTATCAAGAACGTGTGTGGGGTTGTGAGATGCGTTGTTGTTCTCATATCCGGGCGCCCAGTTGTAATCGAGCCTTACCTTGAACAGATGGATGCACTTGTGGCTGCATGGCTTCCAGGAAGCGAAGGCCAAGGTGTGGCTGATGTCCTATTTGGTAACTATGGTTTCACAGGAAAGCTTGCTAGAACTTGGTTTAAATCAGTAGACCAGCTTCCCATGAACGTCGGTGATCCGCATTATGATCCCTTATTCCCATTTGGATTTGGCCTTACAACTGACACCTAAACCCTAGCAAGGGAACTGAATAATCAGCACTCTACTCTTCATAAGTTGTACCATTAAATAAGTAAAGACTATCCTTTTTAAAGGACTCCATGCAGAAAATGCACATTATGTATCATTCAAAAAAACAGTACCTGTTGCAAAGGTAAAATGATATTACAAAACGTAAAATATTTGTGTCACCTAGCTTCGTATATAACTCTTGACTTATTCTGCTTCTCAGAAGTCAGGACTATAATAGTTTTCAACTTCAAAGCTCTTCAACAAAGAATGATCCAATTACACATTTAGACAACATTTATACGATACTATCTATGACCACGACAATGAAGTATTAAAGATCAGCTTAAAATGAGAAAAGAACAGCACATTCTTCACAACCATCGCAAAAATGTCTCTTTCAACTTCATATAACCAATAACAAACTGATACCGTGATCGTAAAAAATCACAAAGACAAAAACACAAAGATTGCTGCATATCACTAATTTGCAGAATCTAACAGCTACTTTCATTTCCCTCCAAATAGCATAGCAACAGCATATTTAGAAAAGCTAAGCAATGCAAAGAAATCACCTCAGTAATAACCAACACCGGCCAAATCAGCTCTCGTAAACTGCCCACCTTCAGCTCCGTTCCCCAAAAGCAAAATCCGCCCATTCAGCCGCACAGCAACCTCTCTAATCCGGCGAACAAGGCCCGTTATCGGATCATTGAAGATCTTCGTCTCCAAATTCCCTTCCACATACAAAGTAGAACCAGGGAGAACATTTTTCATTGCGAGCTCCCCCAATCTTTCCGGATAAACAGAGACCCGATGCCATTGCACCGCGCATCGATTGGCATACTCCCTCGGCTCTTCGTTATCCAAAGGCCTCCGATTGTTTCTGATACCGCCCGTTCCGAGTGAAATCAGAGTCACCATTTTCCCACTCCTCAGTTTCTTCTGAATTGGGGCTTGCCCTACTTGCCCCACCAATATTGCCTTGTAAATGCCCAGGTCTAAGCCGTTTTCGAGGGGTCGATCGGAAAACGTCGGCCGTCGGGTGTTTGAAGGAGGGGAATCGGGGATGGATTGGGGATTTTCTGGCTCGGAATCGGACTGTGAGTCAGATTCTGTAGAGGAGACACTTTTGGAGCAGAAAGAAAGGGAAGATAGGTTTGATGGCGAGGGATTTGCAGAATATTTAGAGAAAAGTTGACGAGCCAATTTGGTGGAGAGTGAAGACGCCATTGAACCAGTATAGAAGCTTCAAAACCCTAAAGAGAGGTTTAAGGAGGAAATGGAAATTGTGAAAATAGAATGGTGTTTATTGCACGAAACCCAATGTTTTGGAAAATCGACCTAGATCTCCCCGGTAAGATGGAAAATGTATACTAAACATGTGTGATATCAAAAATTCAACACACATCCCCCAAAGTTAATGATTGCTAACGGTGTGAATTTTTGACACCCAATTTCCCGTTATATCCTTGTTATACATTTAAAAAAACAAACTTTTTTCCCCCTCCCCTTCCTTTTAATGGTGGAACCCTCTTTTCTCTCTCTCCCTCCCTCTCTCTAAATGGAGAAAACAGCAGCCGCCTGAAATGAAAACACCAACCGTTCAGCCATGGCCCCTACCAATACTGGCGGCACTGAACCCAACGTCTGCGAACGAACCCGCCGCCGCCGTCTCTACCGCCCTCTTTTTTCTCTTATTTTTGCCCCCTCTTCTCCTCTACAGGCCAGCCTCCACCGCCTTGCCCCATCGCAAATTTCGCATCACTGCTCCAGCCCAAGAGTCACCGACCGCAACCTTAGAGTCGTCGTGGTGGGCGGCTACCCAACCCAAGTCTCTCTCTCCCCCTCCTGTTTGCTTCATCTGTCTAAATCCGTGACTTCACTTGAGACTTCACCGGCGCCATTTCAGCTATCTTGCTCTGATTCTTTGCGAACCTAAAAAAGGTAGAGATGGGAGTAGAGCAAATGGATTGCAGAAATTGGGATGAAGATTCTAACAGAGACACCATTTTGCAAGAGAGAGAAACCCTTGCCCGTGCCGTTTTCTGCACCGCTTTCTCTCCAAACCCTAGCCTTAACCCAAATTCCGACCACATCGTTACCGCCTCAAGCGACGGCGCCGTGCTTCTTACTCCATTGCTTCGTGCCTTGTAAATTTCACCTTATACTTACTGGTTTATTATGCCTATGTGTTAACTGCACTAAGTATTATTCTGAACTTCTTGGTCTCCTTTCTGTTTATTCTTTAGAGATGAACTAAGAGCACTACTCACATGTCTAAGAGCATCACTCCTTCTAAGAGCACCACACACAATAATAAACCAACTTAAAATTATACCAAGAGCAGCACATTTATTTCCAAAACTACCCTTACTCAATAAACAAAAGTGTAAAAGAATAAATAAATAAAAAAAGAGGAGAGCAGTAGAGAGAAACGAGAGAGAAGTAGAGCAGAAAGATCTGAACCAACAACAATTGATTCGGCCGTTGGAGAAGAGAAGATTTCGGTTGATTCATCCGAACTTCGGCTAAAATGGAACCAACCCATCCAACTCCAACAACTACAGCAATAAATTTCAATGGTTAGTTCATTTGAAAGTTTTGTTTCAATTTTGCAAATTTGTGAGTTGATTTTTGTAGAAATTGATTTAGTAGTTTAGGTTTTGTTATGGGTTTAGGGTTTAATGCTTTAATTTGCTGAAATTGTATGCAAAAATGCATGAATTTGGGCCAATTTGTCAAAAAAAAAATCTGTTAAAAATGAACTGCCGAGCGGCACTGGTCGGCCGAACGCGCGGGACGGCCGCCTCGGCCGAACGCGCAGCGTGCGGTACGGCCGCCAAGGCCGAAAGCCTTGTTTGTCATTCAGCTGTGCTGGCCAAAGGCATAGCTTGCACCCTCGGCAGGATTAGCCGAACGGTTATGCGCGTCTACGGCCATGCTAGCCAAATGCTCAGCGGGCGCGTGTGGCCGGGCTGGCCGAACAGCCAATTTTATTTTATGTGTTGTCCTTTTTTTTATTGTTGTGTTAATTATTCTTTTTTGTAATTCAGGAATTACATATTGGAGGAGGAACAGACCCACAACTTCTGAAATGAGGCGTCGAGAAGTGCTACATGCCAAAGGTTCAGGCGCAAGAAGCGGTCGTACCCATGTCTTTTGCTTATAAGGAGCCTCCACAGGATTTCCCACAGGCTCTCCCACATGATATTCTTGTTCAAGCTGAAGTAGAGTATTATCCCCCTGAGCCTGAAGTGAATGAAGAAGTTGAGGAACACTCGGTGGCTGAGGGAGAGTGTGAGTCTGAGATACTTACTGGACCTTTTCCCGGTGGCCCTAGCAATCATCGTCTATTGCCAAGTTTTAAGACGTATGTGGCCGCCAAGATATGGTTCGGTGAGGAGCGTGACATAATGAAGTGCTTATGTCACACAACAAAGCTTGAATCGTAGAGGTCCGGGAGTGACTTAGCCCAGTTTTACAGGCTATTGAGGCGTACCAAAATTGCCGATCTCCACCATGTTTCGTATAAGAACCCGAACAAGACCCTTATTTGTGTTTTCGTTGAGCGGTGGCATCCGGAGACAAATAGTTTTCATATGTCATTCGGTGAGATAACGATCACATTGGACGATGTCTTCTGCATCACCAGACTTCCAATTAAGGGAAAAGCTGTTGTCACACCTGCTCAAGGTCTCGAACGATCAAGTGATGTGCTTCAACGACTGTTGGGGATAAGTAGGGATGAGGCGTTGGAGAAAAGTAAATGATATGGAGTTAGGTTGGAGTGGCTTCGAAAGACCTTTAGTGAGAAGGCCTCGTCTCATGATGAAGAGGAGAGACTCTACGCCGCTAAGGCGTATCTATTGTATGTGCTAGGCTGCACTATTTTTACTGACAAGAGCGGCAGTAGAGTCTCCACCAAGTTTCTTCCCCTGTTGGAGCACGTGAAGAGAGTACACAAGTATGCTTGGGGCACTGCTGCACTAACATACTTGTATCGACAGCTGGGGCTTGCGTCTCGATATGGAGTGAAACAGATCAGCGGGTACTTGACATTGTTGGAGGTAACTTAGTCTTTACTTGAAATGTTTTTTCCGAGTTTATACACTTTGTTGCCTTGACATTTTGTTGAAATGTTTTTTGCATGCATAGATGTACCAATATTTTCCCATGTTGCGACCGACTCACAATGTCAATTACACTGAAGGGGAGCCTCTGGCAATGCGTTGGGCCCAACATGCCCCTTCTGGGAGTTCTCTCGATCGTCTCATCGCATGGAGGGAGATGTTAGATGCTTGTACACTAAACTCTGTAAGTCTGTTGATCTCAAACCTTTGTTGTTCATATATTCCGATTCGATACATTTGTTTAAACATTTTTTTAGAGTTATAAAATATTGGTTAATTTTGTAGGTTGTTTGGACTCCATATGCGAGTGTGAGGGACGCATTCCCGCGCAGTGAGATTACATTCTACCATGGATGCGTAAGATCCCTCGATGTCGTCGATACCACCCTAACCGCGTTTTGAGGAAGTTCGGGCATGTTCAGACAATCCCTTCAGACCCGTTGATGTCAATGTCTGTTCGACGAGGCAGTATTGGAAACCAGTACAAAGTGGTTTTTGATGTTGTGAGTTCTTACTGGAAGATGTGGAGCAGTCATGTACTAGCGGATGAGCTTCGAGTAATTTGAGTAATTGGAATGAGAAGTGAACCAAATTAGATGTTTCGGCCACCCCGACCGAACACAACAACATATTTCGGCCACGGTGGCCGACTCCCTTGCAGGAGACTCAGTCAGGAGGGCCGAACCTTCTATAAGGAATTCGGCCACCTTGGCCGTGATCTTGTGGATAAGGTTGGCCATGGTGGCCGACAAGTTTGAAGGGTGTTTAGCCGTTGTGGCCGAACCGTACCAAATTTTGAACTTTCTTTTAAAAATTTAAACCTAAGAAATTTTTGAACCGTCAGTTTTTTCTCAAACGCTAGCTAATCAAGTAAACAGTCAAGATAGTACGAAGGAGTTAGTATGAATGGAAGATTTAATACTTACACTAATAAAATGTGATTACATTCAAAGCATCTGAATACAACGCTAATCATCTAAACTAATGGTTTCCACACCAAACGAGCTGTTTTCACTTGCAACGATCTCGCTATATCCGTTGATGTAATGTCAACCACTTCCAATAGCGGCATCTTGTATCAATTGGTCTTGTACATACAATTTATCAACAACACATTTGGAAAAGCACACAACAGGTCGACACTAGTCGGGTGGGTATAAAAAAGATCTTTCACCCTATCGGATTTCTCGCATCTGTTGACAAGGTAATAATACTTGTGAAACTCCAGTTTCCCCAACAAATATTGCATTTGAGATCGATCGCCATGCTCCACTACTCTATGCTTATGACGGGCATTATAAATAGTCTTCAGGGTGGAGGCATTTTCAACAAATGTCTTTTTCAACGTACTCAATATTTCCTTCGGGGCAACCTTGTTTCTGGACAAGTCGGCCACAAATTGATTTTCAACTGGTGTTAGTCGGCCAACATATGAATGACCAACCAAGGTTCTACCAATTGGATGGTTCTGAACTTCCGAAACGACCGATAAAGACCATTGTCCGCCCTCGTTCAATTGAAATGTCCTTAGAAGAAACGGACAACCACACTTCTTTGTGGCTGTGTTTCTCTTACTTTTCTTGTGAACGATCTCCAAACTGTCAAGTGAAATAAATAGATGTTTGGCCTTATTGCGTACACGACACACCCCACCTCTTTCACATCCCAAATCAACCAGAGGTCGACGACCTTGATGACCAGCAAGATCAGAGCGTACGACTAATATCACCATATTGTGTCTATGCACTACGACGTTAATTCAATTCATTATCAAACTCCGAGATTCAAAGACTTGATCTGTGGTGAACTCCTCAGCAAAATCAATCTCAAGATATTGAGGATCTACATCGTCCGAATCCATTGGTTGTTCAACATCCAATGGGTTTAAAAGGTTTCGATCATCGTCGTTCTGCATATGTTTCTGTTATAAACGAGTAAAGAACATCATAAGAACATAAAAAATAGAAATCGTAAATTTTTATACGTGAAAAACGCGACTGTTCGGCCAGGAGGACCGAACAAGCTTCAAAACGTTCGGCCAAGGCTGTCGAACGCCTTACATAGCTGTCGGTCAGACCAGCCGAACATGCAGCCTTTTGTTCGGCCGACTTGGCCGCATGCGCGCTATGAACTTCGGCCAGCACGGCCGAACATCCTATACTTTGTTCGGTCTGTGTTGGCCGAACGGGTACCCTTCTGCGTGAATTTTCAAGTTCAAAAAACGAAACAACATTGCTATCTACATTTATGCAAACACTTACATTGTTTGTACCGAATGAATCTTCACTAACCATTGATAGTTTCTTCACTTACTGATGGGGAAAAGGATGAAATTTGTAAGACTTTTGTTACAATTTTTTTTTTTTTTTGTAAGAGTGTTAATGGAGAAGAAGAGTGTTGATGGAGAAGAAGAGAGAGTGTTGCATGTAATTTTTTTGTTTTTTATATTGGGTGTGGTGCCCTTAGTATATGTTGGTATCCAATTTAAAATATTGTGTGGTGCCCTTAGCATTTTATGTATTAATGAAGGATATGTTAGTCTTTTCATAAAAAATTAAATTATATCAAAAATGTGTGTGGTGCTCTTAGAAGGTTGTGTGGTGCCTTTAGTTCATCTCATTCTTTATTTTCCGTAATCTTTTCTCACCAAAATCTTAAGGTGCTTTAGGTTGGGGTTGGTATGTGGAAACTTAGCATTTACTTACTTTGATTTCACTTTGCATCTAATATGGCAAAAATTGTAGTTTTTATGTGAAAATTGCTTTTCTCTTATATGCTGAATAGTTGTTTATTCAAGTTTTCCATAAGATATTAGCATTGATGGTTTCATATGTAGGTTATTCTTCTCAAATTTAAGAATTTTTTGCTTGAACTGTTTCACACAATTCCAAAATTTATGCTAATTTTCAAGTCTTCATCTGTCCGTGGATCTGTTTGTTTTGTGCAATTCCACCGCCTTACGTCCTCCACTACACCGACATTTTCCAGATTTTCTTTAAAATTTTGACCATTTTATTTGTTAATTTTCTGAGATTAGTTGGTGAATTTTGAATTATTAATATTGTATATACAAAGAGAGAAAGAACAACTCTTTATCTGAGATTAGTTTAAATTTTCTGAGAATATGCTTTGATAAGAATAACTCCTTATCTGTAAAATGGTACTGAATGAAATAAAATGGAGTTTTTATGTTTCGATTCAAAAAAAAAAAAAAATCTAATAACAATTGTTGCTGGTTGTTTTAGGGGTTTTATGTTTTAGTATAAATTTTATTTTCTTGGATTCATGTTGCAGATCTAATAATAATCATGGTAGAGGAAGAAAATATAAAAGAGGTGAAAAATATGATGTATCTAAATAGAGGATTTGATGTATTTAAAATAATGTAAAATATGCAAATAAATATAATGAAAAGTTAGGGATAATTTTGTCTTTTCACATCCAAATTAGGGTAAAAAAAACAAGACAAAATCGCACATAAGGCGCGTGCACAGAACTTTCATCAAGTCTAACGATTTTAGGTGGCGCTGAGTTTCTGAAATCACAGATGTTCACAATACAATTTCTTTATCACAGGGGGGTTTGATGCGAATTTCGTAAACATAGGGGGGTCTCAGCGATTTTACCCAAATAGAATGTAAACATGTTATTAAATTATAAATTAACATTAGATGAGTATTTATTTATCATATATTTTAAATGACATTCAATAAATGTAATTTAAATAAAAGTTCTTATGTTTGAAACATGTCCACCCACCATAAATAAACAAGAGTTTTAAAAGAGTGAGTGTTATCTAAAATTGTCTCAAACATTATGTTTCGAATCCATCCATATATACTCATGATCTATACTTCAGAATTTACGTATAAATTAATAGAACTAGGTTCGATTCATGAGTTAAAATAAAAAGTCTCACGAAAGCTTTTTGTGAAACGTCTAACGCAAGTTTTTGCGGATTGGAAAATGCCACCCCCAATAGTCGGAAAAAGAATGTCCATCATCCCCAATAATGTATATTTCAAGAAATCTTCATCCCATTCAAGACGGACCCCGTATGAAACAGGAATTCCTAACCCCACTGTCATCCCAGGGGGAAAGAAGATCGGGGAGGGCTTTCAGATTTATATTTCCTTTTTGATTTTTTCAATTAGTGTAATATCTTGAGGTGTGCTTAGAATTAATTTTTAGTTATAGTTATATTAATTGAAGTGTAATTAGTAGATGGAATGAGGATGGGATGTTGATACTACCACCCATTTCGTATATGATTCTCTAAAACATCATCTATTATAGTAAAAAGGCAAATTTTTAGTTTCCAACAATATCCAAAGAGCTAAAACTATCAAGTGGTAAGTTGAGAATTCGAGATACATTTAATAACTAAGACAAACAATAGACAATTATGCATCTAAAGCTCTCAGTCTACGTGAGAAGTGCAAATGGCTACTACATAATTACATGGCAGAATTCTTCACATAAAATCAGTATCTAAATATCAAACATCATACATTATAGTATGCATAGAAACTAGATATCTTTAACATGCCTGAGTACCAATCAGTTGTATATCTACCAGTCGATTAAAAGATGTTCATTCTTGTTAGCAGTCCCGTGTCACTGCAATTGATCAAAACATTGCAACTCTATAATCAATCGGTTTAAGATTCTACAAGTGTAACAGATTCTGAATGCATGAAAGAAAGCTAACCTCATTGTGGGACTGATCATGCTCGATAAAATCTAAGGCATCTTCTTTGGTAATTACGTTGACACGGCTGACTCTGTTTTTGTGTGTCACACCATATATCTTGTCAGCGACTTTCACAAGCTCTGAGCGAAATGTAGTGGTTATAAATTGAGTGTTGGCCATATCTGCCAGACGACGAACCATATCTACGACAAACGAGTTAAAGATCCAGAACTCAATTTTATTCATATCTAGGAATAGTGAAAGGAAATTATGATAATAATAAAAAATTGAGGTGATTCCAAAACTTAATGTTATCTTAATGAAAGATGGAAAAAGTCAAAATACTGTATAATAGTCTCTTCTTGCAGAGGAAAATGGGATCAGGATTTGAATCTAATTATGTACATTTAGGCATCGACAATCAGAGCAGATACAGATCAAATACCTTAAAAGCTATCGAGGGAACAGGATCAAAAGCTTATGGAAAAGAAGAAAAACAAAGCAAGAAAGCAAAAACAAAAGGGAACAGCAAAAATTAAGGGTAACTGTGAAAAAAAAAAACATGCAATAAATCAGAAAAATTGATAAGCAGCATATAGAAAGGATACTTCCAACAGCTGTTCTGTATTGAGGATCAAGAGCTGCATCTATCTCATCAAAAAGATAAAAAGGAGCAGGATCACATCGCTGTATGGCAAAGATCAATGCTAAAGCCACCACAGTTTTCTGACCGCCAGACAATTGTTTCATTGACTGTGTCTCCCCTTGGCCAGTAAACGAAACCTAAAATAAGAAGAAGAAGAAGAAGAAGAAGAAGAAGAAGAAAAAGGTGAGGTAAAACATCAGATCTAGAAGTGGACAGCAAAATAGAGCTGGAAGGAACATTCCAGGGATACAAGGTGCATCAAATAACAAGGGTTGTAATCTTGATCAAGAATAAAAAACAAGCATAAGAAATGAATAACATGCCTTGACTTTGACACCAATGTATTTCTCGACCCTGCCCTCTGCTTCAGCTGGACGAGGCTCATCATCATCTTGATCATTATCCGCATCATCATTATCCTGTAAACCCTTTGAATCATATAAAAGTTTATGCAGAAGAACTCCTGAAAAAGTATAACATTACTATTTTGCACATTACAGAACTTTGCCTCCTCTTCTTGGACTTTCTGGGGATGGTGGGGTTTAGGGTGTATGGGGGAAACCCTACTCAATTTTGATGGGGGATAATGCCATGATGCATCAAGCTCAAAAGAGTAATAAATAAAAAACTATGGACCAAAAAAAAAGGACCTAAACAAAATGAAAAGGAAACAAAACGGGAGTAGAAGCTCGGACGCCATCTTTAGCCAATAGAACTTTTGGTGTACATTTCACATCAAATTCATGTTTTGTAGTAAAACATCTCTAAGCTCTATCCCATTAAGTTAGAAATTTTGGTGCAAAACCATGTCCACCTATTTTTACACCAAATAAAAAATTTATTCTTAATTATTTTAATCACTAAAATTTCCGACATATTTATTAATAAGTCATTTTAATTTACTGTTCAATTATTATAGATAAATCACTATAATTTTGGCAAGATTAATAAAATAGTAATAATTTGATTGAATTCAATAATATAAAATGTAATTAAATAAAATTAAACCAACTAATTGGATAATAAAATGGGAAATTCATGGAATTAAATATGAAGGAGAAAAGATTTTGGAGGTAATTTAGGGATATTGCAAAACTCCAAGAACGGAATGGAGTAATATTATTACAAAGCATGTTGTCG
Source organism: Scutellaria baicalensis (assembly GCA_005771605.1). Taxonomy (NCBI): domain Eukaryota; kingdom Viridiplantae; phylum Streptophyta; class Magnoliopsida; order Lamiales; family Lamiaceae; genus Scutellaria; species Scutellaria baicalensis. The sequence goes on along the minus strand of CM016726.1, from coordinate 9,778,871 downwards.
TACTATGCAACACACCACATTATGAAAATTATCTCAACTTTGGGTCTTAGAAGGGGATGGATAGTCTCCAAGTGATCCTGGAAGAAGTGAGATCAAGGGGGTGTTTGGCTAAGCTTATTTTTAGAGCTTATAAGCTATCATATCTTATAAGATGTTTTTAGAGCTTATAAGATGTTTAATTTAAGTTTAATATAAATTGTTGAAGTGTTCGGGTAAATAAGATGGTGGAGCTTATAAGTTGTTAGTAATGACATTTGTGTAATTTCAATGATTAAATTTGAAGGTGTTTTGAAAAATAAGCTCTTTTTTTAGAAATAAGTTGAGATTTCCCAACTTTTTAAAAAATAGCTTATAAGCTCCTTACATCTTATAAGCTCATAAAATAAAATATTATTTTTTAAAGTTAGCCAAACACTTTTGAGAAGCTTATAAGCACTTAACATCTTATAAGCTCGTTTAAGAAGCTTATAAGCTTAGCCAAACACCCTCCAAGTTGGCTGACCCAATCAATTAGTTCTCCACTACATGCATGTTCCACTTATTTGATGATCATCATACTCTTTAACATGCATCACATGTCTTCTAGCACTTTTGAAAGTACAAATACAGATTATCTTTTTCAATAAAATTCACAATTTAAAGCATTTCATCAACTAAAATCCTTAAAATATCATGTAAATCAATATAATGGAATAGATATGGCAGCAAGTAAACTGTAAACGCAGTCCTCAAAGTCAAAACTATAATGATGAAATAGCAAACCTTTTTCTTCATCATAACCAGATATCCATGACCACCTTGCACAAGTTCAGAAAATACTTCTCGGAAATGTTTAGCAACACCTTTAAATGTACGCTCAATTGATTCATCCTTCCTCATATCTAAAACTGATATAAGTTCTTTGATTTTCTATCAAAGATGAGTAGAGAGTCAAAATTAGGAATCTCAGCAAAAACTAACCGCTACATGCTATCTAGACTCAAAAGTAACAAAATAACAAGCAAATTAATGACTTTACCTCATCACCAGCATCCAACTCAGCTTGTCGTTTCTGGAGCTCTTCTCTTTGTTCTGTGAAATTAACATACTGATCAAGTGCCTTTTTGTTAACATGGCTGAATTGTTGCAGTTGCTCATTACACCTGTGAAGCTGTTTATACAATTCTTTAATGCTTTTGCGTTTGTACCTAGACATCACGAAAATTAAATCATAAACATGCTCAATAAGAAAAAATATGTATGCAGTAAAGTAGGTTTGATTGGGAAATATGATACAACTACAGTTATTTAATGGAAAAAATATGTTAGAAGTAGTAAAGATAATTGTTTCGATCTCTCATCACAACTGAAATTGTCTAATCCATGTTTATTGTCTTTTTCAATGACAAAGCATATGTATGTAGAAGTATACCGAACATAACTCTAATATTTAAATCAGTATCACACCAGAACTTGAACAATCTAGAAATATCTAACACGTGTCCAAAATTAAAGATAAGATTTTGCTGATTTGGTTATTCAAAGATAACCTTGCTACCACTAAAGAATAAAGTCAAGGAACTATTTTACTGCCTCTTTTATAACTCTATAACAATATCCTTTGAGGAGTATCAATACGTCAAAACTGCAAACCAGATTGAGGATCAATCAAAGTAATTTCCATAAAATTCATGTAGGTGAAGCACTAACTCAGAAGCAATCCCCAACAAGAGACTAAAATAGATTATGCGGTACGGTAAACATTTGTGGATGAATAGTAAATCCAGACATGAAGATTACGTTTCAAAAGCATCAGATGATAGAGGACCCAGTTCCCGAATTTTTTTTGAGTATTCTTCTTGCTTGGCCAGATAAATATTCTTCTTACTCAATAACTGCTCAAGTTCTTTTGCTTCATCCTGCATTGTAGTTTGGTACTCGTCTTCCAAACTCTACATAGACAAGGATGAATCTTAACAAGTAAAATACAAATTGAGGCACAAAGAGAGAGTGAGAGAAGAGCTTATAGTACAATAGTCAAGCCCAATAAACTAGTACCTTTAGTCTATCTTTTTCAACTTTAACGTTTTCCAATTCCCTATTCTTCTGATCTATAATCTCGGTTATTCCTGAACAAGATATAAAACATGTTAACATGAAGTAAAATGAATCAACCTAACACAGAAGTTTGAGGAAATAAGATATCTTACTCTTTAGCTGTTGATTCAATTGATCAATCAATAAATTGGCATCTGCTAATTCCTGTTTTTTCAGTTCAGCTTCTACCTGCAACATTTCAGTCTCTGTGGATTGCTTGACAGCCTCCAACTCTTCCTTCCGTCTAACAAGATTTGTAGATAGATTCATTTCCAGCTCTTGTTTTCTCGTTTCAGTCTGTCAATGGACAATGTTATTTGATGTTACATTAGAAAACATCCTTCAAAAGTCAAGCATCCGTCAAAGAGCTTAAATAACTTCAAACCTCCATCCGATTACTCTTGCAGGTAATTAGCTGCTCTTTCAAATTAGTTATTTCAGGATTCAACCGAGAGAGAGACTCTTTTTCTTCCGGTGTCAAGTGATCAACAAGTTCAGTTCCCATTTCAGCTTCTTTCATAGCAATATTAGCTCTGTTCTGATCTATTTGAGTCAATATGCTAAAAAGTAACTTTTCCTGAAAAAAACAACATATGTGAAAAGATTGAAAGATCGGATCCAGTAAATACTTTTCCAAGTTTGACTCACTTTCTTCTCAAGTGACTTCAAGATGGAATGTTTTTGCTTCTCAGCATTCATTGCGTCCTGCTTCAGCTGTTCAAGTAAAGATTTTTCATGAGCCATCTTGGCATCATTTTTTTGCTGCTCTGCCACTAGCTCATTGATTTTCTGGTCAGTCTGTGAGTCATGTTAAGTGAACACAAAATAGCAAGAGTTGAAAAAAGAATATTCAGTAGACACTGCATCATTCATGCAAGAATGAATTTGCAGCTAATGGATGAACACTGCTTCAAAAGATGTACTGTAGTTAGATAGTGTTATGTATACCTCATGACTATGTTGGAACACCATGGTAACAACTAACAAGATAAAACAGGTTTTATGCACATATACGCTTGCATTGACTAAAAGCACATATCTCTAATCTTAAGATGATTAATATCTTCATCCTATGATAGTAGCAGCTAAATGATTGTTTCATATGGCTCATAAGCAAATTTTAAGTCAGAAAATGGTCATGAACCAGGACTAAGAGGGGATATAATGCTTCCTATAACCACAACAGAAGCAATACATGCAAGTGCATACTTGAACAGGGAACATCACAACAAAAAGAGAAGGCACACCGCCATATAAACAAAAAAACAACAAAAAATCAAGGCACACCGCCATATAAACAAAAAAACCATAAGAAATCTTGGAAGGATATTTTGAAGTTCTTCTCGGATTTTACTCAGGTCCTCTTCATTCATCTTAATGGACTTCATATTTTCTCTAATGGTGCTAATAAATTTCATTTTGGAACGCCTATAGTCATAAAATCCACCAGTCATGCCACCTTTTTTATTAACTTGATCACCTGCAGAAAAAGCAGTGAACTTAATAATGCAAACACCATCAGGAAAATAGCCAAAAGCAAACTAGATGAAGTTTAATTGCAACCTTCCAATGTGATGCAATCTAGACCATCAGTACGGGCAACCCTTGTAGCAACATCTATATCTCGGCAAATAACAGTTTTTGCAAACACCTAACGAATTTGACAAAGGAAACAAATTGAACAAACAGAGAAATAGTATCATCAATATGGAACTATATAAAAGCATATGCCAGCAAAAGAAAAACAACTAAAGTTTAAATGGCAAACATTCAGAAATAAGCAGACATTCCTACCCAATGTTAGTTGTAATATCAACATTTGCAATGTAAGTATACAACAGCATAAGAAGTCTGTCAGACATCGTAACTAGGTGTACCAATTATTTTTACAATTCTGTCAAAAAATCCAGCTTCTGAATGACTTCTGGCTGATAAAATCATGGACTATGGGTAGCAATTCGGGAAAAAATATTTAGGTTGCAAAATGACAAAAAATGACTGTTCAAATTACAAATTGATATTAACCCTCAATTTTACATATAAAATTCATCGTATATATAAATCCAAATTAGTATTGTCGATCACCCAAAACAACTGATTGCCCAGCAAAAAGAATTTAAGGAATCCAATAGTCATAAAGCTGACCTGACCAAATGCTGAGCGATATTTCTCCAAGAATTTCATTTTTCTTAAAAGTGGTATCACATCAGAGCTCTGAGGATATGTAACTTCTGGAGCTTTCACCCTGTTCAATGGTACAAATGTGACTCGTCCACCTTTCTGTGCATTGAGGTGCCCAATTATCTTGGTTGATATGTCATCATTTTCAACCACCACATGAAATAAACTATAGAAAAAGTAAAATATAAGAATAGGCAAATCAGAAACAGAATAGGTATTAAAATTGTCAGCTGCGCATAATAACAGTGTGCCATCAGTCCTCTTTTTGTTTGATGGAAAAGAACAAATCAGAGTCAGGGGAAAAAGGGAGAAATGAAACTTTAGTTTCATTGGAGACCACTGTACAAGAAGAATCATCCTACCTGTTTCCAGCAGTAACTTCAACAGCTGTGAAATATTTTTCATCACACTCTAGCAACTCAATAATAGGCCCATATACTCCACCGATACCATGCTGATCGCATATCCTCCTTACAGAATTGAGTCCTCTTCTTATATCCTGTAACATGTTGAGAAGAAGGTAAGAATAACAGCAGGATATTCAGGAAGAGCTATACAGAAAGAAAAAAAACATGGAATGTTAAACTAAAAAAGAGCTTTATGCCACGTGTACAGGTCCAGCTGGGGATGTAGCAAATAAATTTCACAAGGGCCTGCGGCAGAGTCAAAGCTTAAATAGAAGCAAATGAATAGGCAAGAATCCAATAACGGAAATTTTATGAGGATGCCAATAGTTGTACCATTTAGTCAGCTAATGCAGCGTTATGGGTATTAATACTTCGACTATACATTGAACTATAATCAGAAGAAAACATTTAACTAGTTTTTCGTTAAGCAAACAAATTCGTTCTTACTAAAGAAAGGAAAAAATTTACACAGCCAAGGAGAATAAATTTAAAGAAAGGCCAACTTTTGAATCTTGGTACACAATCTTTTCTCCAAATTTTAGTTTCTCATTCCGTCTGTCACTTAAGCCTATTTGTTGAATGTCTTTCCAGCAGGACCAAACAACGCACTTTCTTTAATTAAAAATGCCTATGTCATTATTTTCAAAATTAGGTGTCTTCAACCTTGGTCTCGAGATAACAGGTTATTTAACACCACAAGGATGTCACGTCTTGATCCAAATTTAAGTATGATTCAGATCATTAAGATTGGGTGGTCATGTTAAAATCTGGTTCAAATATTGTCATCGTCATTTTTCATCAGCACCAGAACCAACCTCAACATCTCGCCAATCCAATTTTTATCCAGCATACCTCTTCCCAATTTGTGGCCCCTTCTCAAGCAATACTCTTATTCAAACAATATCTCAAACTCAGAACAACATTATTCACTGAAGAAGAAAAGGGCAAATCCACCTAGTTCAACAATGTTATAACATTATCTAAATACTAAATCCATCAAATATTAGTAAATCAAACACTCACACCAGGAGTCGCGTGATCAAGGCTTTTCTCCGCTTTAACAACCTCTGACTTGAGCCTGTCAACTTCAGAAGATAGCTCACTTTCTTTTCCCCACAAGGACCTAAAATGGTAATCTGATTAGACTCCCAAAAAAGAAATATTTTTCTTATAAGTGAAAAGACTATCTTGATCATCATACTTCCGCTCATCATGCAGTCTATCTCTCTCTGCTTTAAACTGGTTGTATCCTTGTCTGTATCCAGAAATTAAAGATTCTAATTTTGCTGCTTCATCTCTCCGTCCCTTTATATAGTCATCCTGCTCTCTGATCTCTACATTGAGCTGTTCAATTTCATCCCTAAGTTTTTTCTCCTGAAAGAAAAACATTAAAATTAATCATCATTCAACTTTCCTTAAACATGGACCATATCCAGAAGGGAAATAAAAATGAAAAGGAAGGGAGGTGATTCTGGTGAAATGAAACTGAAAATAGCCAGTAAATTACCAGTTAAATTGTTTCATCGATATGGATGCAATGCAACACATAAAGATGTTAGAAATTATTCGATGGGGATGATTATATGACAGACAGGAGAATCATTTAATGCAAACACTGAATTTAACATAGATGGTCATAATTTTAAATAGATGACTAGTAAATCAAGAATGGAACTTTCAGATCAAAAGGAACTTCAGTAAAAATAGCAGCAAGAACGATGTTTGTCACAATTGCTGTGCCGTCTATAACAGGGACAGAAGTCAGCTACATAACCCTAACTTCAAGAGGGTTTTGATGGAAAAACAAGCTGAAATATAATCACCATCCACAGTGGAAATGGTAATAAAAGGAATGATAAAGCCATCATTTAGAATCTACCAATACAACCTTTCCAGTGTTGACAAGGACAATTACCTGTACTTGGTTAGAGGACAAAACTTGCTCATAGTCCTTAATTTCTTTTTTAAGCCACTGGTCACGAGCTGCTTTATTAGCAAACTGTGTTGCACGGCCCTGTTTCTGATACAGAATGCTCAGTTGCTTTTCACGCTCCATAATCCTACACAACACGCATCCAGAATTGAACAAACTCCCAGTAAATTATACCATTGAATAACATGACCTCAGAACAGAAAACAAAATCAGCAAAGCAGGGAAGCCATGATAAAAAGCATGAACAAACCACCCAATAAGTTATCCCATTGAATAACATGAATACCGAATGGTCAAAACAAAATCAGTGAATCAAGGGAGCCATTACAAAAAGCAAATGAATGGAAAATACCAAGAGATTATAGTTCCAGTATAAAATCTATTGAATACCAAACAACTTTTCAAACAACCATGTTGTTCTTCCTTTATCTCGCTTCATGAATTGCATGGTAGAAATATTCATGAGATAATTTATGATGAAAATAACATAAACTGTATCATATTATTACATGCTTAACGTATTAACTCATAAAAGTATGATAAATAATTAGTCAAAGACCACGATCAAAAGGTACATTTTCAGGATTCTAAATCACATCATGAAACTGGGATTTACTTTTCCTTGCTACAGCACACATGCAGAATCAACACAGTTGAAAAGGAACCAAAGAATGAGCTGGATGAAACAGCAAAGGTTATAGAACACTTAACCAACACCAAATGTACCATCCCTTTGGAACTATTCACGAGGGAAACAACTAATCTGACCAGAAACAAATTTCAGAAGCCTGATCACTTCTTTTGTTTGATTGATCTAATATCTTATTGATGCTAACCATTATTCTTCACTTTGTGAGTTTAGTAAACTCAGAACTAGGATCAAGCAAAGGAGTCCAACACCACACTAAACCTAGTTCTCAAGCTATCAACAATTGTGAATTCAACAACGGTTTCTTTCTACTGAGGAAGCAATCCAAGAGTAAATACCATGCATTTGTAGATCACACTAAAGGTCATGCATTTGTAGATCACATTGAAGAGACCCAACGATGAATACTACATGAGCAATTGAGCATTGAGATAAGATTCTTAAGTATCATACTCAAGCTCACACACCTATGGTCCATTTCAACCCTTTTCAGTTACTCATATTTTCTTTCTCTCACCCCTCCCCAACGAATATCATTGAGTCAAGCGAAACAATTATATTCCAGTTGACATCACAACCTTCATCCATGTAATGACTGATTGATAGAAGTGGCTAAACAAAATGAAAATGATTTTATTGTTGTCCCTCAATACACAGACAATATTAAATTCAAAGAAACTTAAAGAACGCACATATATGTCAAAACACAATCACAGTTTTAAGAAAAACTTCTGGGGTATTCCATGCCCTTTACTGCCGGAATAGTATATGCAGACAGATAATTCATATATATTTTTACAGAGACATAATCTTGAGCTTACACTCAAACAAGGATAAGAGATTAAGATTTGAAAAATTAAATAAACGGATGCCACAGAAACATCAAGTATGCAAAACAAAATCATGTAGAGTCCCATGCAGTTACAAGACATACCAACAAGTTGAGTGGGTAGAATGATAAAATGCAGTATATAGACTAACTAGTGGCTCGCAAACTTATAGACCTCCAAGTTATGAAATGGGGGACAACCTTGCATGGGATCAAATAAAAGAAGAATGTAAACTGATTTCACCCGACAGCCGGAAACTGGAAATGACAGTTCTTATGTCGTAACATCAAGTAGATGGGAAACAAAACTGTAAGAAATTATGGGCCTCATCAGAGGATTAAAAAAATACCCTCGAGCCAGATTCTCCTCCTCCCTGACCTGCTGATCATACAACTGCTTGATTTTGGTCAGCTCAGCATTGGATTCCTGAATTTCTCTCTCCAACAGCTCAAGTTGTTTCACAGCATCCACCTGGAATACGAAAACCACACATCAGTAAAAGTTTAGACCGATAGGCCACTTTTCTGTATGCAAAATCTCCAAACAGAGTCAAAAATTACAAAATGGTCCTGTCAGTGGCACCTTAGCTTTTATATTCCCTTTAATCTTATCTTGCAAGTCTTTGTCATCAAGCTCAAGTTTTGCACGTTTCTTTATAGCATCTGTCCTTTGTTTCTCTATTGTTTCTTTCTCTCTGCTTGAACTCTGAATATCTTTAGTTAGATCTTTCAGAGACTTATCTAACTTCTTGCACTGCTCATGGGCTTCAGAAACACTATTGTACATCATGGCAGATTTTTCAGAAACTGTGTATCGATCTTCTTCTATCTGCAAAAATTGGCGTAAATTTTACTGCAGTTAGATGCTAACAGTACTATGTAAATCAAGCCAAAGGCACGGCAGCTGAGTTGCTAACATGATTTTTCTATATGTCACATGCATCAACTTACATTCACGTCCAGAAATATCCAATGATGTACAACTAGTCAACTACAAATAGAAAAGTTCAAAAAATCTTCATTCCAAAAAGCCATAGGAAATAAGTCCATAACACAAGCCATTGGAAATAAGTCAAGTAAAAGACAGAATATGTGTCTCCATCTCCACTAACATTTTGACATTTAGCATCAACTCGTCTAAAGTTTGCATTTCTGGCAAAGCCCCTATTGTACATTTTTGTCACAGTTTGAAATTTACACAAATTAAAATAACTCTCTTCCCATACTCATGTAAACCAAAAGGTGTACACTTTCAAACTTAAGGCATAACTGTTTTTTTTTTATAAGGCAGTTATTTTTTATAAGGCACAACTTTTTTTTTTGTTGTTGAAAGAGATGTATGAGCGCTATTCAGGCTTAAAATCTTTTGATCTTGGAAATGGCTTAAAGAGTATATGTTAATCTCATGCACAAGAGATGACCATAATTCTCTCAATTTTAAATAGTTTCAGACCTAACAAATTTCAAAATGAAGCAAGATTAAATTTCAAAGGTAACAATTTAGGTAGTTATTATCTAAAAACAAAGAGCGAAGGGGGTGGGCATTTTCATGCATTATTTTCTTTGTAAATAACATGTATTTATATATGTTTGAATATAAATTTCCGGTTGCACGTACAACTTAATCAGTCTTATTTAATTTCTATGGCATGTACCTAACTGTGATCATGTACTAGATTCTAAAATAAATGCATTTATATGTCATTTTCTGTAGTTTTAAGTTAAAGGAAAAAGGTAAGTATTAAATTCATCACACTTTGTTTCCCGAATAATTTATTGACCTAAGATTTTCAAAATAGTCCTCACACATAAAATTAATCAATATTGTCCATATTGTTCAATACAGCAGTAAGTCAAAACATAATTAAGAGGAGCAAACAAGGCAGTGGTTTAGGAAAACTAAAGATAAGTACCTTCATTAATTGCTGCTTCGCATCATGCAGTTCCTTGTCATAAATACTGTATTCTAGAGACTTCCTCTGCCGGTCAAGCTGCTGATATTTTCTCAACTCCTCTTTCTCTTCATCAAGCTCCCGAAGTCTGTCATCCAAGTATTGCACAACTTGAATAATTTGCTTTCTCTTGTTCCCTGTAACAGATGGCTGTTAGAAACAGAAGCAAAAGTAGCAAAAAAACTCACGCAGCACTTGCCTGTCTCCTGCATGATTTTCAAGCTTTCACGACGTCTCTCCTCATAAACTCGAGTTCCACCAATTTCCTTCAACAGATCCAATCGCTCAGAATCCTTCATTAATGTCAATGATGCAATCTGAGAAGTAACATTTGTTAGAAGGATGAGTAGGGAGGAAAACAACCAAGCAAAGAAACTAGCAAAAGTCTCACATACTTTTCCCTGCTGCACAACATAGTAAGGATTAGAACGAGAGAATCCCGCACTTTCCAGCAGATTCATGACCTCTGTCTTCCTGGAAACACATAATCAATTACATACTAAGCAATTATCAACAAGGGTGTGACAGGCTGACACAAAAGGGCCAGTGACAAAGTGCAAAGTAACAAAGATGAAGACAGCATAAGTAATAGACTAACAATAATATTCATCATTACACAGTACAAGTGTACACTATACATACGTGATATGCTTTCCATCCAGGAAATACTCATCTTTCTTAACACCAATTGTTCTCCTCAGCCGCACTTCCTCTTTATCAACCTGTCAAGGCAATATGAAAACTTTAATCAAGAAGGATAAAGGAGAAATGATAGAGCAAAGATGCCCCTATGGGTTTGGGAGAAAGAGTATTGACATGGTTCTTCAAGAATATAACATAAATCCTTAGTTAGAAGCATGCAGTTATGTAAGGTTACGAAAACTTGTATCTACTTTTGTATACATGCAATAACCATGGCATATTCCAGATGCAATGTAGTTGACATCCTCATCAACTAATATTTATACAGTATTCCAAATAAAAACTACAGACCCTTAAAGATCAAATCAGCCTTAGCTCGAGGGAAAATGCTTTCTTATAAGACAATTGGTACAAAGTCTACCTAGTACAACAATTTTAATGTTACATGAACAACTAATGCTATATGTTGGCATAATGTCTAATATGAATTGTATTATGGTGTAAGGAAATAATGAACTCTGAATAATCAGGTATTGACATTGTTTTAACGCAGTTCCTATATTTGCAAAAGAGGCTTACTTACTGAGATGCTGTTTTTGAATATCTCTCATCCATTTCATTATTCATGCTTTTATGTCTAATTTCAACGTATTTCTAACAACAATTCCCATCATTTATCATACTACCACCGTTCTTAAATCATTGTGCATATAATCTATTGCAATCATCAGTTTTTTGTTTGGATAGTCATGCTTAAAAAACATATCATGGGAATAGTGTGGGAACAATGAGAATTAATACAAACTGCAAAAATAGGGTCAGTTTCAGAGAATAACCTCTGCACATGATCATCAAAACTTTTTGACCTAACTCTGTATCGTTCCAACTTTATTTGACCTAACTGTTTCTCCAGGACTGTGGTTATCAGCTTAAATACCAGTATAATACCAACTTACCACTAAGCAACAGCATCTCTAATACTCAGAGATATAAGCATATTTGTACTAGAGTAACATTGATCTACTATCAAATTTTTATTTCATGTGTGACAACTTCTGAGGAAGAGATTCTCAAAAAATTGGTAGGTTAAAGGGATAACTGGCAGCAACTCCTTTGTCAAATTAAAAGAGCAAATGAAATGATTGTCATATATCATCAGCATTTCTCATACAATATTTGAGAAGTTGGAAATAACAGTTTATTTTATTTTAGAAGAAGGTTTTCCAATATTTACTGGGATACGATTGTCAGAGTTGTCAAACACAATCTCCACAAATGCTGACAACACCTGGTGGCCTGCACCTTCCTGAGGGAAAAATAAAAGTAAAGATTTCAGTTCAGATTGCAGAAGAAAATTAGCAGAACTGATAAGTCGGACTCTGAGAGCCATAATATTTCACTCCAGAACGCACATGCAGCAAGGCCTGCCTTTCTTCATTACGCAAGTTATGGAATAGATCACTTATCACAAAGCGAATTGCTGCAAGTACAAGTGGGTTTTATCATAAAGCTAATCCCTAAAGAACAAAACAATAAGGTCTCAAATATTCAAAATCAACATACCATGGAAAAAGTTAGACTTTCCAGATCCATTAGCACCAACTGCAGAACATATATAAGATATAAAATACTTATCATAATTTCAACACTGGCAAAATGAGAGAAATAGGACAAAAGGAAGGGGAAAAAAGATATACCAACACAGTTAACTTTGGAACTAAAGGTTTCAGTCGCAATTTGTTCCCTGTAACTCTTAAACCCTTCAATTACAACCTGCAATGGAAATACACATGCACAACAAATAAAAGAGTAAGCTAATTGTAGAAGAAGAAGAAGAGGAAGTGATCAAATCAACTGGATGACCCATTACCTGCTTTATATACATGATGAAATTTCAGATAGTTCGCAAGTCCTCTGCAAATTTGGGGAGGAAGAAAGCTAAACGGTTACATCCAGAGCCCTAAACTGGAATAACAGTGAAACAAACACAAAATTCAACTAAAACCCCTCTTAAAATGAAGCAGGACATTGAAAATCCAGAATTAATATTGGAAAAGCACAAACAATTAAATCTAAACAGACAAGAATTATACTATAGTTGAAAAGGGCACAAACAATTAACAGTAACAGGTATAGTATAATACTTGCATCGCGTGTCCGTACTCGCCGGTCGGTGGTGGAGGGCGGTGATTGTGGGCTCTCAAACTCTATACAATAGGTTGCCCGCTCTGTACTGCGTGTGTGTGTGAGAGAGTGTAGAACGGGGAGAAAAGTGAATGAGTGGGGCTATATACAACCCCTTTTCTTCTAAATACACTCCTAAAACTATTCAACTAAAAATTTCTTATTCAAAATATTAACTTTTTCCTGGCTAAGAAATAATCCCTCTGTCCCACCTTATTTTGCCTACTTTCCACTTTTGCTTGTCCCAACTTATTTTGTCAGCCCCAAAATGGTAAAAAAAAAATTACGACCTTACCCCTTTATTTCTTTCATTTTACAAAATTACCACTCAAATTATACCTTTAAATTTTGTTTATCTTTTCTTAATCTATTTTAATGCTACCTAACACTTATCTTAATTAATGATCCAGTTAATCAAAAACAAAGCCCACTCAAATTATACCCTATCACTCTTCGTCTCTCTCTATCACACATTTCTGGAATCTTCATCTTCATCTCTCTCTATCACACATTTCTAGAATCTTCATCTCCATCTCTCTCTATCTCCGAAACCCTAATCTCCCACTGTGCGCCGTTCCCATTCCCACTGCGCCATTTCTGGAATCTTCATCTCCATCTCTCTCTCTATCACTCTTCGTCTCCATCTCTCTCGATCTGAAACCCTAATCTCCCACTGCGTCGTTCTCATTTCTGGAATCTTCATCTCTCTCTCTATCACTCTTCGTCTCCAAAACCTAACTCCCTTCGATTCCCTCTTCGATGCTCTATGAAACCCTAATGATTTGCTCGCCGAAACCCTAAATCTATGGCCTCTGAAACCCTCTGCATGTCTTCTTCCTCCTAAATCTGTGGCCTCTGGAAAATCTGTCAGTTTCTTGTCCAAAACCCTCGTCGAAACCTTCTGCCGAATCTATGTCCCTTTCTTGGCCGAATCGAGTGGTGATTTCTGAGTTTTGTGGCCGATTCGAGAAGGTTTAGGGGGTTTGATGGCAGATCCAAGAAGGGAAGAGGGTTTCGTGCTGGGTTGTGGAAGGGAAGATGAGTTTCTGGGCGATTCGAGTTGGGACGAGGGTTTCTTGTCCGAATCTGAGTTTGAAGGGGGTTTCGTGGCCGATTCGGAGGAAAGCTTCGTGGCCGATTCGGAGGAAAGCTTCGTGGCCGAAACTCCCCTTGAAGGAGATGGGGTTGCTCTCCCTCAAGGGATCGAGGTACCCTCCTTCTGCAGTGAATATGATGTGGATCCAGATTTGGTTGCTTTTAAAACTGAGTGTTTGGCTATCTGGGCACCCTCAATTCGAAAGGTTAAAGTACTCCAAACCTCTTGTGTATTTGATTCATGCTTGCTGTTTCTGTGATGTTTCTGTGTTGTTTATGATGATTTCTGAGTTTGCTGATGACTGAGAATGATAAGAATGGATGCTGCTTTTTATGTATGTGAATGTGTTGCTTATGATGATTTCTTTCTGTGATGAAGTGTCTACACTTCTGAGAATGGTTGGAATGTATGCTCTGAATTTCTGATGCATGCTTTTATGCTGATTTCTGAGTTTGCTGAAAGGCTGAGAATGATGAGAATGGATGCTGATTTCTATGTATGTTAATGTGTTGTGCTGATTCTGTGATGAAGTCTACACTTCTGAGAATGGTGAGAATGTATGCTGAACTTATGATGCTTGCTTTTATGCTGATTTCTGAGTTTGCTGAAAGGCTTAGAATGATGAGAATGGATGTTGATTTCTGTGTATGTTAATGTGTTGTGCTGATTCTGTGATGAAGTCTACACTTCTGAGAATGGTGAGAATGTATGCTGAACTTATGATGCTTGCTTTTATGATGATTTCTGATTATGTGATGACTGCTGGAGTCTATCCAGTGTATTTGAAAGACTGCTGGAGTCTGTCCAGTTTATTTGAATGACTTGTGATGATTCATTTCTGCTGATTTTTGATGTGAATGCATGATAGCTACCTCAAAGCTGCCCAATAGTTATCTGTTGTCTCTGTGAAAAAAAATGACATGGTGTTGCATGTTGTAGCTTGTCATGGTCTGTTTTAGGACTACCATGCATTGCTGCCATCTCACCTTTAATATGAAAAAACCCAATGATGAAATCTTTCTGAGGGAAAATAAAACTGACATAAAATTAAATTGATTCAATTGTTTACAGTTTAAGCAAAAGGTACACTGCATGTGTTTACACTGTAAACAAAAAACCAGATTGTCAAAATGCATTCTAAGCCTACTTTACATGTACCCTAACTCTGTTAGAATACCCCCAATATCATAAGATTCAGTGGCTGCTTCATTTGCTAAGAGAAAGTCTATTGCTTGTCTTACTACTTGCTCATCCACTTCAAGTGTCAATGGCAGTGAGTCATTTCTTTCTTGTGCTGCCTTTCCAATGTGAGGCAGCTTGTAATTGTTGCCTCCATTTACCTTTAAAATGTCAACCATGCATGCTTGTAGTGTTAGAAATATGTTGTTCAATTTTGGATGCTCTAGTTCTTCAAATGATTGAAGAACATTAGCAACCAAGTCATCAACGTTGTAGGATCTTGTTTCAATCTGCAAGGATTGAATAGCCCTGAAGTACCCTAAGTCCAACACATTAGTGTCTGGTGAATTTGGTGGTTGACACATCAACTGTATATCAAATTCATCTTGCATGGCAGCCATCCTGAAATCTGGGTCCATATTGCTTATATGAGGTCTTGCATTGTCTTGTTGGATGATGATTTTTTTACTTGCATTTGCTGGCCACTTGGCCTTAATTGCTGGGAGTATCTGTGTTATGCCATGTGATGAAACAATAACAGCAAACAATTCACCATAAACTGTGTTAGTAATGTCACCAAAGCAGCACAATAGTTAATCAAAACCGTAGGGCAGTTTTTAGGAGACTTACATAACACATTAAGTGATGAAAAATTTGTGTGTTTTGAGTTACCTTTTCTAAAAGGCAGCTCTTAATCACTTCTTTGTTTATAGAGTCAATTGGTTTTGTAACCATTGCACCCCTTGGTCTGTTTGCTGACTTTCTGATGGCGGGAAGTTGTTGTGTGAATGGGAAAATTCCAATCTTCCCATCAAACAACAACTCCCCTTGTTCTGTGTATTGTGGCCTTGCCACAGCAGCCATAAACATGACTTTTGATATGAAACGCTTACTTTTACAAGCCCTGTATGGATCATCCTCTGTACTTAGCTTATAAGCACTTTCACTTGTCCGTTGCATATAGAACCACTTCTCGTCTATATGAACTACGTTATGCATTGATTCAAAGTTGATCTTGTTGCTCATATGTTTGTGCAAGAAACATAGGCTGAATTTGATTCTGCTCACCTTATTTGAATCTGTAAATGCTGGTTTGATTGCATTTGTATGTGCTTTAAGTTTACCCGATTTGACCCACCTCCCCACTTCTGATTTACTGACTTGAAGCTCTGTTGCTAACCTACTTATTGTGCCTCTTTTGGAGAAGGGAATGGCTTTAACGGCTTCCTCATCAAACTGTTTAAGTTGAGATGAAGTATGACGTGACCTTTCAGGAAAAGAAATAGGCTGCCCCTCTGAAATTTGCTTCCTTGCAGCTTGCCATATGAGTCAGACGGTACGAACGGACACTCCAAATGATGCTGCAACTTCTGCAGTGATGCCATTATTCAAAACGCCGTTTTTGTTGTTTACGAGAAGCCGCTAAGCTATTAGAAGTCGTGCTGATGGAGTTATATTTGTTCCTTTTCGGTTGTTTGTCATTTTCCTTAAATCTGCAATTTTGTGTTGTTTTGGGTTGTTGGTTGTTGAAGATGCATTGAATGCATATGGTCTTGTATTTATAGAACTATAGGATTTGAATTTGCTTCTGATTTGGTGGGAAATTTGAATCTTTGCTGTAAAGATCATCCTCTGTAATTTTTTCAGATTTGGTGGGAATTTTTCTCACCTGAAAATTTTAAGCAGCGCAACTTTATGGAAATTTCTCTTATGCAGTTTTTATTTTATTTTATCTGCATTTTTTAGTTTACAATTAACATACTAATCAACTTCCTAATTAAAGTGAAAAAAACATAAACTTAAACATCCAATCAACAGTCAACTGTATTTTCTTAGGATCTGTGTCGGTCAAAGTAGGCAAAATAAGTGGGGACGGAGGGAGTATTAGTTAAGTTGTGAAAGATAAGATTGAAGGTTAAATAAAATATTCAATATTTGATTTGAGGTTGTTTATTGAATCTTTGTATAAGAATTATGGGATGGATATACTCCCTCCGTCCCAGGTTATTTTGCCTACTTTGACCGGTACGGAGCCTAAGAAAAAACTGTTGACTTTGATGTGATGTGTTATTTTAATGTTTTTGAGTGACAATTTTGTAATTAATGTGTGCTTTTTGAGTGCAAAAGTTGTAAAATGAAAAAAATGGAGGGGTAAGAAAGTAAATTTTTCTTTGCCATTTTTGGGCTGGCAAAATAAAATAGGATAAACAAAAATGGAAAGTAGGCAAAATAGAGCGGGACGGAGGGAGTATTAGATAAGTTTAGAACAACTAAAATTTAAAGTTTGACTTGGATTCAAGTTTTCGTAAAATAAGGATAAAGTTATTGAACTACTTGATTTTGACTTGTATTTGACTAAGCTCATTTGAACTTGGCTCAATTAGCTTTCAAAAAAACTCAAACAAGTTTGAACAATTATTCATTCTATTCAAATTATATTATTTAAAGTCCTGTATGGAGACCAAATTATAATATCATTTATAACCATGTATGGAGATCAATGATAGCAGCAACTATATGTGCCAGATTGAGAAGAAATAAGAAATTTGGTGTTTTCATTAGAAATGATGTACAATATTTTGGAAGTGTGTTTAGTGAATTGAATGATTATGACATATGAAATGGGTGTATTAATAGCAAAAGGGGGGTGTGAACAGCCAACTCGGGATGAAAATGGAGGGAAATTGACTCAACTTTTCATGACCTTGTTTTTTCACTTATATTTATATTTATTTTTTTAGGCAGGGTTGTACACATACATGCTAAACACCTGTTAATGGAAAATAAATAAATATATATCAAAAGACATAAATATCATTCTTATTTTTATTCCATGCTAAAAATGTTATTTTAGACACACCTCCCTTTCTAAACACACCCCAAAATTAAAATTCTCTCAAGCACATCTTCTTGATTCAAAGTTTCAAATTCCAAACTAATACAAAAGTACAAAACCCCACGGATAGGATAGGGAAGAATCGATCCCACAGAGAGTGACACGGATAGGGTAGAGAAGAATCGTTCCCACGGAGAGTAACAAATCAAATATGATATTTACGCGTAATTCAACGAAATTAGAAAAGATTAGGGGTTTTGTATTTGAGCAATGACTAACAATAGAATTAACGAAGAATCTAGAAAACAATTAAACAATAAATCAATAGATGAAAAACATTTCAGTTGACAGAAACTGGAGAATCAGCGGATCATCTTCACGATTAAAACCACAAAAATTTGAGATATTCCATTAGAAAAGGAAATCTAAATCACAAATAATAAACTTCTCTCTATTCTCTCTCTCTCTCCAGTTATCTCTGCTGCGTGTCTACTCAAGACTTGGGGAAGAATTCAATTAATAAAGTTTCCAAAAGCTCTCCTTTTATATGTGGGTGGCTTGTGGCATCTTCAAGTGCAAAAAGGGTTGGGCTCTTTCTCCAAGGCCCATGACTTCTCTTAATCCTTCAATGTGGGCATATTTTTCTTATTACAAAATATTTTATGCAACTGGTACATGGATCTAGCACTCGGGTCGCATGGATCTAGGATCCATGCACTCGGGTCGACCCGCTCCACGCGCCTCTGACGCGGGTTTTTTACGCGCCCTAACGCGCTCTCACGCGCCCCCACGCGCCTAGTGGGTGCGCTCAAACCCACAAAGATTCGCTTCAGGCAGTCATACCCTCATGTTATATTAGGGTTACCCTCATATTATGTTAAGGTTACCTTCATGTTATGTTAGTGTTACCCTCATGAGGGTCACTCTAACATAACATGAAGGTATGATTAACATTGTTTTTTACCTTCATGTTATGTTAATGTTACTTTCATGTTATATTAGTATTACCTTCATGTTATATTAGTGTTACCTTCGTGTTATTTTAGTTCAGTGGTTTTAAACTAAGGGTATGAAATCTGGAGATGGGGTCACATTAACATAACGCGAAGGTAACCCTAACATAACACGAAGGTAACACTAACATAACGTGAGGGTAACGACCAAAACACACGAAAGAAGTAAAGAGGCACGGGCTGGGTGGGCCAGCCCAGCCCGCGCGCGGCCCAGTTGCACGGATCACAGATCCGTGCAACTGGTGCACAGGAGAGTAACTCTTTTCTTATTTGGGCTCATCTATTTTTTTCTTTTTTTATTGGATCTTAACTCAATTTTGATCCAATCTATTCTATCAATTCTAAAATATTTCAAAATTCCTATCATAATCGAAAAAATAAAATATGAGGTATCTCGAGTTCAAAAACACATTTAGATATAAAAAATGGTGCATTCAATAATATAAAATATTATAAAAATTCCATCTAACTATCATCAATTTCAACTGTTTGAACTTGGTAAAGTGTTTAGCCTACATCAACTTTCTAATACTTTCAAGGATGCAGAACATACAACTTAAATCTAGCAAGAAGCAAACTATTTTTTCATTCAAAAAAACATTATAATAAACAGAAAATTCTCAACGTAATATGGAAGAACATCTTTAAACCTTCTATGCTACAAGTCATGTAATATCAGAGCTTCAAGAAGGAATTAAGAGAATTATAGCAACATCAAATCAGTTGAAATGACATAGCTTAATTTTCTTAAGATAACTGATGTCTCCTCCTTTAGTTGCTAGCATAAGAAGTGATATTTTTCCTTTCATTTCCCCTTATGAGAGATTAGAGAGCTTTAAGTAACATAAAAGAGGAAATATCAATATTGATCTCGTAACTTAGATTCTTTCCAATTTTGGTGTGTTGACTCTGTCCTTTCCAATTTTGGTCCGTTCACTGTCGCTTTTTTCCAACTTTAATCCTTTTCGCTGCCACATCGGATTTTTCGACGACCACATTAACAATTTTGGTTGTTCTGATCAAAAAAGACTAAATTAATTTTGAAAAAATCAACGTACCAAAATTGTAAAAGGTAAAGTTATTGCACCAAAATATGAAATATGAAAGGGCTTAAGTAACCAGACTAAAATTGATAATTCAAACTTAAATAGTTAAATCAATATTACTAAAAGAAACTCCATAAAATATGCAAATGTGAGAGAATTGAGAAATTCAATTGGGAATTTCAACAAATTAAAGACAAATTGAAATAATCAGTTAAGACAAGTAGCTATCTTGGCAAAGTCGATGGCAGCTTGTTTGCCATCTTGGCCTTTAATGAAGAAATGATCGAAGTAGTCCTTGAAAAGAAGTTGTTTGTACATTGGCTTCTCTTCTGCTTCCATTAATTAATACTTCTGGCAATGGAGAAATGATTGCATCACTCAAAGCGCGCATTTGACAAAAATAGCCACATGAGAAACCCTACTGCTCTTTCTGCCCCTCAGAAACACACGATGCTCGATACAAAAGTATCGATCGTTGCTCATGGTTTGCAGCTAGCGTGTATCCGATGTGAACAATCAATGCACCTTCTATTGGTTTTACGTACGTGGATCCAGCTGTTGTTGCCGCCTTCACCGTCCCGTGCATAAAGCCCTCCTACATCATCCTGTAGGAGGACTAGAGTGATTGAGGACATGCATGTCAACCGAACCGGCTACCAAATCAGTTCGAATAATAAATAAATTCTTTACTAACCACAAAATATAGAGTACTGAAAAGACTTGTATTAATTTTCCAGAACAAGAAACAGAGTAATAGGAGTACAGCATCTGATCATGAGGCACGTTTGCACAAACTAAACTCATCTTAATTATATATCAATGGCTGCCTATTTGACCCTGTTTGGGATTGACCCAACTTTGGTGAGGGCCATATATGCAATGAGCCTATATCCAACAAGCATAACACCCATTGCAATCAAAGACATAGCATGGCCATGAAGCCCCACATTTCTTATCAAACCCACATCCTCAACCAAACAAACACGACTCTTATTGGTATCGCAGACATATGTCTCACCAGACTTATACTGCGACGCCAATAAGAGCTTCAACATGTACTGCGGAATCGACAGATATTTGATCCAAGCAATGAAGGGAGGAACATGTTGGACGTAGAACCCACCGGCAAGAAGAGAGGTCAACATGATGACTGATCCAAAAGTGATGGCTGATTTCTGATCCATTAGAGTGGCTCCGATGGCGAGACCGAGCCCTTGTGTGCACAACACGCTGTACAAAAGGATGAATAGGCCCGAGAAGAAGGACCGGGGCGAGGCCTTGAGCCCGGCCATCCAGTAGGTAATGGTGTAGAATATGGTGGGAAGGATTAGCTCCATGGGAAGGTCACCTAGGGTTAGGGCAATGAAGTATGAAGAGAGTCGATACATGCATGATGACCTTTCTTTTGAGAGTATCATTCGTTCTTGTGGGAATGTGAATATGGCTTGAAGCAGAGGATAGAAACCCCAGAATACTGTGTAGAAGAAGAAAAGCCCTACCTGCATTCAACACAACCATTGTAAGATTAAATTTTTAAAGAATTATTATTTTTTATTTCTTTTGGTTTATGACAATTTACCCATTATCTTTCTGGACTGACGATTTTACCTTTATCTTTTGAAAAATTAGAAATTTGATACGAATTCAACCTGAACGGCTAAATCAGGTTTAATTCACATGAGATTATAGCACATATTGACATATTATAAGGACAAATAACTCGAAAAGTTAGTAGATAAAATTGTCAAAGCAAACTATGCAAATAGAGGTTCTAGGACAAATTAATAGCTGGAAAAGTTAATGAACAAAATTGTCAGAATAGATAAGTTTTTAGGCAGAATTGCCAGAGCAGACTAAACAAAAATAGTTCAAAAATCAGGGTGTCAAGTGTTAACCAAGTGCAAATTTAACTTAAACTACGCTATTCGGATTGAATTTGGGTTAAATTTCCAAAATTTGAGAAGATCCCAAAAGATAATGGATTAAAAAAATGATTAGTTGAATTTTAGAAGATGAAAAACATTATTGCAGAAAAGTACTAATCCATGTATATGTGAAATTGAAATTGCATTTGATTAAAGGTGATTGGTGACCTGGTCTTGTACGTGAGAGAGGTGGGATTGCCACCATAGCAGACCAGACATGATCGCCATTGTTAGAACCTCCATGATCTTGAGGACTGCGAAGGATTCATGCTTACGCTCCTTCAATCCCCTCCTAAACAGCACTCTGAATTCTTCCCACCAACTGTTACACCACTGCTTATTACGATCATCAACGCCTCGTGTTTGTGTACGAGGAAGATCAAGATCATCGACAGCGCAACGGGACCTCAAATGTGTCTCATAAGCCAACACCAAAGTGTGTCTAATGCCTTGTTCATCTTCATTTGCAAGATCCAAGAGGAAGTCAGCAGGGTTCATCGCCACTGATGGAGCAAACCCTAGAGTGGAGAAATAATCCAGTGCAGACGAGCCCTCACCAAAGTACAATGGGCTCCCATCAGACAAGAGAAGAATCTTATCAAACATGTAGAAGAGCCTGCTCGAAGGCTGGTGTATCGTCATCACAATGGTTCTGCCCAGCCTGCTCAACGTCGACACGATCTTCTGAGCCGTGGTCGAGTCGAGACCCGAGGTGGGCTCGTCAAGAAACAGCAGGCTTGGATTGATGAGCATTTCTTGCCCAATGCTGACGCGCTTTCTCTCCCCCCCTGAAACCCCCCTCAGGTGGGGCCCACCCACAGCACTGTCCCTGCACTTTGACAGCCCGAGCTGAGTCATCACAGACTCAGCTCGCTGCGACTTCTCCTGCTCTGTCAGAGCTGGGGGAAGTCGCAGTAGAGCTGTGTAGACCAGTGTCTCGATGACAGTGAGGTGGGGGTGGAGAATATCATCTTGTGCCACGAACCCAATGCGGCGTCGAATGGCCTTCGAGAATGGCTTGTCGTTGTATGTAATGTTACCGGAGAGGGCCCCGCCTAGCCGGCCGCCGAGGGCTGTCAATAGCGTGGTTTTGCCACTGCCAGATGGCCCAAGCATTGCCATCATTTCTCCTGCCTTCACCATGCCTCTTATACCTTTCAAGATCAATTTTTCTTCTGAGTTTTTTGTTTTTATGCTGTAAACAACCTTGTCGAACTGCAAATTACAAAATCATATATTATCAAATGCATATTCGGAAACAAGTTTTTTTCTCTCATAATTTATTATTGGTTTTTTTTCAAAAAGTCTCTTAATTTGGTCCCAAGTGAGGCTTATATGGGCGGCGTTATAAAAGCTCTGGTTAAACTAGAGGAGAAATTTCAACTTTTGAATCTCGATCAAAAGAATTACTCAAATTTAACCTCAAAATCTTTGGAAATTGAAATGCTAGTCATATCACAAACTGGATTGATTCAATGTTATTAGTAAGTGATTGCTAATATCATGGAATGAGCTTATACACTACAAGAAAATGGAGAAATAGCAGCAACAATTTTCGCCGGTAATCTATGTAGACTCACTGTTAAAACAATTTTGTGGTAAAAAAATTTACCGTCAATGTCATCATTACTATAAGCTAGTAGTTAATTGATTTTAGTAGCAAAACAAGGATTTCGCTGCTAACTTCGGCAGTAAAACAAGGATTTTACCGCTAATTTTATAAACTTCAGTATATATTTTAGAATAATTAGTCTCAAAAATTTGAATTTTTGTTGCAAAGTAATTTATTTAATCACAAATATTAAATTTTCGCAACAAAATAATCTATTTAACCGGAAAAATTATTTTTTCCGCTAAAATTTCGCTGCTATTTTTCCATTTTCTTGTAGTATGTTAGATAACTTCAAATGTGTTCGTTTTTGAGAAAGGCTTCACAATTCCGACATTTTAGGTTCATTTAAAAGAAATCCATCTATATGTGATTAAATTTTACAAAAAGTAAAATATAATTCAGAAAATGGCCCTTATATTCCTTTCAACATATAATCGAAAAATAAAATAAAAAGCAAAAAATAGGAATGAATCATTTTACCTTGATTGTGACAGGAAATTTAGGTTGGTTGAAGGGAAGAGTGGCCATAGCCTGATTTTGCTCCTCTTTCTCCCCCATCTCTAATAATATCACTCCAATTCTGCACTATGTATGTCCACTCTCCACCTCCTATATAAATACACCACACAGAGATCTTAATAATTTTTTATTTTTTTTCCACAATTCTCAACATTTATATATTTCATTCTAAATTAAATAAAATACCTACTTTTTCTACAAGCATTTGACAGAGTGCGAAGCATAAAAGAATCTTTTGGATTCCGGTTTTCATATATACTCGGATGAATTTGAAATATTTTTTTGAAATACATAAATTGCTAAGAAAATAGATCACTATTTTATCTCACCTTTGTCTGACGGATTATCTTGTTGAACATGGATGAATGGTGTAGAACATGGAGGCTGGGAGGGGCCTCTCAAACTACTGATTTTGAATAGAACATTAATTCATATATTTATTATAAGAGCAATCACATAAATGGTAGTCGAAAATGGACAGCTTTTAAAGGGTTATGAACTGTATTTTATTACCAAAAATGTATATTAGTTGAGAATTAAAAAGGATTTGAAAACGGGAAAAACAAATTCATTCGAATTTTAGGGCTGTTTAGACCATGTGAGCCACACTCTCTATAGAGGCCAATAATGATTAAATATTACCCACATTGGAAAAGAAAGTGGTTCCATAAATACAGGATTTGATTTCCTTTCTCATGTAAGAAAACGGATCTGATTTATTTTTTAAGCCTGATTTCCTTTTTGATACAAGTTTAAAAGTTTAAAAAAAATTCCTAATTATTTGGTTTTGATTGATTAATTTGTGGTAAGAACTTGCGTAACTCGGTATTGTATAAGTATCGAAATGTATTACTAGATTGATATTAGTTATATTCGTGGTCATGTATCTCTATAAGGTATTACTTATATAATTGAAATATATGTTTTAATGAAGGTATTACTCGTTACATGTAAGTATTAACATTTTATTCAGTGATAATGTATATACTCTTAAGGCATTACATTTTATTCAGTGATCAATATTAAACATATAATCTTATAGTATCAAGTGTATGTCCTTAAGGTATTATTTGTTTATTCACTAAAGGTATCAATATTTTGCATGTAAGTAATACCTTAAGGGTCAATTTGGATGGGTGGATTTGAGGAGGAATTTGAAATCCTAGCAAATCCATTGGTAGTGTTTGGATAGATGTGGATTTGAAATCCATGATTTTCATTTTGGTGGATTTGAAATTCACTCCAACTTGAGATGATTTGAAATACACTC
The DNA here is from genome assembly GCA_005771605.1 of Scutellaria baicalensis. Taxonomy (NCBI): domain Eukaryota; kingdom Viridiplantae; phylum Streptophyta; class Magnoliopsida; order Lamiales; family Lamiaceae; genus Scutellaria; species Scutellaria baicalensis. The sequence continues at coordinate 9,753,522 of CM016726.1, read as the reverse complement.
CTTTCAAATCCTAAATTTCAAATCACTCTATCCAAATTGAGTCTAAGAGTATATATGTAACTCCATGTGGTGGTCAAGTTAGGGGCACCGTGTCCCGAAGCACAGAAGTGTCACTCTAATATTAATTGTACGTGTCGTTATTACTCAAGCTATATATATATATATATATATATATATATATATGGTAAGTTAAACAAAAGTATGTTGTGAATATATATCTCGTACATGGGAAGTTATTTACTAGTTTGAAATATGAAAATTGGAACACTGTACTCATCATATGGTAAATTACTCGTTATTTTCTTAACATTAGGTTGATTAATTTTCTAAGGAATTAGAAACTACAGTAATTATTTTGCCGAAAATTAATAAAAAGCTCTATTTTATAACAATTTGGATTGAATGAAAAATTTGGTCATTTCTATTCTTAACAATGTTGGCCTATATATACATGACATTGCACAATGTTCAAAATGAAATTTTTTAATTTGCATGCGTTTCATACTTGCATGTGACCCCAATAAATTAATTTAATTAGGAATTTTCTGATTTCGGCCAATCAATCCTTAATTAAACAGATTCACTTGTCGTTTCAAAAAATGGTTGCAAATCCATGAAAATGACCCTTTTTTAATTTATTTATCGTATATAGCTAGGAAAGTAATATATATCATTCACAAAGATATTTGGTAATTAATAATTGAACCACACCATTCTAGAGTTACTCTTTTAATCGCAGATAAATGTTAGTTTTAGCAAGAATTTTATTTATAAAATTAAGAAATTGACAAAAAAGTTGGACTACATATGTTTCTAATTTCAGAAATTTCTAACTATTTAAACAAGGAACATAGGATCCGAAATTGGAGTGATAATCAAATTAATTGCACAAAATGGGTCCCACCAAATTACTGCATTTTAGCTAAAAATTTAATACCATGGATAAATTCTAAATAAAATTGTAAAAAATCATGTAAATATATATACACACAAATAATAGAAATAAAATTCGAAGATGCAGTAAATGTTTTGAGTGGAAGTTGGTTTTCTTCCTTTTGATTCTTCAGGGTGGTTCGAAAAAGGGAGGATTTCCAAAATACTCATTTTCATAAGTCAAAGAACTTATTTATCCATTTTTATAAGAAATAACATTTTTACCTAATTTAGGCAGTGAAATCTCCATAATACCGTCAATTTTAATTATATTTACATAAGAAAAGAGTCCAGGAGACTCTACTCGTGTCTAGAAACTCTACCCGCGTCTACTCTTCAGATAAGGTGAACATGTTGTGAACATGGAATATAATATTGTGTTCACGAAATGCAGCAATGTTCAAAATGTCGTGAACACGAAATATAATATCGTGTTCACGAAATGCAGAAACGTTCACATATCTTGAACACGGAAAATAATATCGTGTTCACGATGTGCAGAAAGGTTCAACATATCATGAACACGAAATATAATATTGTGTTCACGATATGCTGATATCATGTTCACGATATGCTAATATACTGATATCGTGTTCACAATATGCTGATATGATATCAGAGGTATTTCCTATTTATGTAAATATAAACTTAAATTAAGGGTATTATTGACATTTCGACCTCAAAATGGGTAACAAAATACATATTTTAAAAAATTGGTAAATAAGTTCCTTGACATATAAAAATGGGTAAACGGAGGTATTTTCACTTTGAAAAATGTAACTTCTCCACACTCCACTACTTTTGAGTTTTCATAGTTAACGTAAACAAACATTAAATTAGATGAGAATTTTTAGAATAAAGATCTTTTTTAAGGTGATTATTATTCCATTAATCCTAAAAATTACCCACAGAACCTCCAATGCCCAAACAAGTAGTATCCCACATTGAGAAATGACACACTAAAGTTGGGACTGACGTGAATAAATAGAAATGGGAAGCTTAATGAATAGTCACGCAGCTGCGCGTTGAGCACATAGCGAACTATTCTTTCGCCTTTTACTAAAGAATACCGTGTGTTCGTCGCAATTCAAGCAGCATACGCCATTTTTTGGAGGTTTTTTTCTCTTTGGAAAAGACCCTACTATCCTAAGTTTAATTGTTTTTCATCAATTAAATTTCACACACACTGTTTGAGTTTATTTCCCGATGCTTTAGATGTCCACCGTTCAAAATGTTTTTCATTAATTAATTTTACACACATTGTCTGAGCTTGTTTTCTGATGCTACAGATATCCACCGTTCAAAATGTAATCAATTAAATTTCACACACACACTGTCTGAGCCTACTTCCCGATGCCACAGATGTCCACCGTTCAAAATGTATACCCACAAGTTTTGAACGTTTCAACCAAATCAACGTGTGAACCTCCGGATATTGCACTTGGAAGATTGTTGGTTTGGATGGTTTCTCAAAAATCGAGATGAAGAACTCTTTCTCTAGATTCTTCTCTTGTTTTTCTCCATGAAACTCTTCAAATGACGAAGTATTTATACCTAGGGTTTGTCCATGTGGGCTTAATACACATGAACTTTTAAGTTGAATATTTTGGGTCTCTACATTGTTGGAAACTCAACCCAACAAATTCATACTTAAATACTTAAATTATTCAGATTTTTTCACTAATTTGAGGGTTAATTCAATGTTGAAAACTGGGATTGGCTTTGCTAGTGTAGATCCATCGTAAGAGATGATTATATTCTTTTCAACTAATTGAGGCAGACAAGAAGAAATCATTAATGAAAATAACCTTCTCTTCTAATTACAAAGTATGAATTTTAGAAAATAATTATTCTTGAAAAGTGATTTAGAATCTACTAATTAATACAAAAAAAAGCCTACTCATCTGTAATTGAAATTAATTTTTCAAGTTTTATAAAAATTGAACAATGTTGAAATCATATGTAAGTTACCAACAAAAAATTAAATACTTAAATGTATTATTTGAATTACACAAAAACTTGCACATAATTTTCTGGTGAGGGATGTATCCTTTTTATCTACTAACTCAACTCATTTCTACAAATTTATATGTGAATCATGAAACATGGGTTGTGGGTTGACTCGTTTCACATAAAATGATTTGTGAGACGGTCTCACATAAAACCTACTATTTTAATTAAATATAGTTCATGGCTATTGACGCCCACTAACTCATTTCTTAGTACACTTTCATTGTTAAATATATCCTTATTTTAAATTTTTAATCTTTGTCTTTCCTAACACACCCACTAACTTATCTTTTTTTTTTTTTAATAAAATATTTATTCCCATAAAAATATCAAAAATGAAAAACAAGATTCTAATTTTAACAGACATTTTAATCTCTTCTTCTTCTCACTTTTACTATTCGATCGTCATCCACTTGTCGCCACCGCCCACCACATCACCATCGTAGTATGCCCGACCGCCACCAAATAGGATGTTCAATAATATCGGGTGGAACAATTTCGATAATGTTCAACCATATTTTGAGGAACATTTTCAAAATGTTCAAATATAGGTGGTCGAACATTGTAACATCGTTCCACGTTGAATGATCGAACTATTCGTCCTTGATCTTTAATGTTTTTCGAAAATGTTCTACATTAAAATGTGGAACATTATTTATATGTTCACCCATATGTCGTTGAACATGATCCAAATTATGTTCTTTGTTGTGTGGTTAAACATTTTATGTTTGTTCTTCATAAATTTGTTGAATATCTATTGGTTGTTCTTCTTGGTTCTATCGAACGAATTGTTCGTGATTTTGATAGGCGATAAAAACATTTATTCTTCCAAAAAACTTACATTCCATGTTCATGGATTTTGATCATGGTCCATCAAAAGCGAGATTTTGTAGTTATAAAATTAATTACGATGTGAAAGAATCAAGAGAAAAGTGAAGTACCTATAGTTTAAGATGAAAGAATTAAAGTTGGAATATGAAATTGTTGTTTTTTTATATATAAAATTAGGGTTTGAATATAATTATGATTTATTATAACTAATATATTTTAATTTTATAAATTATAAAAAGGTTATTTTTATGCAAAATTTAAGGTTAGTCCATGTGATTAAAGAAAGAGGGTGTTATATTATCTATGTATTGATTTTTTCCTCAAAACATGTCAAATTTGTTTGCATTTATGTAACAGATTAAAGCTTTCATATCCACAATAGAACAATTCCATATTCCAACTGAACATTTATCCTATATATTACTCACATTAATGGATTTTTAAAGTCACATAAATAATTAGATTTAAATTAAGTAAACCTAGCTAGCTACATGACCAAATAAGAAGATAGTGAAATTTGAATGATCGAAAAAACTATTTTTCCAAGAAGCTAAGAAAGAAGTACAAGACTTTGAGACGGCCTTTTACCATAATTCAACAGTTATATTAATGTTGATTATAATGAGATGACTTAGTTAATTAATCTATTTTAAAATAACTAAAAACACCCAAATAAATACAAAATTTTTAGCCCTCCTCAATAGTAAAGTCAGAAATAGGAGTCCTTGAAACATGAAGAGTGGAAATTAAGAGTTAAGCCTAGAATACACGTTTAATCCCAGATTGGAAGGATAAACCCGATTCATGTTTATTTCCATCAAAGTAAATATTAGATAGAAATAGATAAAATATCATGATTATCCTAAGTTATTCCTCAAATAAACGGACCCAAAACGTGATTGAGAAACATGCTTACCTGGAGTGGATCAATGGGTTAACAAGAAGATCCATTGTCTAGCTAGGTTGGTGACCTTCATTGTAGCTAGACCATTGGACAGTTGTTGGTTCTCCAATACTGCTCATGTATCTAAAATCCATCTCCAATGCTGTATATAAAACTATTTCCAATGCTGTATATAAAAAAACCATCATCTCTAATCAATTAATGTTGTATATAGATATCGATATACATAACATCCAAAACCATTTCCAATATATGCTACTAGCTGTATATAGATGCTGTATATAACATCCAAATAAAATCCATCTCCAATGCTACAGCATATACCTATTAAATTCTTCTCCAATGCTCTATGTAAAAGTTCCCTAAATTTTGCATTAATTTGGGAAAATTGGTCCAAATACCCCGTATGTTTACCCTAATTATAAATATATCCTTTATTTATTTCTTTTCATGAAAGTACCCTTTATGTTTCGAATTTTTGCCAAGAATACCCTATTACTTGTTGTACCAGGTAACTATCCGGTTTCATGATGACGTGGCCGGTAAAATACACATGTGGATTATAATTACGCATTTTTTTCTTTCCACGTCACGAAGGCTTTCCAAGTAGACAATCCACTCACCCAAATAACACACACTTAGCAAAAAACGGGTTTAACTAAGAAATCCTCAATTCGATTTTGAAAAAACCCTAAACATGGGTTGGATTCGTGGAATACGTACTTGAAATTCATGGGGGGCGTTGTCATCGTTGAGGCGATACTCGTGCATGATCCAATCAGTCTTCTGGCCATGTGGGGCCCGACCCGTGTAGAAAACAAGGGTTTTCCTCATTCCGATTCGCTTAGAATTGGTGCTCATGTGGATAGCTTTGTCTCGGCCCGTTTCCTTCCAAAAGCCTACCGCCGTTGCACGATTGGTTCGGGTTCCGGTCGGGTACTTCTTGTCCTTGTGGCTGAAGAAGTACCATTCATTTTGTGGACCCGACCCGATTCTGCATTTCTCTGTTGTATATTTACACATCTATACTATAATAAAAGCAAGCAAGTTGTCAAAAATTACGAATTTGCCACTTTCCCTCCTAAAAATGTCACATCAATTTGATGATGTGTAAATAATTTCTTTTTATTTTAGTTTTTCAAGACTTCATTTTATTTTTCTAAATTAATTTAATCATTTTAAATTACATGATTTTCTTGATAAACTATCATATATTGTGGTAAAAAAATAAAAGAAAAACATATATAATTCTTGAATCATCATACGTTATAATAAAAAAAATAGAAAATAAAATCTTTTTTTATATTATATTACATTCTACTATAAAAAAAATTGTTTTAAATAATTATAAATTGTAAAAGATTTAAGTTATAAGTTTCTACAATGTATGAATCTACATAATATAATTTATTACAAAAAACTAATTTTTCATATTGACATACCCATGTGTCTTCTTTTAAAACATCTTTTTTTATTTTAATACAAACTTTGTGATAAAATATTTAATAGAAGAAGATTACTACTTTTTGAAATTTATGTACTTAAACTTAAATGTTTATGATATAATTATTTAAAGTTTTATAAAGTTAAAAGTTAATTCAAAAGTATCTTATATTATTAGAAGTATGTACTTTGTTATGTGTAATGCAAGAAATAACTTTCTATACAAATAAATAGTTATAAGTGTTCAATGTTCTTTACTATTACAATATACACACAAAAAATACGTAAAATATAATTATTTATATTCATATCTTTTTAACAATCAAATATTCAATATATTCATTTCTTACATTTAAAAAATATTTTAACCGCACATAGCGCGGGTGCACTATTAATTAATTTCACGCTTTTTATTAAGAATTACAGATAAGGGATGGAAAACAAATTCAATTCATTTTAATATGTATTATCAAAAATAAAACATGACATCAAATATAATTTTGCACACATCTATAATGAGGATTATTTGCATTCACTCTTTTTTGCATCTCAACTTTAATTCTTATATGCATATGATATTTGAAGAGTATACACGTGATACCTAGCTACATGTATATATATTCTTATATACATGTGATATCTATAAAATATATGTGTAAAAAATTAATTTAGGAATTTGTTGATTTTTGCCAATCAATAGTTAAATAAGCAGATTCACTTGTTGCTTCAAAAATGGTTGCAAATCCATGAAAATGACCTATCAATTTTCCTTTCCTCTTTTGATATATCATGCATGCACCAACATATTTGGAAGTGATAATTGAGCACTTTATTCCGGAAATGAAATTTACTCTTTTGATAGCAATTAAATGTTGTTCCACCTAGAATTTTATTCATCAATAATTAATAAATTAATTAAAAAAAGTTAGACAAAATATATTTCTAAATTCAGAAATTCTAACTATATATGTAATCAGTATCAAAAATTGGAGTGATAATCAAATTACTTACAAAAAAATGGGTCCAATCAAATTACAAAAAAAATTATCACGCCACCTCGATTTTGGAGTTTTTTTTTTTTAACCATGCTGGAATATTATTAAATAAGAACAGTGGGATCAAAATGTGACTTGAACCAGATCTTGGGAAACCACCATTATATTGCAAATTATATTTTAGTGTCATACCAAGTTGGAGGCTTTTCATAATTCATATAAACACATAAATCACCAAACAGAGAATTTAGACCAAAATATCAATCTTTCATTTATAGCATCCAATACTTTTTATTGTAAAATTGATCTATTTCAAACACACTAATAAAATCAAGAGCAAGAGAACTATGAATCATATATAGTGTTGTTATTTAAGGGTGATTGCTTGTTGTGCACAAAATAAATTTTGAACCACCAATTCTTAGTACTTGTCAATTAAGTGAATCATATGGGCAATTTTCATTTTGGTACTGTCATAGGGGCTAGGAGTGTAATTCAATTTTGTTTTAATTTCCAATTATAAATTTTAGTATGTTATTGAAAAATCTATAAAATTTGAGTCATTTTTAGTTGGAATCCTAATATTTTGGTCAATTTTCTTCGAATGTGTCACCTCACCTCCAATTTCATTAAATGTGATTGTTTTATTTTCATATGGTTTTTTTTGTATTATTTTAGAACAAAAAGTTCCAAATCATGTCATTAATTGTATTAGAAAAATAAAAAATGATAAACAAAGATTAAAAAAAAAAACTCAAATAATCCTGAATCTGCCCAAGAATTCAAGAACCCTAAGGTTAAATATATTTTTGCAGAAAATTGTGATTAACTTTTTGCTAATTATATGAAAAATTAGGATTAAATTACGATTTTAGAAATGTGGTGATTTAATTTTGCAATTTGATCTTTAAATAATTTTTTGTTGATAATGATGCGTCATACGACGTGGAATGTGATGTGACATGTATGAAAAAAACATTTTGAAACGAAAAAATAAAATGAAAACAAAAAAACAAAAAAAGTGCACGGATGCAGGTCACCCGATCCGAATTATACGTGCACTTGTCCTCATAGATATATTTCAAGAGTGGTAGGATGAGATGATAAGTAGAGGGCAACTCCTACCTCAATGCTCCCATACAGCTAGCAGCTATCAAAGCAACTAGATAATATTAATTCCTCAACGATGAGAAAAGAAGAGGAGATTGATTCATTGCAGGTGAGAAAAGGCAGTGGGGTGAAGGGTCTGTCGGAGCTGAATCTAGAAAAAGTCCCGATCGAGTTCATTCAGCCACCCGAAGAAAGACTCGACAATATCCGAGTTGCATTCGACAAATGCATACCGGTTATTGATGTCGGGGATGAGGCCGCCATGTGCAAGGCAGCAGCAAAGTGGGGTTTTCTTCAGATCATCAATCATGGTATCCCACTCCAGGTTCTCGAGGATGTAAAGAAGGCTGTTCACGATTTCTTCGACCTCCCTGTCGAGGAGAGAAGCAAGTATTCCAAGGATAACTCTCCCACTCCATCCATTGCGTTGCATCCATATGTCGAGAACTTTAAGGACTGGAAAGATCACCTTGTTCATTTTGTACCCGGCCGCCATGAATTAGTCGAGGACTACAGGTTGTGGCCACCTGTTTCGAGGTAAGTAGTTTTCATGCATTTTGAAATCAATCAGATCACTACTTAGCTTAATGATGATCTTTGTCAGGGACCCGGTTTTGAGGTACCTCAATTGTGCAAGACCCGTGATCAAGAAGTTGCTCGAGGTTTTATTGGCTCATATCAATGTGAACAAGATTGATGAGGGCATAGAATGTGCATTGATGGGGTTGCTCACTCTCAGCCTTATCCATTATCCCGAGTGTCCTAGCCCGGATATGGTAGCCGGCTCGGTTCGCCATTCGGATATGTCCTCAATCACTCTCCTCCTACAGGATGATGTAGGAGGGCTTTATGCACGCGACAGTGAAGGTGGCAACGACAGATGGATCCACGTAAAACCAGTCGAAGGTGCACTGATCGTTTACATTGGGGACGCGCTGCAGATCATGAGCAACGATCGATACAAAAGTATCGAGCATCGTGTGTTTCTAAGAGGCAGAAAGAGCAGGGTTTCTGTGGCCATTTTTGCAAATGCTTTGAGTGATGCAACCATTGGTCCAATGCCACAAGTATTGGAAGCAGAAGAGAAGCCAATGTACAAGCAACTTCTTTTCAAGGACTACTTCAATCATTTCTTCACTAAAGCCCAGGATGGCAAACAAGCTGCCATCAACTTTGCCAAAATATGATCCTATAACAAACCTATTTGCAAAATTGAATATTGTTCTAAAGTTAATTGAATATTGCTTGGTACTAGTCTACCATCCCTAACACATGGTTATAATATCTAATTTTATGTTAAATTAGTAATTTAGTTCTTTTTTTATTTTTTGAAAAACCATTTTTGAATAGATTGTTATATACTAAATTTATGTCAAATTAATAATTAATTCCTTTTTATTTATTGAAAAAACCATATTTGACGGAGCTTGAAAAAATATGGATTGGTACAATTTTTCAATGAAAATTCTCAGGTCGTAACCTATCAATATGGAAATAAACCAAATTAATGATTAAGAAAAATATTTTTTTTCATCAATATGTAGTGGCAATTTTCAGAGTCAATATGAACTTCTGCATCAGAAAAGAAGTATTCATGACACTAAATTTGATAGAGTATTCTTAAGTTGCTTGATTGATAAGCAGATTCTACTTGACCGTCTCCTCCCTTTCTCTTCTCTATTTATATCTTCTATTTAGGATAAAAGATATCTTTGTCTTTTCCCATTTCCCCCCTTTTGTGGGCTTTTCGTGGCCTTCACCTTCCTAGATTGTTCCTGTTTTCTGGGCATCTTTTGCCACGTCGTCTGTCAAGGTGTCCTTTGGAGTCCACATCAGCTCTGCCATGTCAGTTCTGACACTATTGTCCACGTCCCCGGCCACGTCGCCCCTATTCCCTTCGTTTTTCCTACTATACCCTTTCCCCTGCTTCGCTTTCCTCTCATACCCACTTCACCCACATCAATGTAGCACTCCACAACGCAGGAACCGATAAATCAAATTGTACTTTGAACCCTCCTAGGACAAGGAAAATAAAGAAGAGCAAAAGGAATTTCTTAGGAAGTAATACTTATTCGATGCTCATTCGATCTTTTTTAAGGTGACTTTTTTCCTTTCATCCTTGAATACCCAAACAAGTATCCCACATTGAGAAATAACACACTAAAGTTGGGACTAACGTGAATAAATAGAAATGGGAAGCTTCAAGAATAGTCACGCAGCTGCGCGTTGAGCACATAGCGAACTATTCTTTCGCCTTTTACTAAAGAATACCGTGTGTTCGTCGCAATTCAAGCAGCATACGCCATTTTTTGGAGGGTTTTTTTCTATTTAGAAAAGGCCCTACTAACCTAAGTTTAAATATAATCCAGCAAGTGGAGGTTTTCTTTTGTTTTTTTTTTAGCAAATTTCACTCATGAATTATGGCTTTCTAATTTGTGTGACAGATATAATTGTAAAACCAATTCAATCCTTTTCTTCTGATTAATACAAGCGTTTGTGATTAATATATTTAGATTTTGCAAATATGAATCCTAGTTTGATGTTTGAGTTTCCCATTCTATTGTTATTAACTTATTATTACTTTGCTATGCTTTGAATCCCACATCGCTTGCATAGCATATATATCAACAGTGGGAAACATTAAAATAGGCAGGATTAGAAACTGAAAAATTATCTTTGCGCTTGGGGCAATGACGCAGCTAGTGAGGTTCTAACCGAGGCGCGTCTATTGCTGGTTGAAAACTATTTCCAAACCCCCTCTTTGGCCCGTGCTTGCCTCGGGCCATCGAGAATTTCTGGAAGGGCTCCCTTTACTGGGTAAAGCTCTACAACATATACATAAATTACTTGACTCGATGATCATAACTTCATCCATAATATGTGTTTTATCCCAAGTTGTATGGATAATTCTTTCTTTTATATCTATCAAAGTAAACATTCGATATTATCCTAAGTTATCCCTCGAATAAACGGGAGCCCAAGATGAGAAACATGCTTACCTGGAGTGGGACCCAATATATTGTCAAGGTTGGTGACTTCATTGTAGTTAGACCATCGGATAATGGCTAGTTCTGCAATACTCATGTATATAAAATCCATCTCCAATGTTGTATTTTAAACTATCTCCACCATCATCTCTAATCAATGTTGTATATAGATGATGTGCTCTATATAACATCCAAAACCATTCCAATGTTCTCCAATGTTTTTTTAATACGCTTTTTGCAAATTGAGGGGGCGGGAAAAGAAATTTTAAATAAATTGTGTCTCCGATTTGAACATAGATCATCGCAATCTACGCTACAAGGTGAATACCACTTGAACTACAAGTTCGTAGTGATATACAAGCTCATAGTCATTGTTCTCCAATGTCGTATATATGCTGCTGTATATAGATGATGTATGCTGTTTATAACATCCAAATAAAATCCACATCCAATGTTATAGCATATACGTATAAAATCCTTCTCCTATGCTCTATATAAAATTCTCTAAATTTTCTATTAGTTTTACGTAATAACCATCACTAGCCGCCATTGATTCTATATCATATAGTCGAGCCCACGTCCCATAACTTTTCACTAATTTTAGAGTGTATTATCATAAGCATTATCACGTACTTTTAGTGGTTTGATAAAAATGAATTTTAATTTTTCTGACAATTTAGACTGAAATATTTCAATATGGAATACATTTTAGGGCACAAATCTTGGAAGAAAAAAATGAAAAGATTGATGGTGGTGGATCTGAGAAGGGAGCAGTGGAGATCGACGACAGGAAGTTCCCACAGGGTTCGTGGTGGATCTGAGGAGGGAGCGGCGGGAAGAAGATGGTGTTGAGTGCGACTGAACTGGAGACCGGTGGTTTGAGCGGTGATGTTGATGTTTCAATTTCAAACATGAAGAGCAAATTTCTGTGACTTGTTTTAACAAGATTGAAATTGAAATATAGGTTACACTTTAAAGGCCCCCAGTGCATGTAGTTCAATTCTGGTACAATCAAATAGTACATGGCATTTTCAGCTCGCTAACATTCTCAGCTTTACGTCTCTTAAGATGTAGCAGCAGGAAGGGCCCGAGCAGCCATATTTACGGCAAAAAATGCATCGAAATCCACCATGTTCAGCCACTTACAGTATAAGTGGCTCTCTACCACATATTATTTCTTCCCATGCCTCCATTACTGTAGTCACCAAATCTTGACGCTGAATACCTGTGCTGATAAAATCTGGCTGACCCGTTGGATGGCGAATTGTCAAAATTAATGTTGCGGGGCCTTTTGGAAGAACGAGGACTTGATGTGTAATCATCATTTGGACTGGAAATCTTGGATCTTCTATTACTTGGTTTTGATGGGGTTCTCTGATGATTTGATTGGCTACTATGACTATAATAATCTCTACGATCGTCAGCAGTCCAACCACCTCTATGCTTAGTTTTAGAAGCTGGACTATATTCACTGCTTTGATGTTTTTTCTTTTTCCGTATCTTTCCAAACTCATTAGGAGCGGACTTGGCTCCTATACGATCTTTATTCTTCTTGGAAGATCTCTGCTTGGGTGTTGATGGTTCACGGTTTCTCTTACTATCCTGGTAAAAAGATATCCAGAAACTCAATGTCAATTTTGAAATACGCTCAACCAACCATTTAAATACAGAAGCAGAAAGCCGTAAATATACAGAGATCAGAAATTCAACAAATTGCATTTTTCAAAGTCATGCTAAGTGTCAAAACTGCCTGGAGAGTTCAAAAGGGAACCAGTGACATGTACCTTCATTGAGCTAGTGCACTCACGAGCAAAATGTCCTACTAGACCACATCTGTAGCACGAACTAGCAGATACATTGTCATTAGTATCCCCCCCATAGGATGCCATGCAAGCCTGCATCAATAAGAAATTACTTCATGAGTGGAACTGACAGGAAGTGAAATCAAAAGAATTGCATCGAGGCATGGGATTCATATGAGAAAGTAAGCCATTTCGAGAGATAAAAATCACCCCCTTATCATATTTGGAATATAAGTGGTTCAGATCTAATAGAACTGGCAACACAAAGTGCTAGGTTTAATTGATGCCTAGAATGTCCTGTAACTGATTATTTTAGAAGGAGATCTAAAGAAAAGAAAGCCACCGAAAGAATTCTCAACCTGAAGCCCAATCAATTTTTCATAGTTAGTGGGACAAAAATAAATTCTCAAATTGCAAAATAAGGAAAAATCCCAGGACAATTTTGACTTCTTATTGAATCTAACAAGTCTTGGGTACTAGACGAAGATTGAGATGCAGATTTCACTCACCAAACCTGTATGACCAGAGAGACCACATCTATAACAAGAAAGCTCTCTTGGACCAGGATCACTGTAATTTTTACAACAAAGATGACCAAATCGTCCACAGATGTAACATTGTATTTCCTGAAAAACACAAAAAATGATTAAATCTGATAGGAAAAAGAAAACATAATGCAGTAATTTATTGCAAAACTTAATTACCTTCATATCATCCGAACAATAGTCATTCCTACATGAGAACATATCATGCCCCAAATCTCCACATTTTAGACATAGCTTTGAACTATTGGTTCTCTCAGGACAATCTTTTGCACGGTGACCATGTTGCTTGCAAATAAAGCAATCCCATCCCTGCAAAAACAATGAATACGGTATAAAAAAATTTACATCAAGCTTTTGGATCCAAGATCATATCAGATATTTTAGGACACAATATTTTTGTTCAAGCAAAAGAGCATTTAATTATTTTAGAGAAACTGCAGCAAAAGTCTTCAAAATATTAATATAGACCTAAATAATTAAAAAGATCCTTTCATCTTCTTCCACCTATGTAGCAAGATATTTATCATCATTTCAACTAATACATACATATCAAAGATTTATGTATGATACAAGCAAATGACAAAAAGTTCCATGTCTATAGTTAGAAAATTGCATCTCAGTAGAATATCTGCATTTAATTGTTATCTTCACTAAAAGTCTTAAAACAGTCATAACATAACTATATGAAGCAATGCAATGTCAAATTTATTACAAAATTTATTAGGTCAAAAGGAAAAAAAAGCCAACGCACTTCTAAAAGTCCAACACCAACTGTGCTTGAACAATAGCATCTTTTGAGAAAAGGAAAGCCAGGTTGTTCATCATTAGGTTCAATGCAAATGAACATGCTTATGCTATTCCACAGGGCTAATGTCGTATGATGCAACAGGATATAAAGAAAAGGCCAGAGAACTTGAGCAGGATAAAAGAGCAAACTGGTTTTGAAAATAAAAGTTTCAATGAAATTCATTGAACTGCTAGGAGATTAAGAAAACATCTGTGCTAGCTTAGTAAAAATATATCAAGAAATCTTCTGAGCACGCATACCTTAGAGCATTGCTTTGCATTATGTTCAAAACTTCCACACACAAAGCAAGGTTTCTTTCGCCTAGCTGCAGTACAATTGACAGTTTTATGACCCTCTTCTCCACAATTATAGCATGCTCCCCAATTGTTATCAGGAGGATCAAAGTACCTAGGCCCCCGCTGACATCACCATAATAACCATAAACATCTAGTCTGTTATCTCAAAAATGATGCTTTTACACAGTTACTTAAACTCACAAGAAGCTTCCTCAGGACAACATTATCGGGCACCTCAACAGGATTTGTTTCAACAGCTCCACTAGAAATTTCAGCAGCTTTACTAGAAACCTCAGCAGCTTTATCAATCTCTATCTTCTCATTGTCCTTTACATTATCCACCTAAGAGAGTTAGAGCAAAAAAAGATAGCGGAGATTCAGCATTTAGAATTTTAACATAGAAAAGTTTAAGAAAGAAAACAAAATAATTACAACACAACAGTCAGATTAGAGGAATAATCTCCAGTTCAAACACTTCTTTTACTAGGAAAATGAGGGGTGTTTTTATTTGCTGAGGCCAGATGTCCAAGGAATATTTTTTCCTGTGGCCTAGTTTTCATACTTAAAGAACGAAATATCAATATCGCCTAGTTTTCGTACTTAAAGAACAACAATAATGCTGTAATGCAAGATACATTACACCTAGCTAGCCTCTAATGAGTATCTTATGGACAACATAAACCTCCAATGCCTACACACGAAAAAATATATATACACTATAGTTAAAACAGATATAGTTTCTAGTTACAAAAAAAAAAAAAAACACAACTTTAAGTCATCTAATATTACTACCAGGAACAATTCACCGCAGAATTCTCTGAAATTCGTATCTAAATCACTCGTAGCCTGAAACATGATACACATTATTCGAATCAGTGAGAAACCACGATTTCAATAAGTAGCACACAGCCACCAAATAAACACATTACACAATAATAAATTAATTTTAATTCAATGCTTACGACATCTGTGGGAGCCTCAATCTCCTTGCTCTTTTTCCTTTTCTTTTTCTCTTTTCTACTCTTTTCCTCCTTCAAATTCGTAATGATTTCGGAGACGCCATTTTCTCGGGGATCATTACTAAAACTTCGCTGAATGGATTTCTGAACAATTTTCAAGCTCAAGTCTTCGTTGGCCTCGGCATCATCGTCACTGTTAGCCGCTTCAAATCGAGCTTTCTTCGTTTTCTTAACTTCTTCCGAAGATATATATTCTTCCGCTTTCACCTTCTTCTCCCTTCTCCCCATTCTCAAGCTTGATTATTCGGATTAAGTTGGAAAAAAAATTATACGACAATAAAAGCAAGTACAGAGATTCAAAGCCTCCTTCGAAATTTACAAAAATATTATAATAAGTGTAAGAAGTATGGTAGGGATTCAAGCCCTAACACTAATTGACCCAGAAGAAAAGGGGAAATCAAATCTGAGGACGAATGAAAGGAGAAGCAGAGAGATCCAAATCGATGTGAGCGATTCAAACCCTAACCCTAATTGGGTACAGTGAAGAAAAGGAATTCAAATGATAAGTGTTGACACAATTGGGCCTATATCATGGGCCTTCATTGGTAAAGCAAAGTCATATCTCAAAGAAGAAAGCTGAAGAGCCCAAACATCAATTTTTCTCAAAATTTTCAATTGAATTGTTGGGGTTTAAACTTTAAGCATCCACATCTATATATATAATTAAGTTATTGGTTATAGTTAGACTAGGGATGGCAGTGGGGCGGAGAATCCCCGTTCCCACGAGGATCCACCTCGAACGGGGTGAGGATTCCCGAAATATACCCCTGTGGGGGCGGGGACGGGGGTAATTTTCTTCCCGACTAGCGGGGCAGGGCGGGGACGGGGATCATACTCCCCGCTCCGTTTCCCGCAGGGCCCCGCCAATTTATATACATTTTTTAATTAGATTATTATAAAATAAATAATATATTTTTATATACACATTAATAATAATACAAAGCCCTCGTTTCTCATTCCTTTCTAAATGCATTGAAGTATTGGAAAAATTAATGAAAATATAATAATAATTTATCATTGTACTTTTAAGATAGTATAATTAAATAATATACTATCTTTTATACAAATTGAATAATTTTTTGGTGATTTTGTTTATATTTTAGTTATATGTAATTTGTGGATCATTTTTATATATTAATTTTTTTTATACATTAAAAAAATTAAATAAAAACATTTTGTGGGTGGGGAATCCCCGCAGGGGAACGGGGAGAAAATTTTCCCCGGAAAAAAAATTCCCCGCGAAGTTGGCGTGGACGGGGATGGGGATTGTTCCCCCGGCCCGCCCGTTGCCATCCCTAAGTTACACTGAAAATTTCAAAGAGTTACACTGAAAATTTCAAAGAAATTTATAATTATGAACGTCGGGAAACATGCAACTTTGTCAATAAAATTAATCACTTATTAAGTATGGATCAAAAATACAATAATATATTTATCATGACACTTATGTCTATATTATAAACTGCAACATGCATAACATATCATTAGGAGTTAAAATGTTTTTTTAATATCAATTATCGTTTAATATCCATGACACAATAAATGTTTCTCATTACCAAATTTAATTTTTTTTATTTACAAAATTGATTAGTGTATAAAATTGGTGTCATTTTTTAACAACTTCATATTTTAAATATAGATTTTATAATTCATTATTCAACAAAAAAATAAATTTATATATTTTTGTTTGCATTTTAAAAACATAGTAATATTTAAAATGATAAACAGTAGAGATAAAATGTCTAAATTCTTATTAATATATAATTTAGGTTACGATGATACTATCACATTATATTATTAAAAAATTTAAAATTAATAAATTAAATACAAACCGTGCATCACACGGGTATAATTCTAGTAATAACTTAAAGTGAAGTAAATCATCAGAAACTCAAATATTAGTTTCTGAAACTCCAATAAAAAAATTAAAAAACAAATGAACAGAGAAAAATGAAAATCAACATTCATAATAACTTAAAAACAAACAACATTCATAATAATTTAAAGTGAAGTAAATCATCAGAAACTCAAATATTAGTTCCCCTACCTCCAATAAAAAAAAATTAAAAACAAATGTACAAAGAAATGAAAATCAATTAAAAATCACAGATTAGCTGACGTTTTGAATTAGTAGGAATCTGTAGAGGCATCACAGGTGTAGCAGGAACAGTAGGAAACAACTTCATCAGAAGTAAAACAGTCATAAGCTAACAGATAAAATCAATTGAAAATTAGAGTTTACGTGGCGAAGATGAGTCTTAGGAAGGAACTTCAAGCATAAAGCAGATAATATTGCGTAAATATAATAAATAAGATTACATAAATGAAGTGACATAAATATACTAAATGATAACATGAAGTGACAGAAATATACTACATTCTGTGCATTGATCTTGGCATGATTGATTGTAAAACAGGCATAAGCTAACAGATCTAAAAAATGAGAATCAATTGAAAATCAGAGTTTAAAAAAAAGGAATGAGCAGATATAATTAAAAATTTGTAAATATATACAATCTCATAATTAAAAATATATATAGTTATGTATATTTATAAATATATATAAAAGAAAGATTAAGAGTGTCACATGAAAATTATCTTATAAATATAGATGTATATAAATACGTTTAAAGATTGACTTACACATAAGTAAAAAGTTTAAAATATTTAAAAGAATTCAATGATATCTATCTATATATAAAAACAGAAAGACAATAAAAAAAAAAACTTACAACACTTTGTTTAATTTTGTATCTCTTCATTTCATTTTTATCTATCTATACATAAAAACATAAAAAAATTCTTGAGAAATGAGGATTAGAAATCATCAAAATTATCTCTTATCTATATATAAAAACAGAAAACAATTCAGGTCATCAAAATTATCTCTTATCCTTTTAGTAGAGAATTGTGTCTACAATATTTTTTTCTCTTATCTAGATATTTTTTTCTGTTATCGAGAATTGTGTCTACAATATTTTTTTATTTTATCTAGATATCCTCCTATTAGAGAATTGTGTCTACAATATTTTTTTTATCCTTTTTTCTATTGTCGATATTTGCTTTTGTTATCTAGATATTTTTTTTGTCCATATTTGATATCTTTTTTTTTTATCTAGATATCTTTTTTCTATTGTCGATATTTAATATCTTTTTTTCTGTCTTATCTAGATATCCTCTTATTAGAGAATTGTGTCTACAATACTTTTTTTATCTTTTTTTTTCTGTTGTCGATATTTGCTTTTGTTATTTAGATTTTTTTTTGTCGATATTTGATATCTTTTTTTTTTCTAAATATATTGCTTTCTGTTGTCGATATTTAACATCTTTTTTTCTGTTGTCGATATTTGCTTCTGTTATCGATATTTGTGTTTGTAATATTTTTCTGTTGTCGATATTTGCTTTTGTTATTTAGATATTTTTTTTGTCGATATTTGATAACTTTTTTTTCTAGATATCTTGCTTTCTGTTGTCGATATTTAACATCTTTTTTATGTTGTCGATATTTGCTTCTGTTATCGATATTTGTGTCTGTAATATTTTCACTCTTATCTACGATAGATAGGTAGTCGATATATGTGTCTGCAACATAGATAATATTTCTGTTGTCGATATTTGCTTCTGTTATATATATTTGTATCTGTAATATTTTCACTCTTATCTACGATAGATAGATAGTCGATATATGTGTCTGTAACATAAATAATATTTTAGGAGGTTGGAGATGAGGAAAAAAACTTCTGCAGTATTTTTAATAAAACAATTTTATTCAATGAATATTTAATGAATCTTAAAGAAATCCTCAACTTTAAAAAATTTAAAAAAAATCATTCATATTCTATATTTTTAGTTTCAATAGTTTCAGTCATGATGTGAATAAATTAAGTGTGAATAGAATTTCAAATGTAGATCTAAACAAAATCTCAAATTTTAAATCATTGATATTCTATGTTTTTCGTTTCAAAATTCTCAAATTTTAATCATTGATATTCTATGTTTTAATTGAATTTGAATGGTTGATCTGAACAAATCCTCAAATTTAAAAAAAATCATTATATTCTAATTTCTTAAGATAATAATACTCCGTCTTATATTCTAATTTGTTAAGATAATAATACTCCGTCCCAACTCAACTTGTCTCCTTGGCATTTTAGTTTGTCCTAACTGAACTTGTCAGTCCATAAATGACAATAAAAGTCAAATATTAATATCTCTTATTTCATCTTTATTACAAAAATGTCACTCAAAAGCAAAAAACAATCTTAAAATGTCACAAAATTCAAATACTTATATCCCTATATTTTACTCTTATTACAAAAATGTCACTTAATTATCTTAATTAAAAACAATAGTCATTTTAGTCATTTTTTTTTCTTAACTTTTGTGCTCTGGATCAAATTAGGCAAGTTTAACTGGGACGGAGGTAGTAATAAACTTTAATAAAATAATTTTATGCATTCCTCAAATATAAAAAAAAAAAATCATTCATATTCTATATTTTTATTAACCAAATCCTCAAATTTTAAGTCATTGATATTCCTCAAATTTTAAGTCATTGATATTCTATGTTTTTTCATGTGAATAAATTGAGTGTTTATCGAATGTGAATTATTGATCTAAACAAATTCTCAAAGTTTACAAGATGAAGAATTCAATTCTGATTTTAATTTATTCTATAAAATTTACAAGATGAAGAATTCAATTATGTAGTTTACAAGATGAAGAATTCAATCATATCGGATCTCTCATAATCAATTAATATAATACAAAAACTATTCGAATAGCAACTGATCTCTTTATCAGAAGGAAAAGATTATGCACTGCAAAAGCATTTCAAAGACAATCTTGGAGTAAAGATAAAGTAAATGAGAAGTTGAGATGGAAGCACACAGGGATGATGAGTTGAGATGCCCTAAGAATAACAAGCAAATTAGAAAGAAGGTTGTGGGGACATATTTCGCACTGAAGCTGAGATGGAAGCACACCAGAAGAGGGAGGATGAGTTGGTTTAAGAGTAAGAATAACAAGTAGAGAAAGAAGAGACACACCAGAACACCAGAAGAGGGAGGATGAGTTGGTTTAATAGTTCGCACTGAAGCTGAGATGGAAGCACACCAGAAGAGGGAGGATGAGTTGGTTTAAGAGTAAGAATAACAAGTACAGAAAGAAGAGACACACCAGAACACCAGAAGAGGGAGGATGAGTGGGATGATGAGTTGGTTTAAGAGTAAGAATAACAAGCAAAGAAAGAAGAGGTTGAAAGAAGAACGTAAGAAGGGTAATAAACTATGATGAGTTGAGATGTCCGTTTAAGAGTGAGAATAACAAGTAAAGAAAGAAGAGGCTGAAAGAAGAAGGGTAATAAACTTAATAAACTTGATAAAAAGCTGCGGATTCTAGATTCATGGATTGTATGATTGTGTTAGAACTGACTTTGTAATAAGTGTGTACATATCTTGCATAGAAGTAACTCTAGAAACAACTATTGCACACATTCACGACATAAACTCTTGAGCACAACTATTGCACAATATATTAAAAAAAAAAAAGGAACAAAAAAAACATACTTTACAATAAATTGTAACTATTTCATATAATATGCAAATCCATAATAATGATTTATATCGTAAAATACAAACTTAATATGAACAATCTCTTTTTATTTGCACACACAAATATGGAATTCATCAAAAATGGAAAATGTCCAAAATAAAAAAACATGTCAACATCACTCTAAATCAATTGTATTATTCAATAGATCAATTACTTTGACATTATAATCCGTTTATTTATTTTCAATTATTGTGTTTTCAAACAAACTATTGATTTTACATATAACTAAAAAAAAAACTTTAAATGTCCTAACAATAAGATATACAGTTTCTATATTCAAACCAGTGGGATATACACTTTCCATACCAATCCCGTGCATCGCACGTGCATTGCTAGTCTATACTAAAGGAATAACCAAGAGTGACACATGTCACTCTCTAGTTAATCCTATTTAATTACATTTTAATTTTAAATCAATTCATTTAATTTAATATTTATAATTTATTGTAATAGTGCATTTTATGAGATAATAATAATTAAATAGGAAAATGTTAATAATTATGATTGATTGTAAATTGTGAAATTTTAGACAAACATATTAATTAAAGTTGATATTTGCAATTATAATAACTAATAATTAAAATTTTCGTACAATTAAATTTAAATTACATACTAAATAAATTAAAAATTAATGAAAGGTAATATTAATTAAATTTATTTATAAATAACAATTTTTAAAATTTGTAATTAATATTTAAATACCGTGTGATACACGGGACTTACACTAGTTCAATACTAAAAAAATCCCATTTTTCAAGTGAAATCTATATCTATATCTATATCTATATCTATATTATACTTAAAACAAGCAAGTTGGAGAAAATTTCTAATTTACCACTTTCCCTCCTAAAAATGTCATATCAATTTGATGATGTGTAAAATAATTTCTTTTTCTTTTAATTTTTCAAGATTTCATTTTAATTTTCTAAATTAATTTAATAATTTTAAATTACATGACTTTCTTGATAAGCTATCAAATATTATAATAAATATATATATATATATATATATAATTTTTTTATTAGTAATACATTATAATGAAAGAGAGAGAAATTTTTTCTTTTTTATGTATTTATATTACGCATACTATTAAATTTTTGTTTAAATAATTATAAATTATAAAAGATCACTTAATTTAAAAGTTCATAAAGTAAATAAAATCTATATAATATAATTTATTGTAGAAATTTTGTTTTTTCATATTAACATGCTCACGTGTCTTCTTTTTAAAACACCTCTTTTATTTTAATATAAATTTTGTGATAAAATATCTAATAGAATTTTTGAAATTCATGTACTTAAACATAAATGTTTAAGATAATATAAATATGTAAAAGTTTTATGAAGTTAGAAGTTAATACGAAAGTATTTTATGTTAGAAGTATATATTACATAATGTGTAATGTAAGAAGAAAGTATAAGCATTTGCTGTTTTTTAATATTACAATATACATAAAAGAATATGAAAAATGTAATTATGTAAATTCATGTAAATTCATTTTTATACTATATCTAAAATGACAATAGTTGGTGATTATTACTCATTGTCATTCAATTGCAAAACAGCCAATAGAAAAAAAAGGGAAAAAACAAAAACTAAAAAAGTATAAAAACTTTTGAGTATCTTATTGGACAAGCTCCTAAAAATTATTGGGCAATTTGAGTATTTTTTTAATTTCATTTTGATTTTCTAAATTAATTTATTAATTTTGAATCAAGCTTCCATATGAAACCATTAGAATTAGACTTCATCTACAAGTCATTGTCCTACCTCAATATAAGCAATGCATGAATGGAGATGGAAGTCTCACTAAATGAGGATGAGCTAGCTTATTTAAATGGAGGTTTAAAATATTAAAACAAAAAGAAAAATAATGGAGCTTGAAATATCAAAAGAAGAAGAAAATTAGTGATGGAAATAAGATGAAAATTTGAGGTGAAAATCATTTTCGCATTTAAAGCTTTAAGCAATGTATGTACATATACCTTCTCACTTAGTGAGAATGAACTAGATGAAATTGAGGTTAGAAATATCAAAAGAAGAAAAAAAATTGGTGATGAAAATAAGAAGAAAAATTGAGATGGAAGTTATTATATACAAGCAATGTATATATGATAACTCTTATTTAACTAGGATGAACTAGCATCAAATGAAGGTTATAATTATCAAAAGAAAAATAAAATTAGTGATGGAAATAAGAAGAAAAATCAATATGAAAACAATTATACTACATAAGCAATTCATATATATCAACTCTCACTTAATGAGAATGAATTAGCATGAAATGGAGGTTAGAAATATCAAAGAAAAAAATCGAGATGGAAGCTACCAATACAAATTTGATTGTCATCTTGATTAATATCCAAATCCATTGATAAGTAATTGCATTACAAAAAAATAAAAAAATCATTTAGCATTATAATAGTATAGATTACAAAAGGCATTAAAAAATGATTTAACATTTTAGATACAGTATAAATTACATCATATCATCAACAATAAAAATTATTAGATTATATAACAAGGTGCGCATCACGCGGATCCACTACTAATATAGATAATTGCAAACTTGCAATCTTCATCCATCGACTTATAGTATTGTATTTTTGTCCACAAAATTCAATCATTTAATAAATATATATATATATATATATATCAATGTATAACTAAAAAAATCGTAAAACGTTGCAAATAATAATAGATTATTGATCATATCACGGATTTTGTTATTTAAAACGGGTCACATATGATCCATACATAACCACTCATATAAGATTTTATGAAAATGAGTCTAATTTATGGATAATAAAAGTTCATAGAAAAAAAAATAGTATTACGAAAACTACAATATCAGTTAACACACAACATTTATAATGTATCAATTTCAATAAACTTCCATGTCACGCTATAATTTTTAATTAAAATAATAACTCATTTTTTTCCTAAACATCTCATTTATTACATTTTACTATTAATGATAATTAAATATTAATATATATATATATATATATCCATAAAATTTATGTACAATCTATAACTATATATGTATTCTTCATACATGTATATTGTTTTTGCTTATAATAATTTTCTGTTATTGTAATTAATCATGAGAAATTCTCTTTTATTTATTTCATGTACATTATAGTTTATCTATATTCATCTTGACAAATTTCATTAATTGCACGAATAACATAACTATTTAATCCCCACTATCCATTTACAAAATTCATTTTTATTTTTTAAATAAACCCGTGTTCGAATTAATTATTTTTTTCTCCGTTAATTTTTTGGTTTAGACATTTTTATCCATTATCTTTTGGAGCTGATGATTTTAACTTTTATATTTTGAAAAATTAGAAATTTGAGTCAAATTTAACCCGAACAACGCGCTTATTTCGCATGTGATTAGCTTGTGATATTTAATATACAAAATTGCCAAAACAAATAAGTTAATGAGTAAACTTGTCAAAATAGATAAGTTCTTGTGTAAAAATATTTTGAAATTAGGGTGGACAAAAAAGTTTGGAAACTAGAGTGCACGTGCTAATTATGTGCTAAATGAAAACTAGGATGAACAAAAATAATTTGAAAATTAGGGTGCACGTACTAATCAGGTGCTAAATGAAAACTAGAGTGGGCAAAAATAATTTGAAGAGTGCACGTGCTAATCAGTTCAACAGTTCGGTCTGAACTTGGGTTAAATTTCTGAATTTTCAGAAAATGGATAAAATCGTCAGCTCGATTAGCACATAATGTGTAAAAATGCCAGAACGAAATAGTTAATGGGTTAAAAAGGTTGTTTTATAAAACCAAGGCCTATACTAATAATATGCAAAATCAATGTTAACTTAGAACTCCAAACGAATTAGAGTAGGTCTTGCGTGCCGTACCCCAAACACTTATTGCAATACCTTTAAGTAATATGAATAATATCTTAATATGTAATAAGTAATACCTTGAATCTTCACTAAAACATATATTTCAATTATACATGTAATACCTTATGAATATGCAGCTAATACCTTATGAGTATACCACTAATACATTCAAGAATATACCACTAATACCCTATGAATACACCAATAATACCTCATGGATATAATACCCTAATACATTCAAGAATATATCACTAATACCCTATGAATACACCAATAATACCTCATGGATATAATACCTTTGGGTGTACGATGCACCGGGGGTACGCAAGTTTTTGCCAACGAATTAATGTTTGCTAAAATACATATCTTTATAAAATCTAATCAACATCGATCATAATGTAATTGCAAACCAAGATGTTCTAAAAAGCTAAAAGTAAGTATTATTATTATGAGATAAAAAAGGGAAACTAAAATACAACAATGGTATCAATTTTTCACAATATCGCTCGCCTCTCGAGCGAAACATGGCTTTCAACATAAACAAATCCACCGGCCGGAATACCAGTCCTCCGGCGGCCGCCGCGGGAGCTTCCTCCACCTCCACCAACAACGTTTTGTTGCGCCACCACTTCTCCATCTCTAAAAACCACCATTGTTGAATCCTTGCGACCCACGCCATGGAACCAAATCAAAAGCTCTCCATTCTCGTGCAGATACAAAGGCCTGAGCCTAATCGATCTCCCTTCCATGATCATCTGTGCAATTGAAGGGACAGTATCGTACCTGATCTCGTACATTTTCGTCCATGATTTCTCAGCCCCGTAATCCTTCATGGACCACAAAACAAAAAGGTGGATTTTGCTGTAATTGAGGTACACGCACAGCAAACCCTTGAGCACGGCCACTCCTACGTCGTCGTCGGAGCTTGGCGGCGGAGAGTACGGATGCTGCGGCATCTCCTTATACTTCTCGGTCGCTAAATCGAAAGAAATAAAGGACGATGTGCGATCGAGAAAACTATGCCAATCGTCGCTGTTGGTGACGATCCAGTGAAAAGCACCATTAACAAACTCGCCATTGGTGCTCGGAATGCAGGTCCAGGGGAAGTACTTATCCTCCACCTCTCTCCACCGATTCTCTCTCAGAGAATACACCGACGTGCCTCGGGCAGAGTACGGAACCCTCCAGACCTTCAGGAGCTTGTAATCGTCTGTGGCGGCGTCGTAAGCCAGGCCGTACACGATGCGTGAATCGGCCTCCGTCGGCGCCGCGGGGTCGGCGGGGATTTCCCGGCGAGATCCCGTGCAAGGGTTCCACAGGTACAGAGATTGCTCGACTTGCACACACCATAACTCTTCGCAGAACGCTTTGAGCTTGACACGTGCATCTCCGAAGGGCGAGACGATACTCGGCTCGTCGCCGAAGCGGCGGAGATCGGAGATTGAGGAGAGAGGGGCGGATAACGAAGATCGGAAAGGGGTTTTGTGGATCACGACTCGTTTATGGAATAAGGCGGGGCTGTTGATGTGCTTTCGGATGAAAGAGGGATTGAAAATTTTTGAGTTCCAGAATTTTGAAGTGCAGCTTAAGAGCACTAGCGATTTTACGGGGAATTTCAGAAGTATTTCGTCGATGATTTCCGACGGAAATACTTCTGAGATTTGCGGCGGAGATGGTGGCGCCGCCCTTTTCTGGTTGCGGTTGGTGGCCATGTTGACAAGACTATCTGCGATTTCTTTTCAAGATCTGCATTTGTTGTGTTAACTCGTACATATATATAGAGGTATGATTGGAATGCAAACTTTATGACTACTTGCAAATTATGATTTCGGGTAACGATATCGGCCGTACACGTGTCCTCTAATCAACGTTTAATTGAAATGGAAAATTATAGTAAACGTGAAATAAAGGGTAGGATCTGAAAATTGTAATAATCGTAAATTTATGAAATAAAGGGTGAAACCGGAAAGTTTGGATAACAATTTGTAATTGAGAACATATCCATTTTTATTTCTGAGTCATGTTCATAATCAAAGTTGATAATTCAATCATGTATTTTTTTCCGATGTGTCACAAATTTAGTCCAAAAATTATGTCTTTATGTAAAATTTTCAATTTTTGCCATGGTTTTAGAACTCTACTTGCACTTATAAGAAAAATATGTCTCCATTAGATGCACAACAAAAATTAGAACTCTATTTGCAATTATAAGAAAAATATATCTCCATTAGATGCACAACAAAAATTGTACTAGTACACTATGCTGTACTATATATGCACACACACTAAGCTATATCATGCATGCATGTATAGTAATGTACTAAAATCCTAGGAAAAATAGACCTAGGAAGCTTGTAGCTGCACCGATTACTAGGCGGTCGTAGACGGGGCTAAATAGAACAATTCAGTGCCCATAAGGGTAGGTTAGGATCTTGACATATGTACATTATGAATGTAAATTGATAGAATAAATACACTTCAAGATCCTAACCCATGCGAGTATGACCCTGGTAGGATGGAATTAGCCTAATTCAGTCATGGGAGGGCCCTTTTTTTTTCTCCTCCACTTTTTAGCTAAATAGTGGTGTTCTTAATGTATTTGTTGGCTTCCGTAAGATTATGATTTTCCGTTTAAATTAAGTGTCTTTTTAGAGTTTAATTAAATATTCAATTTTATTAGAAATTAAACACCGTTATGGACTTCTATGTAATTTTATTTCCAATTACATATTAATTAACATTCCTTAACGATAAATTTAGAGAATTCATATGCTACTTTTTATGGAAATACATTTTTTTTCCAATTTTGGATCCTACATTCCTTAATTGTTAATTAAGGGTATATTTGTCCACTTTTTATGTTCATTAATTTATGATAAAAAAATTTAAAAAGGCACTTACCTTGAAACATAGATAATATTATTTAATCTTTATATATATATAACAAGAACCACAAGTGCCACATGGCACTCTTATAGAGTTTGGGCAATTAATTCTAACATTAAATGTTTATTTTCCTTTTTGTATTTAAATAAATTATCTTATAAATATAATTGTCTTTTACATATATATGTAAATATAATTACTACATATATAAGTAAAAAATTAAAATACCAAAAAAGATGATTGATAATTTTCTCAAACTATAAAAAATAATTCATAATATAATAAATTAACCAATTTTCTAAATGTGACAATTTATCATTTTATATATGTATAAAATCTTTATATATAAAACTACCTTAAAACCAAGAGTAATTATAAAACTACATTATATATAAAATCTTTATACATAAAACTACATAATATTTGAATAGTAAATAATATATTAACTAAAACTACATTATATTGCATATATTATATATAAAAAAAAAAAAGGAGCAAAAGTGCCACATGACTCATACAAAGCTTGGACAATTAATTCTCACATCAAATGTTTTTTTCCTATTTAAACAAAATTATTTTATAAATGTAGATATCTTTTGGATTTATATAAAGATTAATATATATATATATATATATATAATTAAAATTTTTAAAATATCGAAAAAGATTATTGATAATTTTTTCAGTACAAATTTTTTCCTATAATTTTTTTTTTGCTATAATAAATTAACCAAAATTTTCAAATGTGACAATCTATCATTTTATACATGTAAGATTTTTTTCTTCACTAGAAAAAGTAATATTTAAGTGTTATTTAATATTGTTAATATGAAGACAATATATATAATTTATTTACACACATCTATATATATATATATATATATATATAAGAAGGACAAAAAATGTCACATGATACTCATACAAAGCTCGAACAATTAATTCTCATATTAAATGTTTTTTCTATTTAAATAAAGTATCTTATAAATATAGATATGTTTTAAATATATATAAAGATTAATATATGTGTATATATTTATATATATAATTAAAAAAATTAAAATATCGAAAAAGATTATTGATAATTTTTTCAATACAAACTAAAAAAAACTTATGCTCTAATGAAACAATTTTTTCAAATGTGACAATCTATCAATGTATACATGTACTATTTTTTCTTCATTAGAAATATATAATATTGAAATCATACATTTAAAAATTATTTAATAATTTGAATATGTTATTCACACACATTTATATATAAAAGAAGGACCAAAGTGTCACATGACACTAATACGAAGCTCGAACAATTATTTCTCACATGAACTTTTTTCTTTTTTCTATATAAATAAATTATCTTATAAATATAGATATTGTTTAGATATATATAAATATTAATATATATATATATAATTAAAATATTGAATAAAATTATTGATAGTTTTTTCAATACAAACTATATATATATATATATATAAACTTATGTCATAATGAACATTTTTTTTAAATGTGACAATCTATCCTTTTATACATGTAAGATTCTTTCTTCACTAGAAATATGTAATTGTGAAATAATATATTTAAAAATTATTTAATATTTTTAATATGTATACAATATAATTTATCTACACAGTACATTATGAAATATTTATTTCAACAGTTAAATAATATATTAATTAAAATTATATTATATTTCATATTAACTTAGATGGATACAACATTATAAATTTTTTCTATATAATTTTTTTACTTCATTTATTAAATTCAATAAATTTGAACCCGTGTATTACACGGGCCTCATACTAGTTCACACTATATTACTTAAACCAAAAGAATAAATTGGGGAAGGGTCCACTATATTTCAATTATTGTTTTATCTAACTACTATTTAGAATCTAATGGACTTTAGCACAAGTGGATTTCTTAAATATTAGCAACCAACAACTCTTGTCTTGCAAAGAAATTTCATCACTTGCACAATTAAGGACAAATACTTCTTTTATTTAAAAAGCAAGTCAATAATCCAATCACCTTCCTCCCATTTACCTTCACCACCACAGCATTAATTATATAATAAAGGTACCAATTATTGACCCCTTTACTATCATTAACCATTTTTCTAAGAAATCACACTCCTTCTTTCTGCATAAACAAACTTTTCATAAACTTCTTCTTTGATTTCAATTATTGATAAAAAATAAAAAATAAAAAAAAAGAGCTAGAATCACATATCTTCTTTCTGCCTGCACAAAATTTTCTTTCAATCCTACACATCTCCATCGTATAGTTTCGATTTTGCACGTGCTCTTAAATTTCTAGAGTTCCTCTTTGATCCAACTATTTCGACATTATCATGGCAGAGGCATTTCTTCAAGTTCTGATAAAGAAGTTAGCATCTCTAATTGAACAAGATATTGGAATGATATTGGGAGTGGATAAGGAAATGAAGAAGCTTTCCAACACTCTCACTGCCATCCAGGTGGTGTTGGAAGATGCTGAAGATAAGCAGTTCAAAAACAAGGCTATTCAGAATTGGCTGAGCAAGCTTAATGACATCGCCTTTGAGATTGAAGATATACTCGATGAGTGTGTCACTGAGGTCTCCAAACTCAAGATGCGCAAAGGTGTCCTCGAATTCAACTTCCTCAAGAAAATTCTGTATAATCGCAAGATCGGAAGAAGGATGAAAGAAGTTGCTGAGAAATTGGATGCTATTGCAGCAGATCGCCACAACTTCCATTTGTGTGAAAGCCATGTTATAGTAAAGTCAAGCCAGGTTGACTGGAGACGCGAGACGGGATCGGTTGTGAATGAGCCAGATCACATCTATGGAAGGGAAGAAGATAAAGAGAAGATTGTGGACGTGTTGCTGAACCAAAAGTTCCAAATTCTGACCACCAACTCTCTGTGCTGCCTATAATTGGTGTTGGTGGCCTTGGAAAGACCACTCTTGCTCAATTAGTCTATAATGATGAGAGGGTAAGGCGTCATTTCGACACCAAATTATGGGTTTGTGTTTCTGATAATTTTGATCTGAAAACTTTGGTGGAGGCTATGATTGAATCGGCCACGGGAAGTGCTCCAAGTTTGAAGTATATGGATGCTTTACAGTGCCGACTTCAACAAGTGTTGAATGGAAAGAAATACTTGTTGGTATTGGATGATGTGTGGAATGAGAATCAAGAAGCTTGGGTTAAGCTAAAGAGTATGTTGGCATGTGGATCAAAAGGGTCCTCAATTATTGTCACCACACGTTTACAAAAAGTGGGCGATATAATGAGAACACTTCCAGCTTATTGCTTGAAAGAGTTATTAGAAGAGCATTGTTGGTTGTTGTTTAAATTAAGAGCATTTGGAGAAGAAAAGGAGCAACATCATCATCCTAATCTTGAAAGTATTGGGAGACAAATAGTGAAGAAATGTGCTGGTGTTCCTTTGGCTGCTAAGGCTCTTGGAGGGGTTTTGCGATTTAAGAGAGAAGAAATGGAATGGACTCGCATCAAAGAAAGTGAACTTTGGAATCTTCCAGAAGAAGATAATTCAATCTTACCAGTCTTGAGATTGAGTTATCGTCATCTATCTGTCGTGTTGAAACGGTGCTTTGTTTATTGTGCTGTCTTTCCAAAGGATTTTGAAATGGAGAAAGAAGATTTGATATTTCGTTGGATGGCTCATGGATGCATTTCTTGTAAGGAAAACCAGGAAGTGGAGGATGTTGGTGATCAAGTATGGAATGAGTTGGTTTTGAGATCATTTTTCCAAGAAGTTGATATAGATGGAAGGCGTACCACCTTTAAGATGCATGATCTTGTTCACGATCTAGCTCAATCCATTATGGAGAACAAAAGTCCTGGAGTAGAAACAAAAGGCAGCAACACAAGTGCTTCGAACAACAAAATACGTGAGGTACACTATTCTGGTCGTCAAACTTGTTCTTCAAGTATTACACTTCAAGTGTCCACGTCAAACACCATTATGAACTACAATCGTCTGAAAATTCTAAAATTAATTGGCTCAGATATGGTAGAGTTGCCTAGTGCAATAGGCCAGATGAACCATTTGCGGTACTTCGATTTGTCATATTCTTCTATTTGTTCTCTTCCTCCTACATTTTGTGATCTTTGGAATTTGCAAACATTAATTTTGAATGGTTGTGTTCGTCTTAAGAGTTTGCCGAAGAACATGAGATACATGACCAATCTGCGTCATATTTTTTTAGAAGGGTGTTGGGAATTGAGTGATATGCCCTCTAGAATTAGGGAATTAGTCTCTCTAAAGACATTGAGTGTGTTCATAATAGGTAAGAAAATGGGCAATCAACTTGATGAATTGGAACACTTGAATCTTGGAGGTAGACTTGAAATTAAGCATATGGAGAGAGTTTCAAACCATTTGAATGCGAAGAAAGCAAATCTTTGTGGGAAACCAAAGCTTGAAGATTTGGTCTTAGATTGGGGAAGGGAGAGTACATCCTCGAAATCGGCAAGTATGAAGGAAGATGAGCAGATACTGGAAGCTCTTCAACCTCATGTGAATTTGAAGAATCTGGTGATACGGGGATACAGAGGGGGACAATTTCCTCTTTGGATGACAAAGATGGAAAACTTAATAGAGATAACAATAGAAAACTGCCCAAATTGTACTCATCTTCCACCGATCGGAGGCCTTCCTCGTCTTCGGTGCTTGATTTTAATTGATCTTCATGCGTTGGAGTATATCAATGGAGGTGATGAAATTAGAGTTAGAATTTCAGTATTCCCAAATCTTGAGACGCTGTCAATTAACAATTGTGAGTTGTTGATATTGCCACCACTCTCACTCTCTGCTCTTCGAAGCCTGTACGTTTGGAATTGCAGCATGTTGACTCTGTCTTCATTCTCAAATTGTAAGCTTCAAAATCTGACATATCTTCGTCTGAGCTTCGGCGAGATTAATAATGATA
Organism: Scutellaria baicalensis; assembly: GCA_005771605.1. Lineage (NCBI taxonomy): Eukaryota > Viridiplantae > Streptophyta > Magnoliopsida > Lamiales > Lamiaceae > Scutellaria > Scutellaria baicalensis. The sequence continues at coordinate 9,720,543 of CM016726.1, read as the reverse complement.
CAAGAAGAAGAAGATGGGATATTCCAGAAGACGCATCTGAAAGCCTCTATAATCTCAAGGAATTGAAAATCAATGGTGCAGGGCAGTGCCAAGCTTTTCCTCAGAAATGGTTTGAAGGCCTAAAGTCTCTCACAATATTGAATTTGTGGGAATGCAAGATAGGGAGTAGTTTTCCAGAGGGGTGGTTGCGCCACCTCACTGCTCTTGAAGAACTAACGATACATTACTGTTCGGAGTTGGTAGAGATGGGAGAGGAGATACGATACCTCCATCTCCTCAAACACCTCCGTCTTTATGGTGTTGATGAGATAGTATCCCTTCCACAAGGACTCCAACATATCCCCACGCTCCAATCTCTAAGACTATCAAATCTTTCTCAACTCACTTCACTGCCGAATTGGTTGGGTAATCTTACGTCCCTTACTCACTTGCAAATACACAACTGCCCACAAGTGCCATCACTCCCATCAACAATCAAAGAAATGACAAAACTCGAGGTTTTATACATTTATGGATGCCCACAACTGGAAAGGAGATGTGAGAAAGAAAAGGGTGAAGATTGGCACATCATTGCTCACATTCCCCAACTCATTGGTCTTTAATTCAAACGCAGGTATTCATCCACTTCCTTTTCTTCTTTAAACCAAAGAATTCCAACGGTAATTCTGTTGGAAATGTTTTTGGATATCCTTAATTGAAATTCCAACGAAATTCAACGCCGTTGGAAATTTTGTTGGAATCTCAAAAGAATTCCAACGGTAATTGCATTGGAAAAGCTGCAGGAAATCTTTACTTAAAATTCCAATGGAATTTTTCACTGTTGGAATAATCGTTGGAGTTTTATTGGTGGTTGTAAATTCCAACGGAAATGTACCGTTGGAATTTTATTTCTGTTGGAATTTCCGTCGAAATTTAAAATTCCAACACCCTTTTTCAGACGATTCAATTTCCGTTGGAATTTGAGTGATTTCTAGTAGTGTCCAATTTTAAGTGTTCCGTTGGAATTTGAGTGATTTCTAGTAGTGTCCAATTTTAAATGTGCACGAGTATATTAATTAGTATTTTATAATACTATTTCAGTGCAAAATGAGTTTCGCCCATTACTGAAGTTTTACAAGCGATGAATTAAATTTAATCTCTGCGCTGAAATTTCTATGGTAGGCTTTTCTTTCTGATGACAAATCAAAACACCAAAATATTTATTTTGTATAATAGTATAAGTTCAAAGTACAAAATACAAAATACCATTTTGTGGTTGTCGAAAAATGCTTTTAATTTTGTCCAAGTTGATTGTTTAGTGAGATAGCTTGAGACTTAGAGTAATCTTTTGTTACATTGTATGATTGCAGGTAAGAAAGAGAGAGAGAAGGTGGGAAAGTTGAGAGAGGAAATGGCTAAGGAGACGATTGATTCATAGCGTTGTCTATCAAGGAATTGTTGATTTTATGTTACTTTAATAACTTAATAACATAAATGGTTATTTCGATATATTGTGTTAGTCGATGAGTAGAGCAAATTTTTTTAGTTTTTTAGTAAGATAAAACAATTAATATATACTATGGTAAGTTACATATGGATATCGGAATAATTTATGGTAATTTATATACATATTATGTTTTAAGTAGTAAGTTTCTAATAATTTCCAAAACATAATTAAAATTGAAATAAGGTATACATAATATGGTAAGTTACTAATTATTTGCTAACTAATGTCTTTTTCATGCCCATTCTAATTCTAATAAGTAATAATTATATAAAAACGCATGAAACATCAAACACATTCATAATCTTTAGACAATATATGTTAAGCACTGATTTTAAAATATTTCTCAAAAAACCATGGAATATATGAAATCTGCTTAGCAAAATTTATATGGAGTGAGAAGACAGTTCTGAACTAATAATATTTTTTCCAATTCTTTATTCGGCCAAATTAAGAAAATATAAAATCTTCTTACCAAAAATTGGAGAAGGATGTTGTCCATATATATTGATCTTCTTTAAATACAAAATCTACTTATCCGAATTTGATATGATCTCTAGAGAAACAAATTAATAATGTTAATTAATGTCTGAAGAATAATTGTGTGTGTCCACATTTATCATGTGGCAAAGTAATATTGGAGGACAAACATGGATTAGATTGCTAATCCTTCATCAAGCCAATGAATTCATCTCTTGAATTAATGCTATGTGTGTTTGTATGTATATTAATTAACCTCATTGATTTCTAGTTTGGTTGGTATAAATTCTTATGGAGAATAGTTCTATGAGTGAATATTTGGTGAAACTGTCTTGTGGATCTTATTATGTGTTCGTGTGGTGGATCAACATACAATTTACATGTTCGTGAGATCATTTTGTATTCATTTTTGTGCAGTTTTATTGTGGAAATTATTTTCACTCTGTTGTCATTCATAGTGTCTTAAAATGAAAATTGTTGGATGCCCACAAGACGGGTGGCACATCAGTTTTCTTTGTTTCTTTTTTTTTTTGAGAAAATCGGTTATCTTTTTTTTATTAATAGTTAAATGTAATTTGATTTATTTCCATGTTTTATGATCATATATAAGTAATTGTCATGTATGATCATATATAAGTAATTGTATATACATGACCGACAACGAGTAGTCAATTCAGATCCATTGTCTAAATTACTCCAATTTTTTTGATATGAATGCAAGGTTGAAACTTTGACGAATATTCAGAAGAAAACGTTGAATGTGATAAATATTAATGGTGATATCATGATGATTCAACAATAAATTTAGAAATTTTTTTAATCCTAAATTAATTACACCGTGAACTTGAAACTGAGAAATAAATAAACGTGCAAAGTTATTTTTTCGTGAAAATCCATTCAAAACAACAATCATATATTATTTGAACAATGTCTCAATGAAAATTTATAAATATATTATCAGTATGGGCTCGTAAATGGGCTTTTATAACGCAGAACTTTTACCAATAGATTGGCCCAATATATAACCATTCACACCACATGGAGCTATAAAAATATAAAATGGGTTTTCAATCTGTGTCGTTGACAGTGTTGTCCAACACTGTTTGCTGTTTTTGAGTCTATCGATTTTACCATTAGCACGACCACTTTCAACCACTATATCCATCTTTCTCGAACTTATGCTCTTCCAATATCTCAAGCTTCTTCATCTCAACTTCTTGTTGTTGCTTGTTAAGGTTGTCGAGCTCTTCTCTTAGGAGACGAACTGCATTCGCCTGTCTGAACTCCCAATTCTTCACCAACTTGTCCAACTGCCAATTTCCTTTGTCACTGTAGTTTGTTAGCTCCATCAAACGCTGGAAATCGACTATGTTTATTTGTTGATGATGCTCTGTTTTCGTGGTCTGTCGATGCTTTTCAGTTGCTACTGCACGAGGATTTCGTTGCTCGTAACATAATCTGTGAGACGTTAGTGAAAGATGGAGTGGCCTGAGGGTGGTGGAGATGTGTTAGATGAGGTTATGTTCAATAAGGAGGCTAGTATAGTTGATTTCAATCGTTTGATCGAGCTGACAAACTCTAGTGATAAGGGTAGTGAGCAATTAGCCGATTTGGTGAAGTGTTGGGAGTATAGACAGGCGAATGCTGTTCGTCTTCTTAGAGAGGAGCTCGATAACCTTAGCAAGCAACATCAAGAAGTCGAGCTGAAGAAGCTAGAGATATTGGAAGACCATAGGGTTGAGAAAGCTGAAATGGATGGTGATAAGTGTCCGATTTCTAGGCTTGAAATAGACGGTGAGAATGATAGTGTTGGATATTGGAAAAAACGAGCCATGGATCGTGAGAAGCTTCTGGAAGCGAGTGTGGGACGAGAGAAGGTTTTGATGGAGAAGTTGCAAGAAAGTGTAGAGAATGTTGAAAGGCAATCATCTCCTGTTGAGGAACTGTCTAAGCTTTTGAAGAGAGATGATAACTTCTTGCATTTCATACTTCAAAATGCACCTGTTACCATGGGCCATCAGGTTGGTTGGTGTATAATATGAGTCTTGTATGATGTTTTCGTGAGATTTAATTTATTTCATTGATTTGACACGTCGGTTTTGGGGCACAGGATAAGGAGCTACGCTATCGTTTCATGTTTAATCATTTTCCGAGCTTGGGAGAGTGGGATATAATAGGGAAAACGGACATGGAGATCTTCACTGGATCAGGTGTGAAGGAGTCACAGGACTTCAAACGGGAGGTTATGGAACTAGGACTGCCTGCTAAGAGGGAGATCACGTTTGGAACGGAGCTGTTTGGGTCCAAGACATTCTTGATTTATGCTGAGCCTGTTTTCAACAAGGCAGGAGAGACCATTGGTGTCAATTACATGGGGATGGAAGTCACTCATCAGGTATAACATTTTCTTGCAGCAAAACACGACGTATTAGTCCATTACAACGGGATCTTACCTTACATTGTGTGATTGTAGGTAAGAAAGAGAGAGAAGATGGGGAAGCTGAGAGAGGAAATGGCTGTGCAAACGGCTAAGGAGACGGAGCTGAACAAGACTGATGTGGTCGAACTAACCACATTCAAATTACCCCGAAAACCCGACCCGGAATTGAAGGTCAATCGGCGCGAACAGAATGAAGAAATAATAAGAGATCGTGTGAGCGAACAGATATGTTCGGCGTGCCGAGCGAACTGATCCAAATCGCAGGCAAGAATGTCGAGCTGAGAGGTGAAGTGTCGAACTAAGACGGACGAACTAATTCAAAATTTGAGATAACTCCCACGATCGCGAAAATCTCGCCACTTTCCAAGTTTTTAGGAGAAATCCCAACTGCCACATCCCACTCCCAAGAAATCACGTCTCTTTCAGGGAGTATATATATATATATATATATCTTTTATTTTTCTATTTGCACACACAATCACAATTTTTACACATTAAGCATTATTGAAATCGAGAGCAATATCTTTGTGAGATTACTGACTTGAGCGTCGGAGTCCCTTCACCGAGAAAAACCCCCGGTGTTCTTTGTTTTGCAGGTCTTTTTGATTGGAGAATTCCATTTGACGCCGGAGAATTCCAATTTGGCATCGGAGAATTTCGAACGACGCCGGAAAAGTAAAGGATCAGAGTTACGACTAATCAATTGGCGCCGTCTGTGGGAATTTATTTTCGTAACTTTGAGCATTTAAGACGTAGAGGATTACGAAAATGGTGAATACCAGAGGATCCAGAAGGAGGTTGGATGAAGGAGCACCGTCCGTGCAACAAAACGAGGATCGGAACTCCGCACCGGCTAATCCTCCCGGCACTGTCACGTTGACGCCGGAGGAACTCTCAGCTTTGATAGAGACTGCTGTTCAAAAAGCTTTGGGCATGCAGAAGGTTGATTCACAACAGGATAACACTGACATGCCTGTTGGAAGGGAACAAGAGGGCGACAGGTCTCGAATGGATGAACAGGAAAGCCAATCTGGTCACCCTCGAGGCCAAAAACGAGGACATGACGAACTATCTGAGAAAGTAGATGGTTTACGAAAGGAGCTGCGGGAAGTTCAGCGAACTGTTCGACGGATCCCTCGGATTTCTAGAGGTAATCCTTTCTCTGAGGAGGTGATGGAAGATGAGTTGCCCGCCTCTTTTCGGCCGGTGAATTTTGAATATGATGGTGCTACAGATCCGTGGGATCATATATGTAGATTCGACAATACTGCTCTACTGCATCGGTATTCAGATGGTATTAAGTGTAGGGTGTTCGCCACTACCCTCACTAAGGCTGCTCAGACATGGTTCAGTCAGCTGAATGATGGGACAATTCATAATTTCGAACAACTGTCGGAGTTGTTTTTACATCAGTTCGCCAGTTCCAGAAAGCAGAGACGATCTACCCAGACATTGTTCGGTGTGAGACAGAAAGGGGATGAAACCCTACGAAACTATGTTAAAAGGTTTACTGTTGCTACCTTAGAAGCTCCTGAGGCTTCGGACGATCTGGTTGTAAGTGCTTTCATCCAAGGGTTGAAAGAAGGGGATCTCCATACTTCGCTGGTTAAGAAGACCCCCAACAATTTTGACGAATTGTTGCAAAGGTCTACCAAGTACATTAACTTGGAGGAGGCAGTTCGAATGAAGAAGGGAGAAACTTCCAATCGCATGAGCAGAACGCAACATGATCATGAAGCGGCCAGAAGGAGAGAGCAGGGCGAACAGCGAACAAGATTTGCTCTACCCCCTTTAAGAGAAAATAAGACAGGGCGGAGGTATGAACAATATACGCCCATGACTATGACCCCGGGACAGGTGTTGATGGAAATATGGAACCTGCCCCAGTTGAAGTGGCCGTCGACCTGGAGCCCTAATCCGAAGAAACCAGCTACTTTCGGCAACGGTAAATTGTGTCGTTTTCATAATGAATATGGGCATGGAACTGATGAATGTTTACATTTGCGAGATGAACTGGAAAGGCTAATCAGGGAGAACAAGTTAGCTCGCTTTGTTCGTCAGAATCGATCAAACCGCGAACATCGGAATGATCGAAGATAGCCAAGACAAGACAGAAGGCAAGAGCAGCAGGAATTACCTCCGCCTCCACCACCCCCAGCGCGAGCTAGGCCCGAACAAGAGGAAAGGCCCACTATTCACATGATCATGGGTGGGCCAACAGACGGAGATTCTAATAGAGCTCGTAAGGCGAGACTCAATTCTGTTAGGCACGAACAGAATACAGTTCATTCTATTTTCGAAGAGGTAGCGATCGAGTTCGGAGTTCGCGACCGAGTTGCTATTCAGAGCCCTCAGTTTGATGCTATGGTAATCGTTGCAGAGATAGGGGGTTTCAATGTTGAGAGGGTGTTCGTAGACACAGGAAGTTCGGTGGACATCATATTCATGGACTATTTCCGAAAAATGAGATCAACAGTGGAGGTAAAACCTGTGGAAACTTCACTTTATGGTTTCGCAGGAGAGTCCGTAACGGTGTATGGCAAAATCCAATTGCCTATGGTGTTAGGAGATGGCGAATGGAGGCAGAACAAAACGATGACCTTTCTTATAGTGGATGCGCCCTCCCAATATAATGTGATTTTGGGTCGACCTTCCTTGAGTTCATATGCTGTTGTTATCTCACCTGCTCATTTGATGATAAAGTTTCCAGTTGAGAATGAAGAAGGGCGAGTGGTTGGAGTAGGAGTTGTTCATGGCGATCAACAAACTGCTCGGCGTTGTTATGTCGCTGCAGTTCGACAATCTGAGTCTCGCAAGCGCCATAGCGAACAGAGGGATGATAGTGATCGCGGAAGGGATAAAAGTCTGAAGAAAGATGCTGACACAAGTACAGTGGAGTTCGCCGAAGGCGAACTAATGAGTGTGGAGTTAATCCCGGAGCTGCCTGGACATTCGGTTCGTCTCGGAAGTCAATTGTCGGAACAAACCAGAGAAGAAATTGTGGCTGCTCTTAAAGATAATGTGGATCTGTTCGCCTGGAAACCGGAAGATATGAAGGGTATAAACCCGGAAGTAGCTGTTCATAAGTTGAATATCAAGCCCGATGTTCGACCAGTTAAGCAGAAACTAAGGCATTTCGGGGAACAACAGAATAAAATTATCAAGGAAGAGATTGAGAAGCTGCTCGAGATTGGGCACATTGAGGAGATACAATATCCTCGATGGTTGGCAAACGTTGTGTTAGTCCCAAAGCCAGGAAACAAATGGCGAATGTGTATCGACTTCCGAGATTTGAATAAAGCTTGCCCCAAAGATCATTACCCTCTTCCGCGGATCGATAAGCTTGTGGATTCTACTGCCGGATGCGAACTGTTGAGCATGATGGATGCAGCCCAAGGATACCATCAAATCATGTTGCATCCAGAAGATAAACCTAATGTAGCCTTTATTACATCATCAGGTACGTATTGCTATACGGTTATGCCGTTCGGACTAAAAAATGCAGGAGCTACTTATCAGCGAATGTTGAACGAAGTGTTTAAACACCAACTGGGCCGCAATATGGAAGCATATGTCGATGACATGCTTGTAAAAAGCATACAGGCGAACACCCATGCAGAAGATTTGAGGGAAACGATGGCAACAATCCGAAAACATGGGATGCGATTGAATCCAGCCAAGTGTTCGTTCGGTGTGAAAGCGGGGAAATTTTTGGGGTATATGGTGACGAACAGAGGAATCGAAGTAAACCCCAGTAAAGTCCGAGCTATACAAGAAATGACACCTCCTCGAACCATTAAAGAAGTACAGACACTAACTGGCCGCATCGTTGCCTTGAGTAGGTTTATATCCAGGTTGGCGGACCGGGGTTTGCCTTTCTTCAAAATTTTAAGAAAGAGTGGTCGGTTTAGTTGGGATGTCGAATGCCAAAAAGCGTTCGAAGATTTGAAAGCATTTCTCTTCACACTCCCTTTGTTAAAACAGCCTGTTAAGGGAAGTGTGATGGTCGTTTACTTGGCAGTCGGAGAAGAATCAGTCAGCTCGGTTCTTGTTCGAGAGGAAGGTAGGGATCAATTCCCCGTGTATTTTGTTAGTAAAGTTCTGCAGGGGGCGGAAGTCCGCTATACCGAAGTGGAAAAGGTTGCTTATGCCTTAGTCACCACGGCCAGGAGACTGAGACCATATTTTTTGGGTTATGAGATCACGGTGTGAACGAACCATCCGCTGAGTATAGTGTTGGGAAAACCGGACGCATCCGGGAGATTAGTCAAGTGGGCAATCGAGCTGGGACAGTTCGATTTGAAGTATGAGCCGCGAACTGCTATAAAAGGTCAAGCCTTGACGGATTTTATTCAGGAAACAACTAGGCTACAGGATATGAAAGAATGAGAAGTTTTTATCGATGGATCCTCGTCCCGCCAGGGCGCAGGAGCAGGGATATTGTTGATTAGCCCCGAGAAAGATGAGTTAGAGTTCGCCATAAAATTTCAATTTAAGGCATCTAACAATGAAGCAGAATATGAAGCTTTTTTGCAGGGTTTGAAAATAGCCGAGCAAGCTGGAGCTCGCGATCTGGTAGTTAAGTCGGATTCACAATTGGTTACACAACAGCTCAAAAACCAATGTGAAATTAAAGAAGATCGTATGATTTCTTATGTACAAAAAATACGAGAGATGGAGAAACGATTTGAGAAACTACAGATCGAACAAATACCTCGGAGTGAAAATCAGAAGGCAGATTATCTGGCTAAAATAGGGAGTTCGCTGCAAGACTGTTCGAAGAGGAGTATTACAGTCATGGGTGTAGGAAAGGAAAATGAGGTGCTGAATATTGACTTGGCCGAACAAGACTGGAGAACTCCTTTTTTGAAATTTTTAGGAGGAATCAGAGATGGATTAGCAAAAGATCTCGAAAAATTGGAGAAACAAGCTCGGTTCTATTACATGTCAGATGGGGTATTGTATCAAAAAACTTTCCTACCAACAGATGCCAGATGCTTATCTGAAGAAGAGGGGCTTAAGGTCTTAAAAGAAGCTCACGAATGAGGATGTGCCGAACATGCGGGAGCTCGAGCATTGGCCCGAAAGGTCGCACGAGTTGGTTTTTACTGGCCTACGATGAAGAATGACGCTGAAGAGCTAGTTCGGAAATGCAATGCCTGTCAGAAACATGGTTGGCGAATTCACACCCCTGCAACAGATATGCTTACGGTATGTTCGCCTTGCCCTTTTGCTAGATGGGGAATTGACATAGTTGGTCCGCTTGTTAAAACTAGGGGAAACAAGCAGTTCTTGGTAGTTGCTGTGGATTACTTTACTAAGTGGGTGGAAGCCGAACCCTTGGTTAAGATCGCCGAACCTGATATGATCCACTTCATATGGAAGAATATTTGTTGCAGATTCGGCTTGCCCAGGATTTTAGTGTCAGATAATGGAGCCCAATTCAGAAGCAAAAAGATTACAGGATTGTGTAAAGAGATGAAAATTTCACAAGTGTTTACCCCAGTGGCTCATCCTCAAGCAAATGGGCAAGTCGAAGTGGTTAATCGAATCATCCTAGATGGAATCAAGAAACGATTGGAATTTGAGAAATCGAACTGGGTGGACGAACTGCCATCAGTTTTGTGGGCATATCGAACTTCACCCAAATCGACTACAGGGGAAACTCCTTTCAGCTTGGCATTTGGCATGGAAGCAGTAGTCCCAGCTGAAATTCAAGGGGAAGCTCTACGAATCACTAACTTCGATCCACAGCAAAATGAAGAATTAATTCGAACCGATTTGTTGTTTCTGGAAGAAATTCGAGATGAAGCCAGAGTTCGCCATGAGTTATACAAGAGACGTATTCAGGCAGCCTTCAACAGAAAAGTTCGGAAAAGAGAGTTTCAAGTAGGGGATCTGGTCTTAAGGCAATCGGACGCCTTGTTGGAGATCGGAAAGCTTGATGCCATTTGGGAAGGACCATACACTGTTACAAGAATCTTACCAGGTGGATCCTATGAGCTCGCTGATGAACATGGAAAGGAACTACCTAGACCTTGGCACATCAATCACTTGAAGAAATTTTACATTTGAAGTCTCAAATCTCATTATGTTGTTTTTTATTTTTTAAGTTGTTGCTTTATGAATAATAGATATTTTTCTGCTCCGTGGACGTAGGTCGATTTGACCGAACCACGTTAAATCCTTGAGTCTTTTTATGTCGATTTACTTAACTATATTACGAAACAAAACTATATCGTGGAGCGAACTGACAGTTCCCCCGAAACTCACCGATTAAGCACCTCGAAGAAGTTCCCTCAGAACTTAATGATTAAGCATGAAGAGGTTCCCTTGGAACTAATTGATTAAGCAGTTCCCTCGGAACTCAACGATTAAGCATGAAGTAGTTCCCTCGGAACTCCACGATTAAGCACGAAGCAGTTCCCTCGGAACTCAACGATTAAGCACGAAGTAGTTCCCTCGGAACTCAACGATTAAGCGCGAAGTAATTCCCTCGGAACTCGGAAAGTTCCTTCGGAACTTAATGATTAAGCATGTTAAAGTTCCCTCGGAACTCATGAATCGAGCATACTGAAGAAGTTCCCTCGGAACTTACTGATTAAGCGTATTACGAACTCAATGTTTGTCGCAAATGGAAGAAATTCCATTGAACTTGATGACTAGACAAAGTAAAGTGAGGAAGTTCTACCGAACTCAATGATTGATGCAAATTAAAGAAGTTCTATCGAACTTAAGGATTGAGCGAAGTAAAGGGAACTCTTTCAAGATTCACTAAGTAAGTATTTGATTAAGTATTTGATTCATTACTTAGTAGATATTCATTCGAATGTTAGTAATTGAATAAACAAAGAAAACATGAAGATAGGCGAACTATATTCGATAAGAAAAAAGTTGATTCATTACAAAACGATTACAAAGAGTTTATTTTTTAAAGAAAAAAGTACAAGTATGGAAAAATCTAAGTACGATCAGGAAAAGGAGTAAGTTGGGCATCGACTGGCTCAAGAGGTTCGAACATGTCTTCGGGAAGAGGAGGAGTTGGACTTCGGGGAGTTGCGGCTGGAGCAGGAAGTGATGAACTTGGGCCAGGAAGGTCGAGCTGGTTGTCCGGAAGGACCTCCTTTATCGCCTCTTCAAGGCAACCCGACCACCACTTTTCAGTGTTGATATCGCCCTTCGGATCGCCGCGCCAACCTGGCGGAACAGAGTGAGTCCGCATCACTTCCTGGCCTAGCTCGTTCAAATAGAACTGAACTGCCCCTCCTGCTCGCTCTTGGCAGAGCCGAACTGCCTCATTGAAGTAAGTTATGGCCATGGGAGCCGCTTTCGACAAGAAGAGGAGGGAGTCCCAAAGACGAGCCACGAGCCTCTCTCGGAAAGACTCCGATATCAGCTCCATCTCTGGACTCCGAGCGAACTGATAGAAGCCATTTTGATACATGGCTTCACCATATTCAGCTCGGGAACTCTCCGCCTCTGCGAGCTTCCTCTCTGCCTCTTCGAGCTTCTCCCGCAAGCTCTGATTCTCAGCTCGCGCGTTGGAGATCGCCGTTTGCTGCTCCACGGCGAACTGCTCCTTAGCCAGTAGAAGCTCTTCCTTTTTTGCCACCTCGGACCGAGCGACGGCTAGCTCCAGTTCTCTCTCTTCCAGCTGAGCGGATAAGTTTTCAGCTTTGCTGGCATGTTCGCTCAGGTCGCTCTCCAAGGTATGCTTCTCTTGAAGAGTGTTCCTCAACCTTTCCCGCCGTCGAAAGGCTCTTTCACCCCTGGCCTCGAAGCGCTTGGCCAAACTGGCAAACAGAGAGAGGTCCTCCTCGAACTCCTTCCTCTCACGGTCTTCTTCCCCTTTCGCCTCCCCCTTTGCCATTGTTTTGCCCGACTTGACTAAGGCTCTAGCCTGCTCGGGCTCCACTTCAGTTCGCCCCACCTCTTTCGAGGTGCCCTCCTCAGTTCGTTGTTTTTTGGAGGGTGCCTTCTTTTGCGAGCTGGAAGGCGCCTTTTTCTTCCGTCGAAGAGGAACATCTTCGACTGGTTCCGAGGTGGGGATGGCAACCTCGGTGGCGATGGGAGCAGGGTCGTCCTCGGCCAAGTCAAGGCTGGCTCTGGGTGCCAGTTCGTTCAATCGTCGCTCTTCCTTCTCACGGAAGGCCGTCGCTTGACGGCTGTTCACCGCGTCATCCGCTGGTGAGAAGGTAGCCGACGCTCCGGAATCGAGAATGAAAAAGTTATTCATTTCTTTATCTGCAACATAAAACACGAACAGTTAGTGTACACACAAGATCGATACGTTTGAAAAAGACAGGAAGATAAAGGAAAATTTTCAAGCAACCTAAATTGAACTTGCTGAAAACCGGAGTGTTCGGATAAAACCCCTAAAAGGCCAATAATGGTTTGCATGAACTCATGCGAACAATGTCGAACATCCCTCCCCGAAACAGCCTGGCCAAAGAAGCAAGTTCGAAGTCCCTTGCGGGAGCGGGCTCGTTGAGGTTCGAACTCTCAACCCAAGGGCGAGATCGGAAGGTGTTATTATTGGGGGCACGAATAAAAAAATAATATTTTTCCCAGGAGCTGATTTTTTCATCTCCTGGGGACAAAAATAGAGCTCGTTTTTGTCCGCTTCTAGGGCTCAAATAGAAGCGGAAAGGGTTTGTGCGTTTTAGAACAAAGCACGAACGAAATTGTTCGGCAGTCGGTTCGACCCCCATCCACTTGCACACCATATAAAAAGCTACGATGTAGCTTATAGAGTTCGGGTGCAATTGGTTGGGGCATACCCCGAAAGCCGAACCGATCTCAAGAATGAAAGGGTGAATAGGAGGAGTTAAACCTACGCTCACGTGTCTCAAAACCACGTGTAGCACCCGGGGGGAGCCCGATCAGGTCGATCATCGGGACCGGGAATGACTATAGAGTAGCCCGCTGCTGTTATGAGTGAACTAAGAAGAATAGTGTGTGTTGGGGTGGCTTTGGTGGCAGAGAAAACGTTTTGGACAGTTTTCTTGCGAGATCGAGTAGGAGGAGAGGAAAGTGTTTTTCGGCCAGAAGAAGAAGCTTTGGGAACGGGCGAATCAGAGGCAGTTCGTAGAGGAAATTCCTCAAAACCCTCATCGGATTCACTCTCGTCCCTTAGGATATGTAAAGAAGAAGGAGCCATGAATGTGAAACAAGGAAGAAGAGAAGTACCTGGGTTTTGATTTTGGGGTGAAACTTTGAAAATTTCGAAGGAGGAGAATTCTTGCTTAAGAAAAGAGGAGTGAATTTTTGCAGAAGAGGTTTTGCGAAAATGAAGAAGGGGTATATATAGGCGAAGATCCTTGATTTTGGGGGGAAATCGAAAAGTCACAAGATCTCAGCCGTTGAAGGCGAAAAGTCGCAAATCCGACCGTTTGATGCAGTTCGATCCAACGGTAGATACGAAAGGATGCGTCTAAGACACGGGGATGATCTCATCCATTGGATACAGTTCGATCCAACGGCGGCAACAAGTTAAATCTTATCCGTTGGATGCAGATCGATCGAAGGGCGAACACGAAAAGGCGCTTTAAGGATGCAGAAACAATCTTAGCCGTGGAATGCAGTTCGATCCGACGGTGAGAATCAGTTAGCGCCTAGGGATTAACATAAACTGACAAGTCTGATCTTAGCCGTCAGATGCAGTTCGATCGAACGGCAGAGACGAAAAGGTGCCTCGGGATGGAGGAAAACGTCGCAGGCGGATGATGGATGGGACACGATGCTTCTTGAAGAAGCTTCATAGTTGGCAATAATGCGAACTGTGTTATTGCATGAGCACAGTTCGCACTCTAAAAGGGGGAGTACTGATGTGGTCGAACTAACCACATTCAAATTACCCCGAAAACCCGACCCGGAATTGAAGGTCAATCGGCGCGAACAGAATGAAGAAATAATAAGAGATCGTGTGAGCGAACAGATATGTTCGGCGTGCCGAGCGAACTGATCCAAATTGCAGGCAAGAATGTCGAGCTGAGAGGTGAAGTGTCGAACTAAGACGGACGAACTAATTCAAAATTTGAGATAACTCCCACGATCGCGAAAATCTCGCCACTTTCCAAGTTTTTAGGAGAAATCCCAACTGCCACATCCCACTCCCAAGAAATCACGTCTCTTTCAGGGAGTATATATATATCTTTTATTTTTCTATTTGCACACACAATCACAATTTTTACACATTAAGCATTATTGAAATCGAGAGCAATATCTTTGTGAGATTACTGACTTGAGCGTCGGAGTCCCTTCACCGGGAAAAACCCCCGGTGTTCTTTGTTTTGCAGGTCTTTTTGATCGGAGAATTCCATTTGACGCCGGAGAATTCCAATTTGGCATCGGAGAATTTCGAACGACGCCGGAAAAGTAAAGGATCAGAGTTACGACAAATCAAAGACGATCGATTTGATCCTGTAACATGAGCTGATAATTTCTCTTACAATCTGATGCATTTGCATTTCAATCTGATTGAAGAGGTCTTAAAGAGAAATGAATCATGGGATTTTGTCACCAAAATTATATCATATTCATGTTTAAAGTACACGATTTGTCACAGTTTGTAATCTAAAGTATGTCGTATTTTCAATCTATATAGCACGAACTAGAGCATAACCATTCAAAGATTTCAGATCAACTTTTTGGAGATTTTTTTTCATTTGTGTAGATATATAAAAGGATCTGAAACCCTTTTAAATTCATGTGCAAGACATGTTATCTTAGTTCAGTAACAAAAGTGGTCCAAATAGGCTACTAAAGTATGGAAAAAATGACAGTTTGGATGACAAAATGAGATGGAGCTTTATATAGTTTACGTGAGACCAATGGTGACTCTGTTAAATGACTTGTATTCATGGTTGCAGAAGTTGGAAATCGCTAGTCTGGCGTTTTCAATGTGACGTGCACCATTGTATTTTTTTTATTAATTTTTATTTTTTTTGGCATGATCTATATATATACACAATTTTCTTTACAAAAAAAAAATTAAAAAACATGGAAAATATCGTTCTAATTACAATTGTTAGGATAATTCACCAATTCAAATCTAACCTTTGAAGAACACCACCAAAAACCAAGAACTCCAAGTAAAGAAATCAAAACAAAATGAAAATACAAGAGCACACCAACGAGTTACGTGGTTCGGCTTTAAGGCCTACATCCACGGGAAGAATGGGGAGGGGATTATCTCATTAATCGAAGAAAACAAGAACAGGAACAACTCTGCAAATTTGCAGATTACAACTCTTGAATGTGACTAACTTGCTCTCTTTCACTCACTGTTTCTCTCTCTATGCTATATGTCAATTCGTAAATCAAACAACCCTTTAAAACCCTATATATAAGTTATACAACGCAACAGAAAGTAAGTAAAACGGATCTCAAACGAATTCTGTAGAAGATCTGGAAAACGGCTAGTTGAGCCCCTGTTTCTTGATCTTCATCGTCTTCCAACTGAATTACCCGTTTCCTTGCCACGCGTCGCGATCTGATTGGCTGCCGAAAATAACACTTCTATGTAAAAGTCGAAACCACACTTCTGTAAGTGAAAGTGCTCTTCTTCCAAACATGAGAAATCCGATTTCCATTCAAACCAAAAAACGCGATTCTATAAGTAAAAACGCGCCTCTTATTCCACAACACTTCGGGCCTTTAACAACGCTTTAGAAAACCGTTGTTGTTTCTCTTTATTCAAAAAACACAACTTTAAACACATGCAACTCTACTGCATGAGTCTTGCATGAGATCCAGCCACCATTCACAACAATACATTTTACCCAAAAGCTCAAATACATATCAAATTCAAAATAATATGTATTAAATTATTAACCACCATGTAACAAATGAACAAATACTCAATTTAGTCTTCAATCTTATTATATTTATAAATATTTATAAAGTTAAAAAAAAACAAAAAAAAAAAGGTTAAGTGACTAGACCGACTAGGTCGACTAGTTTTATATATTAAAAAAGAAACCAAGCTTCAAGCATATTAACTTTTGGTTAAATCTTTTTCTTCCTTTTTTTTTTTTCAAATAAATTAAACTAATTTTAATCATATACCTTTCACTACTTTATTTATTTATATATTTTTATAATTATACTTATATAATGTTTAATTAAAATGATAGCTCATTTTTTTCCTAAACATCTCACTTATTACAGTTTACTATTAATGATAATTAAATATTAATAATATTTATATCCATAAAATTTATGTATCAATCAATACATAACTATTTATTCTTCATACACGTATATTATATTTACTTATAATTTTCTGTTATCTATATACATATAATTACAAAATTATCATTTTTTCCCCTCCAAAATCAAACTTTCAACCTTTCATTTTTCAATTTTTATTAATTATTGATTAAAAAACTACTTTAAGTATGTTAAATATTCAAGTTTGAAAACATGTTTTTAATTAATTTTTTAGATTTTATTTTTTATTGTATTAATTAATCAAATTTGAAAATGTTTTCCCATAACTTTTAGAAGAATATTATTTTAGGAGACTGATATCAAAAAATAACCAATGACAATAACAAAACGATGAAGAAAAATAACAAAAAAATATCAAAATACGTATCTATTGAAAATATTTTTTAAAGAAGAGTTGATGTTTTTTTATATCTTCGTTAGTGAAATGAATTTTATATTCTTATTTCTAATAGTATAATTAGAATTATATTAGTGTGATATTTAAAATGTGAGATAAGATATATATAATATATATTATAACAATTACCCTCCAAAAGTAGGAATGAGAATATTTTCCCAACAATTTTCAATCCAAAAGTAGAAATCGATTATATATAATATTATTTATTTATTTATTTTGTATATTATTTTATAGGTTATCATGAATAAAGCAATAAACAAATTGGACTAATATACTCTTAATTAATTAAAAAAATTATGATTCAAAATTGGGAAGAGAATCTATATAAACATTTCTATCATATTAAATTCCTAAATTTTAGCTAATGAATATTAGTGGGGATAAATAATAATATTGTAAAAACTCACTTATATAATATGAAACATAATTTAAACTCCACAACGTCGTTAATTAAAAAGATAGAGAGATTAATATATATTGTATATACATGCTAATTATAATAAATATTTTATTGTTTGTATAATCAAACATTTTACTTAAGTGAATATTATCCTACTTTTAAAATGAACTAATATCATATTACTCTATGTTTGATTATTGATTAATTAAATATGTAAAATATCAAATCATTATATTGATTTTTTTAGACGCGCATACCTTCATTCATTTAAGAATATAATAAAATCATTCAAAATAATTAATGGATAAATTGCAAATGGATATGCAATGATTTTTTTCTCTACTATACATAATATATTCAATTTAATATAAATTAATATTTATGAAAGCATTGCCAATTTTTGGTAACAAAATTGTAAAATGAAAAAAAAAAAAAAGATTGAATATTATAATGAAATAGTATATGAAATGAAAATTAATATTATTTTCATAAGACTGTCTCAGATAAGTTTATTGAACGTATTCCAATTTTTAGTTACTTATATTAATGTTTAATATATATTGTATATACATGATAACTATAATAAATGTTTTATTATTTGTATAATCAAATATTTTACTTAAATGAACAATATATAACCTTTAAAATGAATGATATCATAATATTACTCTCTATCTTTGATGATTGATTAATTAGATTAGTAAAATACCAAATTATTATATTGTCTTTTTGATATGTGTACCTCTAAAAATTTATCCATTTTAAGAAAGTAATAAATCATTCAAAATTATTAATCCATATAAATTCCAATTATGTATACAATTTGTTTTCTCTATAAATTAATGTTTTGAAAAATATTGCCAATTTTTTGTCACAAAATTGTAAAATGCAAACATAGATTGAATATTATAATGAAATAATATATGAATGAATTTTAATATTATTATCATGATGTCATCTCATATAATTGTTTTGAACTTATTCCAATTTTTAGTTTAGCTATATTAACATCTTCACTATGATTATAATCCAATAGTCACTAAAACTAAATGAACACCAACTTTAAAGATATTATATATACATTTTAAAATTAGAACATTTGAAATTTTTATATATGTCCATGCATCACATGGGTACTAATTGATATTGATTTTTTTTCCTCAAATTAATAATTTACATATTTTAATCATGAAATATTTAAATTTTATTATCATGCATCACTGGGTAACAATTACATTGAAATTCATCTCAAGAGAAACTTATTATTTTTTGTATTTAACATTTATGTGCTAAAACATTAAAATGGTAAAATTTACGTGCTCGTGCATCGCACGGGACCAATACTAGTACTCTTTTAATGAGTAGGAGTTATGTGAATCTTATAAAACTAATTTCATGAAATAGATTATTGATTAGTTATGTGTTTTGTGAAGATTGTTTGGTTTGTGGTGTTTAATTTGTCTAACAAATTACATGTTTTTTATTTTTTTGAAATGAACAAATTACATGTTTAAAAGCGGTTTGTATGAGTTTTTTATGTATTTATTTTAAAGTGTATTTAAAACTTATAATTTTTTTGTTTAAAATTTTTCATAAAAATTCAGGTGAAACGTAAGTGAAACAATGCGGCGGGATACAATGCACTATGTGCGACAATAATGTATTAGTAAATCTTTTCGGTTATACGTGAAAAAAATTCCTCGCGGACAATCATGTGTTGAGACAGGTCCGACCGTGGACGACGACACAGTAGCGGGTGTGAGACACCAGTCATGTCACAGGACATGGTCAACCTTGTGCGGCAACACAATATATAAGTATCTATTTTTCAATTATAAGTGCACGTTTTAGAACTATAGAAGTGTTTTTTTTTCTTTTTTTTTGTGTATGATCGATTGTGTCTCGAATAACATCCGTGCATGATTCTGTTGCACGTGAGAGGTTTCACACAAAACCCACTCAAACTTTTTTGTTTGTTTTTTTCCTTTTTTATATGTTTTATGGATTTAGAATTTATGAATGTATATATAATATAAATAAAAAATCAAATTCTCCACTCACACGTACAAGCTTTGTCTCCATCGAGTCTTGGTGATCTTGATTCTTTAAATAGTTAAATTAACTTTAGAGTTATGAACAAGTTGGGGTTTGTGGGAAAAATATGTTTTATTCTTCCGGATGACATTATCTACTCACAAATGGTTGATCAAAAGTTTCTAAAATATTATTGTTATTTAACATTATTTTTCTTAACATTTTTTCCCATGTTATGTTCTAAAAATATAATGATATGGTATACTATATATATTACAAGCAAATTAAAATATAACTAAAAAATAGACAAATATAATGACATAGTATATTTTATTCATAGAAAATATATATTCAACCAAAAAATTAGTTTTTCATCTCTAAATTCATGTACTCTTTATGAAACATAATTGTTACTATTTAATCATGAAAACTATAACGAAATCATTTAAATATTCACCATTGATAATTGCATATGCTAATAATCCAAATCAACAGATTCTAATACAATATACTAGATAATATTAAGTTATAATTACTGGTACTCGCACCCGCGCGATGCGCGTTTTGTGATATAATATTGGTAAATATTAATTATTTCATAATATATAGTGTAAGTATTTTTAGTATATAAACATTTTTTTGTTGAGAAAATAGTATTTTTGTAAATATCTCAAACTTTTCCTCTATTATTATAGTATAGAAATATATAAATAAATTTATCTATTTACTTTTTTTTTTTGAGTTCCTATACAATAAATATATAATTAAATGTATTAAATATTAATATTTATGTATTTGTTATTAATAAATTGAAAATAAAAGTTATTAATGATTGCTTAGAATGGAAATATATAATAAATGTGACATTCATTGTAGCTATTTTTGGCCGAATATCCTGCTTTTATATATATATATATATAGATATAGATTACCAAAGTAACATATTATACATGTAAACTGAAACTCCATAATTTTTTAATAAATTAAAATCCCATTATTACAGGCCCACTAAAAAAAGGAAAAATACAAAAGTAGAAAATGATATGTTTTTTGACAAGTGAGAACCACAAGCACAACATAATCTCATCCATCATCAACATGGCATTCAATCTCTCCTCTTTCACTCCAATTTTTGCTCCATCTCCAGTCCCATTTTCATCATTCCAATCCCAAAGAAACCAACTTCTACTCACAAAGTCTTTGTTGAATGAATCGTCACCGGAAGACACAAATTCCGGCGCCAAAAAAGCATTGAAACTCGAGATTGGGTCTCCCATCATTCTCACCGAGGCTCCAAACGTGCTCAAAACTGCTGCTTCTGTCCCTTGCTTGCGCGCTAACGCCGGCTTGGTCAAGCCCGGTGATGTAGGCAGGTACTCAATCTCGTAGTTTATTTCATCAGTTAAGTTTTTTTTTTTTTTTTTTGTAAATTTAAATTGTAGATTGTAATATTATTGGAACGATGCTCAAATTTTAACTGCAGGATAGTATCAAGAAAACCTAAGGATGTTTGGGCAGTTCGTCTTACTGTTGGTACTTATCTTATAGATGGGAAGTACTTCAAGCCTTTGGATCTTGATGATTAAAAGTGATTGTACTCAAGATTGATTATATTAATATTCATTGCAGAAATAGAAAATACAATATTATTAGGAACACCTTGTTTTTTTTTTTTTTTTTTTTTTGGGAGTAAGTAGTACAGAGAACAATTAAATACATTGATCAAATAACAAACTCATAATAAATTAAATTAATTTGATGCTTACGTCATTTCCAGCAATTGTTTTCTAACCATTTTCAAAGCGATTCAGGTCCTTGCACGCACCAAAACTAGTTATGTTAAGAGAAAAGATATAGTATATCTTTTAGTTTTGTTAGGGAGAAATTTATATTTTGTTAAAGTGTACACTTATAATATATTACACAAATATGTAATTCATTATTTAAACATTTATGTTATACTAACTGAAACTGAAAGGTGAATTTTATTTAAACATTTATGTTATGTAATCATTATTTAAATATTTATGTTATACTAACTGAAAGGTGAATTTTTTTAAACATTTATGTTATACTAAATGAAAGGTGAATTTTTGTGTTATAATAATGTAATTTTTATTTGATAAAAGAAAATAAGTAATGTTATATAATTGTACGGGTAATATTTCATAAAGATATAATTAAATTATGTCCCCTTTTTTTGAGTTAAAGTACCTAAAGGTTACGAAATTTGTACCTGAACTCATGAGATAGTTTCACTAATATTTTCCGTCAAATAATTCCTTCCACAAATTGAACCGAGTTTCACAAATTCGTATATAAATTGTTAAGTGTGGATTATGAGTTGACTCATCTCACGATACAAGAATCGTGAGACGGTCTCACACCTACTCAACAATATATATATATATATATTTTTTTTTTTTTTACAGTGAGAATAAATAATGTTTCCCATTGTGACTAAAAGGTTGTTATAAATCTCAAATTTCATTACTATGGTAACAAAATTCATCATGACTAGTATATATCCCATGTATCACATGGTATTTTTCTAAAATTAATATTATTAAAAAACTAATATGAAAATGTAGTGCATTTAGAGTAAGAAATAACAATGTATCGAATACACAGCTAAATCAAAAAATGTTATTTAACGAAAACTATTTTCATATCCACATATATGTCTTACAAAATATTTGTATTGTCAATTTGTAGGTAATGCATACACTTTAGCTATATTTTTAAATTAAAATTAATGTAAAATTAAAATACATAAAATACATTATATTTAGTTTTTTAATTAATTTGTATTAACAAAATTGACATCTCATTTTTTATTCATATTTACTTTAATGTGTATTGCTATATTCGTATTAACATATATTCATCAAAATTTTAATATTAACCTATATTAATTAGCAATCAATAATTTTTTTTCATGAGTTTACTAATTTTTGTTGTTCTTAAAATTATACTGCAAGGAGGAATGAATCTCCTCCAACGTCAACAACTGTAGTGCCAATTGAAGAGAGGCAAATGCGCGATGACCTTGAATACCCACCTGCCGTAGGTGCCCCCATTCCCCAACGATAGATCCTTCTGAAGCCTCACCTTGAACTCTCTCTATCCCTTTGTCATGAAGGAATTTCCATGAAAATTACATTCGAGACCTAGCCCAAGGTTATGCAAGACGTTCCCTTCCGTTTTCACCCTATTCACCTTTACTGTTGTGGTTTCGTGAACCTTCTCAACCTCAATTACATTGACCCTTGCTTCTTTCATTTACAAAACAAAGGGCTTAATTTTACATATGATGAGCTACAACGATGGTGTTTATATACTCACATGACCTTAGAAGAATGTGTACATAATATTCTTATTTATGATATGCTTGATTTAAATTTTTTTCTCAATTCATAATGATTATATCTATTAGCAATTAGTTTATACATATTAAAATGTATTACCTCATTAAAATAACAATCAATTCATTCATTAATATATATTGACTAAAATTTCATATGTTACAAATTATTATTAATTGTCATTAAAATTTCATAAATTACTAATTGTTATCAATTATCATTAAATGAATTAATTGAATTAAATTATATATATATAATATAAACTACAAAAATTGAATGAAAATTTGGAATAACCATAGATTGGCATGTGTCCTTTAATGGTTATTCCTTTAGTATATATAAAAGACATGAACAATGATAAACTATTTAAATTTATGTTGTAATATAGATGATGTTTGAGTGAGCTTGCTCCTTATAACATTTATAAGATGTTAAACGTAATAACCTCCTCAAAAGTGTTTGACTAAATTTTAAAAATTAGATCTTATTTTATGAGTTTATCAGTTGTTAGAAGCTTATAAATTATTTCTTTAAAAGTTATGACAAAACCAATTAATAAAGTAGTCAAATCATCTATAATAATAGAAACAATAAATATTTAAAATTGATAAATATTGGCCGTAAATTAAATTAAAACAACTTTAAAGAACTATATTCATGATCATCATTTTTATATCAAAAAATAATAATACTTGAAATTTATCTATTGCATCACACAGGTAGGGATGACGTTGAAATATTATTGAGACTTGAATATAACAAACAATAATACATTCATTTTAAATTCATTAACTATGAAACTTTTTTCCAAGCCTGTTTCGAAAATAAGAAATATTGAAAATTTTAAATTATACGGGTAATCAATTATATTAAATAATTTTGTAGAATATATTGTTTTTTTATGATCAACGTTTTTTTTTCTTTCAAAAAAACTACTTACACTTGAAATTTATTTACACATGCATCACATTGTTACCATATGAGATTGACATATTATCAAGAACATGTTTTTTTCCCCCACAAATTAACACTTTTCACATCAAATTTGAAATATTTAAATTTTATAATAATACGTCACACGAGTTATATTCATTCAAAATTACCTCAAATAAAATTTATTATTTTTTATATCCAACGATTTCATGTTAAAATATAAAACTAAAATTACCTTAAATAGAATATATTATTTTTTATATCTTACGATTTCATATTAAAATATAAAAATAAATAAAATTTATATGCTTTACATTATGTAACACCCCGACCCGGTTTTGACGGATTGGGGCACTACCATGACGTTACATGCTCAAAATAAAATATTCGTATAAGGAAAAATTAAAATGATTAAAAATTCTTTTCGTAAAGAAACTCAGCGGAAGACTTAATTATTAAAACACGAGCCCTTTTTTTTCTTTTTAAAAAATAAAGGATGAAGATGTAAACATCCGACTCGTGTCTTACCCACATTTGTAAGTCAAAACCTTAAAGTATTTCAAAACATATGAAAATCTTACGTAAACAGTTAAACCAACATGGAAGGTTTCAGAGAGTGTTAAGCACCATCGAAACATACATATTAACATTAATCAAAACATATACTTCTCGGGAGGAGTCCATATAGCCGGCTACACATCCGTTTCGTTGTAAGCTGAACCTGAAAAGATTTAAAGGTAACATCATGAGATTCCTCCGGAGAGGAAGCCCAGTGGGATAACAATACTCTCTCATACATAGAAGCAATTAAATTATTAAGCACGTACTACATGTCCAACAGGCACGCTCACCCGTTTTGGACCCTCATAACATTAGACCAGACACTCTCGCCCTTATGGTCACATAACATTAAGGAATGTGGGCACGCTAACCCACAAGACCTTGCTTTCATAGACCAGGCACTTGGCCCTTATGGTCGTCGCCTGGCGTGAAGCCCTCCCGGTTATAGCTACGGTGCTTCCCTCCGTAGATTTTCATACATATCTTACTAATTTAATTACCAACACGTAGTAGAGAGTAGAAGTTACCCACATGAAGGTTTCACTCGAAGCGGGGATAGCCACTGAAGTATCCGGTTGTCTCGTACTGCACTCGGCACATTCATTAACAATTAGTCTTTGATCACGTCTTGATCATATCATACAAATATATGCTAATCCATTTTCATGAATTACTTAGTTAACATATTACTCGATGCTCATTAACATGTCTTAGCTAAGCATAATACCATGAAGTCATGTCATGGACAACAATATAACCTAACATACTTATCATTCATGCCACATATGTATATCATGACAAGACATAACAAAATAATTTTATAGACTTCATAACATTCTTTAGAACATGCTTCAATGATTAAAAGAAAACTATTTAGACCTTATGAACTCATAAAACTCTATTACATTACTTTGAAACCTAATGGTTCATCACCTTACACATAAGCTCACATTTTATTTCTCAAAAACAGTTTCAAAAGATGGTTGAATCTCACTTTTAATCATAGATAAAAAAAAATAGATTCAAAAGCTAGTAACTTGTAGATAGAAATACACTCGCTAACATATAACGATTTTCATATTTATAACAAAACATCTAAAATTCATGAAAATAATCATCATTCACATAATACCTCTTAGTTAGTCATGCTATAACAATAGATATAAGTTCCAAACACACAAGCTTTAATAATTAACCTATTGTACCCAAACATTTGTTTGGAAGGTACTCTATATCAGTCTGATTTATAAAATTCACCATAAATCACATAGTTATTAAAATCCTTTGAAATTAATAATTTAAACTTACAACATCATGTATTAAAACATACTAAAACAGTTCGGAATAATTATAATTCATCAAATTTCTAAGATTATCCTTCTAAAGTCAAAAACTGTAGAATTTCATATTGAAACTAGACTATGTTTGAAAATTCATTATAATTTGTACACTTCATTAAACATTACCAAATTTTAAACATAGACTCATGACTTCATGTAAAATTACATACCAAAACAGCTTTGAAAAATCATGACTAAGATAATTTACAAAATTGTTTTTCTAAGGCCCAAGATTGCAGAATTTGAATTTGAAATTGGACTAACTTTGAAAATTCATTATAATTCATATACTTATCTAAAAATTACAAAAGTTTTATCATAGACTCAAAATCTTATGTAGTATAACATACTGGAACAGTTTTGAAAAATATTCATTGACCGATTTTATAAAAATATTTTTCTATGGTCCGAAACTGCACATTCCGGGTCTGAAATTGGACAATCTTTGAAAATTCATTATAATTCATAAACTACTCCAAACATTACCAAAATTTAACCATACACTCAAGACTTCATGTAAGATAACATACTTAAACAGTTTTGAGAAACTCTAAGCAAATGATTTTATAAAATTCGTAAAAGGGGACTGCAATTTACAAGTTTTCCACGAGTTGATTAGATCCACTTATTTCTTTGATTATTCGACCTTTAAGACTCCATTAACCTTAAGAAATCACCATCACTCAGTTTAATATACCCTCAATGAGTTTAGGCAAGATAATCAAACATGCAAAGGTCAAACCAAAATGCAATTGCACATTCAACACTCAAATATCACATATTTTGAAGATCAACACTTAGAACAAGACATTTAACAATTTTCTTCACAATCTTCCTTAAATCTTACATGCAATGACTTTTTGGTGAGAGAATTAAACATGCAAAGCTTAATGCAACATGTATTTGTTTAATCAATACTAATGATGACATAATTTTGTAGATCAAACACATAGACCTAACAAGTTTCATTACATTAGAAGAGAATCTCCCTTAGACCACACATGCAATGAACTTAGATGAGGGGAAACAAACATGCAATACTTTTTCAACATGCATTTCAACATTTAGAACCTAATCATGCTCCTAAGGAAAATGATTTGTGAGATTTAGCAAACTACCTCTTGATTTGCAAACAAATTATGTGTTCTTGAGATGTTGCTTGAGGAAGATTGTACTTTGAGCTTAATTTCTCCTCTTGTCTTGCAAGGATCTTGCCTTTTTCACTTAACTCTTGAAAATGGCAGCTTGTTTGAAGGTAGGAGTGAAGGTACTTTTGTGAAGAAGGGAAGAAAGAGTAGAGAGAAGGAGGAGCAAAAGGATAGAGAGAGAGAGAGAGAGATCAAAATGAGAGGGGTGGGATGCTATCCCCCTTCACATATCTATATATATAGTGTATAATTATGGTATAATGCATGTATTATACATGTAGATCTTGTAAAAAAATAATATAAATTGTATGTACAAACATATAGATCACCTCTTGTAGTATTTATCCACTAAAGGTGTGATGATTAAAAGCATTGAGACTTGTGATGGATTTGATGGAGGCATGGGGCTTGAGTGTATTGTCATCTAATATGACACAAATGAGTTTGTAATGATGATCATAGTAGTTTCAATATTAATGTAATTGTTACCTATAATGTTTAATTCATGTAAACTTAATTATCATATATGTGTGGGAAAAAGTATAATGTCACACATAAATAAGATGACATGTAAGATTATGGACATTACTTGAAATCAATTTAGACATCTTTAAATTAAAGTCTTCATAATATTTGATC
The DNA here is from genome assembly GCA_005771605.1 of Scutellaria baicalensis. Lineage (NCBI taxonomy): Eukaryota > Viridiplantae > Streptophyta > Magnoliopsida > Lamiales > Lamiaceae > Scutellaria > Scutellaria baicalensis. Next base: position 9,693,086 of record CM016726.1, on the reverse strand, counting down.
ATCTAATTATGCGTGAAAGTATGTACAATATTATACGTCATAGAGTCACATAATTGATTTCACATAAAACTATATAATATAAATTCCACATAATTATAATTGAACACATTAGTCATGCTTCTTTTAATAATTATTAAAATTCAACTTATCTATATTATTTTTTTTTATACGATCCTTTTACCCGTGTGTGTCGAGTGCATCACGATCAACTCGGTCTCTTCGGGTAGCTATCCTGCAAGACTTTTCATACTTAAAGAAACATTAGCTCATTTCTTTTGGTAAAACATAAAGCTTGATATATAGAGATTATTTATAATAAATCATTTAAAAAAAGATTCATGAATAAAAAATATGCTATGCAAATTTTCTGAAAACGGGGTGTTATACATTATACTAGACTTATACTGGTTTTATAAGTTTACTCATTTATAAGATCTAGTTAAAATAAGGAAAAACAAATTATTTTGACTTATTAAAACAATCTGATATACATTGTAAAGTTTTGGAATCGTTCAATGTAAATTTAAAAAAAGATAGATTGATGACTAAAAATAAAAACAGATAGAAGTTCGAGGACTACAAACCCTATTTTAAATAAAATTATATAGTAACATGTAATTTTTTTTTATAGTAATCTCTAAAGATCAAGAATTTTACATGATACTCATATAATGCTTGAATATTAAATGTTATTTTCCTCTTTTCTTTTAAACAATTTGTTTTATAAATATAGATGCCTTATATATATCATCGTCGTCGTTATCATCATTATTATTGTTATTATTTTGTGTTTGTAAACAATTATTATTTTTCTTAACATGATAACATATTACAATATTCGTAACATAATATGTATAACATGATTACACCATAAAAATATTTTTTAAAATATAGATATACGTATGATTATAAAATTATGTAATATTTTAATATTTATATATTCACACACATTAGAAATTATTTATATCAATAGTTATATTAATTAAAATATATCATATTTAATATTAACTTAGATGATATAAAAATCATAAACATTTTCTCATACATCAGAATTAATATTTTCGTTTATTAATTCAATCTATTAATTAAACCCGTGTACTAGTGATTAAATATAGAGTAGGTATTGCGTGCTCCCGAGACACCGTGCCCCCAAACACTTATTGTAATACCTTTAAGCAATATGAGTAATACCTTAACATGTAACACGTAATACCATGAATAATACCGTTACTAAAACATAGATTTCAATTATCACGTAATACCTTATGAATATGCAACTAATATCTTATGAGTATACCACTAATACTTTCAAGAATATACCACTAATACCTTATGAATATATCAATAATACCTCATTAATATATACCTAATACCAAACTAGTAATATCTTTGGGGTACGGTGCACCGGGGTACGCAAGTTTTTCCCTTAAATATAAGAGATGTTAAATATTTAAGAATATTTGAAAAACAAAAAGTTAAGGCCAAACAAACCGTAAAAGGTCCACGTTAGACGAGTGTCCTTAACACACATATCCCTCTTTCGTTTCCCCACCACCTTTTCCCCCCTTTCCACCCCTACTTCCCAAAGCCTGAAAGCTTCTCCTTAAATAACCCAAAATTCCATCAATTTCTCTGATAATTCTGTTTGAATTTCTGCATAATTCATACTCCGATTCTCTTCCCATGACTGCGATGGCTCCTCCGGCGTCCAATGAGGTTCACAATCCCCTTCATTCCATATACGCACTAGTGCTTATGGAAACCTCCAAGTTTTTGCTGTGTGATTTTTCGCGCACAGCACGCGCTTGTGCGTGTTTGTGTGTGTTTTTGACTGTGTTTTTTCTGGAGAATTAGTTGGAAAATCTTCAATTGGTTTCTTTTTTCGTTTTCTGTATGGTTTAGTTTGCGATCAAGTGATTGGGCCCTTTTCACTGTGTTCTGATATAACGGGTTTGTTTATTTGGCAGCATGAGGATAAGGACATGTTGGTCCCGCGATCTGATGTGGTGGAAGGGCCTCGCCCCATGGAGGGTAATTTAATTTGTAATTGCTGTGATTTTTTTTGTTTATTTTTTTGGAGTGGATTTTGCTATGTTGAACTGAAAGGGTTTCTGGTCTGTTTATTTTGGCTACTTCATTATTGCGTGCAATATCAGTGTGTCTCTGAGATTGTTGGCGATTTGTAATCTTTGGTTTTTGTGTTGTTTTGTTTTAGTGGGGGAATGTAATTTTGTAATGGAGTTCACTCAAAGCTACAATTGAGATTGTTAGTAAACAATGAGTTAGTGGCAATGTGAACTATTATTAGATTCTTGGCTGTGGATATATTTGTGTCCACAATGCTGGTGTGGTAGGTTTACTTGGGAATACAAATGGAGTGATGTGGTTGGGATATTTACATCATCTTTTCTTTCCCAATAATAATCGAGAAAATGAGAGCGAATTTATTATTGCTCAGATAAATCTGCATGCGCTGCATTACGTGCTGCTATCTTTTTTCTGTTTTAGTGTTTCCTCTGATTCTTTTATGAAATCTTGTGTCCTTCCCATTCTTTTGTTGTAGCAGCAGAAACCACAGATAATAACTCAGAAAATCAGCAAGCAGAGGATCCTCGTATAGTCAGGTTTTCTTGGAAGATTGAGAACTTCTCTAGGTTAAGTACAAAGAAGCTCTATTCTGGAATATTTGAACTTGGTGAATATAAATGGTAAGTTTCTATCTGATGCAAATAAGAGCATTTATTGATGGTTCCCTACTTTTTAATGAGTGTTTACATAGAAAATTAATCTACACTTTATTCTTGTCAGGCGGATTCTTATATTTCCAAAGGGGAACAATGCTGATTACTTATCCATGTATCTAGATGTTGCTGATTCTGCAACTCTACCTTATGGATGGAGTAGATACGCACACTTCAGTTTGGCTGTTGTTAATCATGTTCATAGCAAGTATTCAGTCAGAAAAGGTACTGGAACTCATACTATAGATTTTTGCTTAATAGAGAAGTATCTTTGTTTCCTAGACTTGTAGTTGCACCATTAATATTTGGGGTTGGAAGAGGTATTAATCTAGTTGAGCACTAGTGCTGGCATTTCAAAGCAAGGACATTTGAGCATCACAAGATGAAGTTCTTTTTTATACTTGATAAATGTTGTGGTTGCGTCTTCATTTCTAAGTTGAAAACAAGAAGGATTTTTTTGTTAAATTTTATTTATTTTCTAACCGTGTATATCACAATTCCACCCGATAATTTTCATTCACAAAACTTCCCTTTACCCAAGGATGAAAATATCAGTTAGTAGATATATCGATACCTTAATATTACGGAAATATCGATGGATATATCGGTTTCGGTGGAAGTATTAATACATATATTTTTCCGATTATTACTGATATTTTCCCTATATTTAGCGATATTACCAATATTTTCTCGATATTTACCGATATTTTCTCAATAATTTCCAATATTTACCATATTCCACTGATATTTACCAATATTTCCTTGATATTCATGAATTTTCCTATAATTTTTACCTGAAACCACCGATATCGAAATCAATATCGATATGTACCAATATTTAACTAATAATTATTGATATTTCATTTATTTTTACAAAAAAATGAAAGTGTCGGAGATATATCGTTACACCCTGTTTTTGTTTCGGTCACGTCAAAAAACGGAAATATCGGGGATATATCGGGATATTTTCATTCTTGCCTTTACCTGAAACCAACCCAGCATACAGGTTTCGCGCGTTGTATAAATGGACACTGTTTTCTGCATCCAACTAATTATACAACTTTGAATCTCCAAAAACGTTATCTTTATCATTTGATATTTTCATGTTGATTCACTACAAAATTCATAAAATTGTGTTATGATTATTAATTTTTGGTATATTTATTCTCTCTAGAGGCTTTTCTTACTGAGTCCTTTTTGATTACCATGGGAGAAGCATGTTTTGGTAGACAGTGGAAAATTCAGAGTTGGGTCAAAGAATAAGAATCCCTTTTTCCTGGTATATATTTGTGTTTGGTAGTTGATGGATAATATTTTTAGTCGTTTGGGTCAGAGTTGGCTTCCATCATTATTGAATCGTTGCTTTTGTCCTTTTTGGACTTTTATGTACAATCGACATTAATACTTTCGCAATGACACATTACTTTTCTGGAGTGCTTGTAATCTTTTCATCCCTTTTCTGCTAACATTTTTCTCATTATTGGTTTTAACTGTACTGTAGAACTAGGTAGAATTGATTTTACATCACCTTTTCATCCTTCTTGGTCCTATAAGAATGAAATGCTCTTGACACAAGGTTATGCTTCCTTTCATAATTTATGTGATTATTTAAAAAAGCTTTCTTGCAAGGAGGTGCTGATAAATCTCTGAACATTTGTCATTCAATGACAGCTTAATTTTGATGGAGCCTTTTCTTGTATCTTTTCTTATGTATTCTGATTGTGAATATGCTACAGGGGAGAAATTGCCCTTCTCTTCCTTTTCATCAAGTGTTATGCAATATGCCATCACTTAACTTTGTTATATCTTATATGAGCAAAACACAGCTGTGTTGAAACAAAGTTTCCTTAATTGTTTGCTTGTACTAGGTTCTTTTAATGCCATTATGGTTTATTAGTATGAATATTATCTGTTGATCCAAATCTGATCCTGAAAGAGTGGTTAAGCATTCCAAAAATTTAGGTGCTTAATTTTGTGAATTTGCCTTTTTCAAATTTGGTGGGAGGATAACTAAAAATCTGAAGAACAAAATTTCAGCCATAAAAAAATAATATTACTGTACAAGACCCAAAGGAAGGATGTAACTAGGGGGTGTCAATTAGGTCGGGGTTTAGGTTGCGACACGATTATAACAATTTTGGCAGGAACACAAATCTGTTTTTATTTCGTGCCGAGTTTTCTGACCTGAACACTAACCGAAACTTTTGTGCGGCGACACAACCTGACTAGTTTGACACAAATTATAAATATAAATTAATTTTTTAGATTTCGAAATATAATAACACCTTAAATTAAGGGATCTTTCTGAACTAATAAAGAAATAGGGATGGCAATTTCACAAATTTACATTTTACAAACTAATAATCCTCAAACAATTACCATTATTTAATTCATTGAATGTTTAATTTACAAACTAACCACAAATATTATATGAAAAAATAAAAAATAAAAAACAGGTTAGAAGGTAAAGCCGTGGGTTGATCTGAACCCAACCCAATATATTTTCATGTGGCCCCTGACCTGATTTTGATCGGAACCTGTAGAAAACCAACCCTAACCCACTTTTTTTGTGTTAGGTTAGTGATGTCATGTCGTGTAGTGTTGGAAATTGCCACCCCTATATGCAACACTGTCATGTTTCTATTACTTTGCTTACTTTGGAGTATTGTTGTTGGAAACATTTATTAGGACTATGAAATAATAAGGTCATCATTCTGTTTTCTTACTAGAAGTTGAAGAGAATTTAATTGTCATTTATGTTATTGAGTAAGCAACACTCCAAGGCCAAAGTCATAGTGTTAGTTTAAACTACTAAAGGTTTTTGTATAGATTTCAGTGATTTGTGTGCAAGCTCAGGTGTGTGTTAACCAGATAATGATAGAATACAATCATTTATTGATTTTGTTCCCTTCTATCAGTAATAGATAGAGATTGCATCTGATAGTGTTACATGGGTGAAGAATTCTAGTTGCAGCAAAGGGGAGGGAATTTCTTGTTCATTTGTTGGATTGGTCAAGAATATATTTCATAGTGGCCTTTGATCATGAAACAGCTGTTTTACTAATACTGATATCAACATTGAGTTTTGATTTGTAAACTTGAGTAGCTCTATCAAGATTTGTCCTTACCTTCAACTTTTGATATTTTTACCATTTCCCTTGATAAGGACAAAGGATTTTCTCTCTAATATAGGCAGATTATGAAATATAGGCTAAACATTAATGAATATAGTTCACTTGATAATTGTACAACTAAGCATCTGTTGCGGTTGCCTGGTATTGCTGGCCTTCTAGATTAAGTTTGTGCAAATTTACTTATTTAGAATCACTTTGTTGGCATTTGGTGTTTCTGTCTGTTGTATACACATCGACAACAATATAACAATAATACTGGTTTAATTTATCACTTCTTTTGGTAGAAGATAATTTATTTGTTCTAAGTGGAGTGCAATTGGACATTGTTATGTGCTTAGTTACAGTGAATTAAGTCTTTTTTATTGCTCATGCAGAAACACAACACCATTTCAATGCTCGAGAAAATGATTGGGGCTTTACATCCTTTATGGCGCTTAGTGAACTTTATGATCCGACCAGGGGTTATCTTGTCGATGACATATGTTTAATCGAAGCTGAGGTTGCGGTCTACAAAGCCATGGATCCATGGCTGTATGATTCAAAGAAAGAGACTGGTTTTGTGGGACTCAAAAACCAAGGAGCTACCTGTTATATGAACTCCCTTCTTCAAACACTATACCATATACCTTACTTCAGGAAGGTTGGATCATCGTTAGTGACTATCTTGTCATTGAGTTGTTTGTAAGATTTCCTCACTAATTAATCATACTATTGATTGTATTGTCAGGCTGTATATCATATGCCAACTAATGTTAATGATGTGCCATCTGCAAGCATCCCTCTGGCTCTGCAGAGTTTATTTTACAAGCTTCAATACAGTGACAATAGTGTTGCGACAAAGGAGTTGACCAAATCATTTGGATGGGACACATACGATGCTTTTCTTCAACATGACGTACAAGAACTTAATAGAGTTCTTTGTGAGAAGCTTGAAGAAAAGATGAAGGTCTCTACATATAGATATTAGATACTAGAACTCTTGATCTTTTCAAACTTGGATGTTGTGCTTCACTGACTGTTGTTCTTCTGTGGGCAGAGAACTGTTGTCGAAGGTGCTATACAGCAATTGTTTGAGGGGCACCATATGAACTACATTGAATGCATCAATGTGGACTACAAGTCTAGTAGAAAGGAGTCATTCTATGGTACTTAAACCTGATGAGAGTTACAATGTACACTGTCTGACTACTGTCTTTATGCTGGCATTATTCAACTTCTATAACCTCTTTGTGGCAGATCTTCAGCTTGATGTAAAGGGCTGTCAAGATGTCTATGCTTCGTTTGATAAGTATGTTGAGGTTGAACATCTAGATGGTGATAACAAATATCAAGCTGAGCAACATGGTTTACAGGTGCATAAGTTAACTGGACCCGAAAAATGTTATGCCTATTAACTCCATTGAGATCGATTTCATCTACCATTATATAACATAGAGCTGTTGGCTGAGTCATGCTTTGCTTGTGATTGCATGGTGCTTAGATGGGATGCCAATTGCCTTGTTTTTCTGTTTTTATTGGGTTATAACCCGAAAAGAATAAATTATACCAAACAACCTTTTCTAAGCTGATTTTTTTTTTCTCGTTTTTATTTCTGAACTGTTCATATCTTCTTATTTCAGGATGCTAAGAAAGGGGTTTTATTTATTGACCTCCCCCCGGTTCTCCAACTTCACTTAAAGAGGTTTGAGTATGACTTTGTGCGTGATGTTATGGTAAAGGTGGGCAGTTTAAAAATATTCTCTTTCTTTCCTCTTCCATTATGAGCTTGCCTGTTTCATTATATCCAAGTCATGTACACGGCTAGAGGAAGATGAGGTTGTTTGGTCTTTCCTAATTTTAGATCAAATTGTTCTTGATTTGATTCAAGTGTGAGGGATAGTTTGCAAGTGAGAATTTTAGTTGATAACTAACCTTCTCCCAACAGTAAAATGTCATTGTTGTGGTGTTAGCATTTTCGGATATGCGTATAAAGATAGGTCTGCCATAGATGATGCAATTATCTAAATTGGACTGCCATATTTGTGTGCAGTACTTGCATTAGGTAAATATGGAGTCAAACTTTTGTTCCTCCAGTTAAAAGTACCTAGAGTGGATCTTATCATCAATTGAAGCTGAACTCAATTTCCTTGCATTGGTCTGTAACTCTGTATTATAATTGGTTAAGTCATTAACAATGGGAATTAAAACATTTTTTTTGTCATGGATAAGCCTTATGTGCCTTCTGCATGAAAGGAAGTTTTGTGTGCACTGTCGTCACAAAACAAAGAGGCAGTTTCCATTTGCAAGAAAAGTCCCTCTGCACTTCCAAGATGTGTTATGATTGCATAGATAGCTGATCTAAATTGTAAGATATGCCTTTTATGCTATTATGGCCCTGATGTAGCATCATTTTTGTTAAATTGTGATGTACCACATGTATGTTGTCCTCCAATAAATTGCTTAAGGTTGAAAATTGCAACTTATTGATGGATTGTGGGCTCAAGGGTACAGAAGCAGTAGAGACAAACCTTAAGCCCCCAAAACGAGGCACATTGAAGTATAAAGGTGATTTGGCAAATGCGTGTGATGTAAGACAGTGGTTATTACTACTGAGGATATGGTGACAAACTTGTAATCTGGCATGAGAGGAGTAAATAAAACAGTGAGGTTGTTTGTTCCAAGCATTATTTAAGCCATTACCAAGTTGACAAATAAGCCTAAACAGTTCTCTTATGCTTAAAACTTGGGCTGCTTATGGGGTTAGACACAGGCCTGTCTTCTAGTGGGCATTATAGATATGCATTGTTGCACCCGTAGCTGTTCAAGCTGTGACTACTGGTGCTTTTGTAGTCTTATCACGTTAAGTGTTTTGTATGTGAGTATTTTCATTTTGTTGATTCTAATGATGCAGATAAATGACCGCTACGAGTTCCCTCTTCAACTTGATCTGGATAGAGATAATGGCAAATACTTGTCTCCTGATGCTGATAGAAGAGTACGGAACCTTTATACACTTCACAGGTCATAAAATGAGATATTTTTACAATCTAATTGTACATATTTTCAGTGAATAATCTACGTTTAACCTGCCAATATTTTTGATACAAGTGGTATTTGCATTTACTTCAACATTTGGGTCTCGTATTCCTAAATTCTATAACTCGAGTGACAAAATGCTAGACCTACACTTTCCATTTATTAAAAGCATATTCCATTTCTATTGTAATAATTGTGAAATTCACATTTTCCTTAGCCTGATATTGTTTTTTGCCTTTTGAGCTAAAGGGTTATTCTTTATCACCAAACATTTGAAGTTACCTTATCCTGGATTGTGGTTTTGTTTCTTATAATGTTCCACTTTCATCAAATATTTTCTTAAATGCTTGACTTGATATTTTGAAAATTTATGGTTCTGTTGAGTTTTGATGTTATATAGCCAGCTGCTGTGTTTTGGAAGCAGATAATTTGTAGTTTAGTAATTCTTATGGGGATCATGGCATCATAATGCATGTGTTTTGACCTTTACTGTGTTTGAGGTTGTATTTTAGTATTTCAAGTTTTGAACATTTATTATCCTCCCATCTGCAAAGGTTTGAACATTTCTATTTTTTTATTCTTTCAATTGTTTCTTTGCAGTGTCTTGGTCCACAGTGGTGGTGTGCATGGTGGACATTATTATGCCTTTATAAGGCCTACTCTCTCCAGCCAGTGGTATGTAATTCATGCTTAAACTTGATTGTTATGCTTTAAATTAATTTGCCTTCAGCAAGTCCAAATATAGGCCATGATTCATTTTTAGCTCTAGTTTTCTTCCGAGTTTAGGCATTTTGACTTGGCAGTGGGCTTTGGAACTATTTTTAGTTATTTACAACAATGACTTGTCCTATATGGAATCTGCTATCTCCTTTTCTTGTAAACTCCATTATTTAGTCAAATTGTAGGTGGTGTTTATTTTGGAAAAATTATGTAATCAACATCTGTCACTATTGTTTTTCGAGTGCTGCTTCCTTGAAAATTCTTAGAAGCCCCTTGTTGAAACATAAAGTTTGTCTGAAGCAAGAGTAATCTTCCTGAATGCATTTCAGGTATAAATTTGATGATGAACGAGTTACCAAAGAAGACATGAAAAAAGCTGTCGAAGAGTTGTACGGTGGTGAAGAAGAAGTAGGTTTTATTGATATTATTATTTCTTTCTCCAATTCTTAATAAAAAAAAAGATTTCTTTGTTCAGCTAGCAATCTTTTGATATATATGATTCAGTGTCATCTTTGTATTTATGTTTTGTCAGCATTTGATCCAGACAAATCCAGGAATTAATAATACTCCCTTCAAGTTTACCAAGCATTCAAATGCTTATATGCTGGTGTATATTCGTGAAAGTGACAAGGATAAAATAATGTGTCAAGTTGATGAGAAGGACATTGCCGAGCATTTGAGGGTTAGATGCTGATATCATCAGCATATGAATTTGCATATTTTTAACATTCCGTTTGTTTCCTGATATGTGTGGCTTTATTAAAATGTATGATGCCAATTAGGAGAGACTGAAAAGAGAACAAGAGGAAAAGGAGCAAAAAAAGAAAGAAAAGGCTGAAGCACATCTTTACACAATTGTAAAAGTAAGTTATTTCAGATGTAACTATCGATATCATCATCTTATCCGTATTAAGTTGCTTGTAATTTATAAGATAGTGATATGCATTTTCAGGTTGCATGCGACGAAGATTTTTCTTGGCAGATTGGAAGGGATGTATATTTTGATTTAGTTGATCATGACAAAGTGAGGAGTTTTCGTGTCCAGAAGCTTATGTTATTTAATAATTTCAAGGTATGTAAAGCTTGTAAACTGCTTGTCTTTTCAATCAGTTGTGTACTTTTGTTAACTGTTCTATCTCTTCATATAGATGAAGAAAGTGACGGCCAGAGTAACAATCTTTTATGATACACTAAGCTTACAACTTAGCGAATAATTGAAGGGACTATGGTTTTATTCCACTAACTGCGATGAACTTGTTCAATTTGAAAGTAATTTACAGTATGTTGAAGCCAAAAACTTGGCTCATGCCTGCATTGTTGACATGAATCCTTGAAGGCTCTTATAAAAAGGGTGTAGATTCTCCAAACACTATAAAAGTTTAATTAAATTTGATGTACTAGATGAAGTTCCTCAATCCACACTAACTTATTTAACTTTCATGTACTAGATTAACTTCCTCAATCCACATTAACTTTCCTTGTGACTGCTAGATGAATACTTTTGTCAGCTTAAAAATTAACCTTGACTGGTGAATTGTATTATGACCACCAGCTATTATGAACTGCTGTCTGCATAGGTGCTCCCTACTATACATTGGAATGATGCAAGCAGCTCAGACATTGATTAAAATCATAAATGAAAGTATTGTGATATTCAATGAAATATCACCGAAATATCTCGTAATGAAGGCAGCGAAATAATATCACCATGCTGTTTGTTTTTTTCTTCCGAAATATTGTAATATATTGCCAATATATCAGAAAATATTGTGAAAATATCATTTTTAGTGATATATCGCTAATATATGTTCAATATATATTTTCCCAAAAAATTCATTGAAGAGAGAAGTGGGCGAATGGTAAAGCAGCACACATTTCATTATTTTTATTAATTATAAATTTAAGTGAGTGGTGAGTGGATGAGATTTTTCTTTTTTGTTTCCCTTTTCTATTATGAATTATTTACTATTTATATGTATTTAAAGGATATCTATTAAAATTGAGTTCTCTCTCTCTCTCTCTCTCTCTCTCTCTCTCTCTCTCTCTATTTATATATATATATATATATATAAATGAGTAGAGCAAATAAACTTTATATAAATTTAGTTAAATTATTTGAAATAAAATAACACACTATTATTAGGTCTCTCTTATAATTTAATTAAGTTTAGTTAACTTTTTTGAAATTTAATAAAATGATTATGATGTACAGAATAGTAGTTTATCTCTATATTTGTTGTAATATATCATTTTATTTGAAGTTTTACGTTCAATACACGTATTAATGTTAGTTATAATATTCTGTATGCTATTAGATATATTTTCCAATTTCTTTTATAAAATGTCAACATTTAAAAATAAAAGGCCGATATTTCCATCGAAACGGGTATATCTACTGATATTGCCATAAAATCAATGTACCGATATATCCACCAAAACCATATTTTCGTCCTTGATTAAGATAAAATACTTTAAGAGTAATCCTAGTCAAAAAAGAGTGCTCTTCTTGTATCTATTGTATATTTTTAAATCTATGATAGATTGGAAGATAAAAATTGCCTATGACCCGAAACTACAGCCATAGATAGAAATATAATAACAGTTTGAAGTTTCTGCTTTAAGATATACACACCTGGAAGCTTTAAGAATACAAGTGTTGTAGATGAGAACTATAATTGGAAAAGCATATTAATCAGAGTGCGATTTCAATTCCATCTCAAAAGGTTTTGTATAGTTCCCAAAGGAAATTGAACTGCAAAAGAGAAGTTTGTACTTATCTTGTCTTTTAATTAATTAATTGCTTTTTATTTGTTTCTTATTCTTATTAAAACAAGCAGAAAGTAGAAATAAAAAAAGAAAAATTGTGGAGAAGATCCGGGTTCGCCATAGTGCTGATTCTTTTAGCTCTTTATAAAGGATATGTTGGAAATTCTCATAAGCCAATTTGTAGAATGTCAATTTTAGATGTGCTAAGTGAACTTTTTTTTTTTTTTTGTGACTTCTATTTTCATATAATTGGTGAAAACCAATTTGCCTTTTTGGAAGTTAAATTGTATTTTCCATGTGAATTACTTTAACTTCAAGTAGATCATGCCATTCCACTTGTTGGTATATCTTAGCCTTTTAACATGTTAGTCTTTTAGCCATTTCACACTTTATTCTATAATGTGGCTATTTTGTCTTCTGTATTTTGATCCTTTAATAATTTTCCTGTTTCTAAAAAAAACACATTTTTTTCTTTGAAATCACATCATTGAAGTTGTAGTTATTGATATCATTTCAATATCGGCTGATTGTAAAGCTAACCCCAGGAAGAAGTTGCAAAAGAATTCCGCATACCAGTGCAATGCCAACGCTTTTGGCTATGGGCAAAGCGCCAAAACCACACATATCGCCCTAACCGTCCATTGACACAGCTTGAGGAAGCACAAACTGTAAGAAACTTTTTGGCTGCTCATGAATATAATCACTTTCCGTGTTGACCAGTATTTAAGCTAGGCATCTCATATTTTATATTATCCATATTTTTCTTTAAGTTCGATAGTGTTCTACCAGTTTCACATGCTTTTAACACAAAGTTACTCGCCTACATGGGAGGGGGCACATTCAAGATATTTAAATACGAAAATGATACATCCTTTTAGGCTGCTCAAGCTTTTTAATTAGGTGGTCTTTCAATATATTCATTCTATTTTCTTCTTGTGTGTTGCACGTAGAGTTAATAAACATTTATAAACAGGCTATTAGGTAATAGTATATCATTAGCTAACACTACACACAAATTTTAGCTATTATTTCAACAATCATGACTTCCATTAGAGATGAAATGCATCAAGTCATGCCTATGTGAAGATAATATTCATAACATAACATGTAATGAACAATTTCAAGGTCGTGAGCAAGATGATCTATGTGCTATTTTCATTTCAAGGGTCACATGGTTGTAGGTTGGACACTTGAGGGATGTATCTAACAAGATTCAGAATGCAGAGCTGAGGTTATTCTTAGAAGTAGAGCTTGGACCGGTAATGCAATCATTTCCGTTGAAGCAACAAAAGTACAATAAAGGGAACCTACCTTTAGAAATTTAGTTAATGTGTTTTTATGTTATAATTTAGGATATGCGTCCTATCCCTGTCCCTAACAAGGCAAAAGATGACATTTTGTTGTTCTTCAAGCTTTATAATCCGGAAAAGGAAGAGCTGAGGTATTCTTCTACTTGTTCCTTTGTTTCAATAGGTTTCTATGATTACAGCACCCAAGAGGAAAAGATGAAAACCAAGCCTTTGATATATATTTTTATCTTCATTACATGACAGATATGCTGGAAGACTTTTTGTGAAGAGCATGGGCAAGCCGATTGATATTTTGACTAAACTAAATGAGATGGCTGGCTATGCTCCTGATGAAGAAATCGAGCTTTATGAGGTTTGTTGCAACGCGTCATGCCTAATTTATCTACAATGACTATCAATCACTTTGTGAGGTTGCCCAACAGGCTAAACATCTTTTCGTTGAATAACTGCTTATTTCCATCTCTACTCCATCATTAGATTATCATTTGTCCTTTCGGTTCTTGTAGCAAGTTGGCTTTACTATATCTTGTTTTTCATGTTGATTGATTTATGCTGCGCTCTTTTCTGCATGCTGGAATTTTTTGGGGGACATTGAGGGTATTGAACCACTATATCCCTTGTAGGTTTCATAACGTTTATGATAAATCCCACCCATCAGTATCTGAGTTCATGCACTGACAAACATTCTTGTTGCTGCCCAAGCTTCATGTTGTATAGGGAAGGCTGTCCTTGCCCCTTGGACACCAGCCTTTCCTTTTTTCCTTTTTTTTTTTTTGTGGTTTTCGGATTCAGTTGCTACATCTAAAGCCACTTTGCCACTATCGAATTCTGATTGATTAGAACCATGATAATTTCATACGTAAATGCTTGATAAGCGTATCCTTAAATTGCATTGTTTTATACGGTATCAATTCTTCCTTTTCTGGTTCTCAGGAAATAAAATTTGAGCCCAATGTGATGTGCGAACAGATTGATAAGAGATTTACGTTTAGATCTAGCCAGGTACTTAATAATAACAACACATACCATGAGTATCAAGACTATTTTGATCACTTTCCTTTGACATCTGCCTGCAGCTTGAGGATGGAGACATAATTTGCTTTCAGAAGTTTCTTTCAGCTGAAGCTAGCCAGCGGCTACGTTGTCCCGATGTTCCATCATTCTTTGAATACCGGCATAATCTCCAAGTACATTTCATTAAATATTGGTGAATGTTATATCGCCTCTCTTTAAGTTTTTTCTTGGATGAACTCATGTATTGTATCTAACAAGCAATAGGTTCCATATGCCTATCTATCATGGTCTCATCATTGTGTTGACTTCTTGTGGGGTTCTGAAAATGCTTTTTAGTTGAAATATCGTTGCTCACAATATCAAGAATCAGCCTGGTAGATTTTATAGCTTTGAATAAATACACCAAAAGTTTTCATTCAGTACTTTGCCTCAATTCTTGTCCTTAAGTCTTCTTCTGGGGCATTCTTGCCTCAACTGTTGTTTTGCGATTATTGTCTGGGACCTTCATCAGATCCAACTCCTCTGGCAGTAATTTCTTTTCTGACTCAAGATTTTCTCCTCAATTGAGAAAGTTGATCTTAAGTTTGTAATGTTGATATTAAAAAAGCTAAACTTATGATACAGTACTGCATCTCCGTTTTCTTAAGTTAATTGTTCTTCCTATATTGATGTTTTGCAGGTTATTCATTTCCGTTCTTTAGAAAAGCCTAAGGAGGATGAATTTTGTTTACAATTGTAAGTGCAATTGACCCAAAGCTATTATCTGGTTATCATTTAGCTCGCTCATATTGGTCTGCATATTAATTGCATTGCTCTTGCCTATTTACATCTCAATATGAAGATCGAAACTCGATACGTATGATGAAGTTGTAGAAAGAGTAGCTCAGCAACTTGGAGTAGATGATCCTTCAAAAATTAGGCTTACATCATACAATTCATACTCTCAGCAACCGAAGCCCCATCCTATAAAATATCGAGGAGTTGATAATTTGTTAGATATGTTGCTGCATTACAATCAGGCAAGCCATGCTGAAATTTTGACCTTGTATGTTTATGACTGGAAATGTTGTCTTAACACTATTATTCTTGTCAGACATCTGATATATTATACTATGAAGTCCTGGATATGCCTCTGCCAGAATTGCAAGGCTTAAGAACACTCAAAGTAGCTTTTCGACATGGAACAAACAATGAGGTAAGCAGACATTCTAGTTGGTCCTTTTGTTAATTAGTATGTAATATAACCTGTAACTCACTGTTACATTTTTGACGAAATTATAATTGTCCTGTTCATTCTAATTCATAGATGGTGATTTACAATGTTAGACTGCCAAAAGATAGCACTGTGGGTGATTTACTTGATGATCTAAGGATGAAGGTAAACAGTTGGAGTGATAATGTTATTTATATTAGTCTATCAGCAGTTAAGCGGGTTACATTCTTCAGACCTGGAACTTGTGTGTTTTTTTCCCTTTATTCCATAATATATGATTGATTTGTTTTTGAGATCCATTCACTAGCATAGTTTCCTTTGGATCTGTTAAGCAGGCTCAGCTGTCTCGTCCAAATGCAGAACTTAGATTGCTGGAAGTCTTCACTCACAGAATCTACAAGGTCACCAATTTCTTATTCTATCTTTTGTATTTAAGTCTTGCTTTGTTTGAAAATATAATTTATTCTTAGCTTGCAATTTCTACATCCTATATAGCCACCTTATCTGTGCCTAAAAGGTGGAGATGAACTAGAAAAATGAAGCTTGCAATACCATGGACATTAGAACGAATTCCCTAGCATCTGACAAGCAATGCATTTAGTGAAGAATAATTTTTTGCACTATATCATCTAAAATTGTGTTCAAGAAAACTGAGAAACAAGCCATGAAAACCTAACACTTTGGGATGTGAGAATTGACATGCACTATGGATGCATTTACTAAAGATGATAGTTTGCTCATCTGAATCTTTAAATCAGGCTTCTGGCAATTAGAGTAACTATTACTAGACTGGTGACTTGAGATGAGGAGTACTTCAAGGGCACCCAACAAATCAATTAATTTAATGCAATTAGATTAACTATTACTAGACTGGTGACTTGAGATGAAAAGGAGTACTTCTGGGGCACCCAACAAATCAATTTGATTTTTTGTTACGATATCCCACATTGGTTCCACATGGAAGTGTGGAAGGGTAGTGCAAAATAGTATATTATTTTGTGAGCAAGTTCATAGTTCCACATGCACGCTTTATCAAGTGTGTAAAGCAGGACTAAGTCTTGTGTGGTCTGAATTAGGGACTGTGCCTGTGCGTCAGGTAAATGAATATTAGTGCTTTCTAGGTTTAGTCTTAAGGGAATATCATCCATCTTTACTTCTGGTAAATTGGATCCCGTCTTAGCTCCTTCATTATTGAGGTGAGAGGAGGTAAAAGCTCATTAAGTTGCGCTGTGCTTTATTAATTGCTATTAACATTGTTATTTTTAATTCATTGGGAAATTAATGTTGTTTCTAAAACCATGGCATTTTTGCAGATATTTCCTTCTAGTGAAAAGATAGAAAGCATAAATGATAACTACCTGACGTTACGGGCAGAAGAGGTCCTCTCTCTCTCTCTCTCTCTCCCCCCCCCCCCCCCCCCCCCCCCCCCCCCATGTTGCGTCCATCTATTCATTCATTTGGTGACCATGCTGGGCTACACAAGCCCATACAATTTAATAGCTTGCAGTGCTTTCCCTGTTAAGGTGGCTTTTGCTTGAGTAGTTCCTCTTCATCGTCAACAAATTTCCTTATTTCTGCAGATACCTGAGGAAGAGAAAAATCTCAATCCACATGATTGCTTGATTCATGTCTATCACTTTATGAATGAAGAAAATCAGAATCAGATGGTAACATTTTGATTTATCCCTATAGATTGCTTAGCTGAAGTTCCTCCTATACTTTGTGGAATAATAATTCATGAAGATGCACCTCTTATTCTTTCATTATCATGAATTTCATCTTATTTCTGGCAGAAAATCCAAAACTTTGGTGAGCCCTTTTTATTGGTCATTCACGAGGATGAAAGTTTGGCAAATGTCAAGATTCGTGTGCAGAAAAAGTTACGTGTATCAGATGAAGAGTTCTCTAAGGTTGTATGCTACAGATTCCTTAAGGTTTAAAGTGATTGCTAGATAATACTGTCTTTGAGTGAGTCACAATTATCATGTCCAAGCTCACTCGTGATATTTGTTAGATGCATATTATCTACCAATTACAATGACTGTCTACTTTCTCCTTATTCCCCATCTTTTTTTGCCAGTGGAAATTTGCATTTATTTCACAAGGTCGAGCTGAGTACCTTGAGGATTCAGAGATTTTGTTCAGTCGTTTCCAGGTCTCTCTATCTCTCACATGCACAAGCAAAGAAAAAGAAAAAGTTTTTTCATTCTCTGTTTTCATTAACACTGTATTGGCAAAATGAAGTAATATTCTATGGTGTCCTTATTTCATGACTTTGAACCTCGATCCCTTCAGAAGAGTGGCATGTATATTGCTTGGGAGCAGTATCTCGGACTGGAGCACTTAGATAATGCCCCTAAAAGGTCACTTGCAGCAAATCAGGTATTTTATACTTGCACTTATTCAATTATCCTGCACCAATTTTTATTTAATGTGTTGAGTTGCCTCTTTCGTCATTGATATTAATCTCATAGAACAATATTTGGAACATTTGTTGATTGAGGTCTTTTGGGATCAAGAGTTATAGTTGTGACTTGATTTCTATCTTCACTTGTCCTAAACATGAGCTGAAGGGAAACCTGTTTCAATTCCGTGTTCCAAGTATTTTACCTGTCTAATTCTCTTTTCTGAATTCTACTAATGTGATTTACACAACTCAATGGTGGGCGCATTAATATGTGCCCGTTGTAGCTAGGTGCTCATTCTAGAAAAAAACGTTGAAGCACTAGATGTGTCTGCTTATGTGATATGTTTGTGTAACTACATCTGCATGGAGTGAATTGTTAGTTTTATGGACTCTAATCATTGAACCCAAAATCTGGCTTGTTGCCCTGTATATGATTGTCTATAGAACAAAAAACCGAGACCTGAGGCTGTTCTGTTTATATTTTATGGTTTTTTTTTTTTAAAATATACCAAGTCCTCAAAATTGATTCATGTTGGAGAATATTACTTAATATTGTCAAAATTTAAGTTGCACTATATCATAAAAAAGATACACTCATTGTCGTGATTATTTATAAAATTATTCAGTACCGTCCCCCATATGAGAAGGCTGTGAAGATATACAATTAAGAGCAGTGGAAAGAGGGACCCATGCGTGGATGAATCTTGACGATAATTAAAGGCAACTCTCCAAATGATTCGACAGTGAGAATTGCAGTTCACAACCATAGATTGTGAATCTCAGTTCTGAAAGCTCTGCTCATCCGATGATTTCAAGGATTGTGAATCCCTGACCGTTGGATTCATGTACTGCAAAAAGTCGATCAAGCTGAATACTTATTTCTTTGAGGTTCTGTTTTACATAGTTGTGGCACATGATAAAAAGGAATTTTTTTTGGCTTGTGTATACAACTGCTGCAGATAGAATTGGCCACATTTTTGGTTCTTTATCAAAGTTTGTATAGGATTTTCATGTTTGTGAAGATATCTATATTTGTTTCATTAGAGAAAGGAGCAGATTCTTGGATTATAGTTTTGTTAACAAGATTCCAGAGTGTGATTATAAAGATTCTAAAATAAATTGATCAACGTTTTGACGAGGGTTAAATGAGTTTTCAATTTAGATTTTTTTATATGAAATTGATTTTGGATATTTTTCAGTGATAGATATTGTTAGTATTCCAAAAGTTTTTGTTTTTATATATATTATTTATCAATCGATTTTTATTTCAATCAAGATGTATAGAAAATTAAATGAATGCTAGTAGTCATGTGACGAATAATTTGGATTGAAATGTTGAATAATTCTAAGTTGATCGAGAGGTCATATATGGTAGGCGACATATCACCAACTAGCTCTTGTTGAATTCTCAATTAATTTATGGAAAAATAGAACTTATGAATACTATTTTATGGCATTTCTCTCCAATTGGAGTTATCTTTTTTTAGAGGAGCAAAATTTCCCTTCAAAATGTTAACTGGGTTATTTTCCCTTACACATGGTGTTGATTTACAACCTTTTGAATTGAATAAAAATAGAATTTCATGTGAGGCCGTCTCAACATAATTTGACGAATCTTTTTTACTTGTCGATCAAATTCATTTTCATAAATTTATATATGAATTGTGAAATGTAATTGTAGGTTGATCCGTCTCATATATGACTTACTCTTGAATTTTTCGTGTGAATTTTTTTTATGATCACAGGATATGGTTATTTGCTTTTTTTAACAACATTTGTCATAAAAAAATTAATAATCTAAATGGAAACCAAGTTGTTAAAAAAAAAACTTCAAGAGGAAGTTTAGTGGAACTGGAAACTGCTTCAATTCTGACAAGCCGGGTCACAAGGCTGCGGATTGTAAAAAGCCTAAAAAGAAGCAAGAGGCGAATAATGTTGAAAACATTACGAAAACTGTTGATAATATGAACTTGTCTGCAGTGGTGTTTGAAGTGAATATGGTGGATTCCAATCCTATGGAATGGTGGATTGATACTGGGGCAACTCGTCATGTGTGCTCAAACAAGGAGCTCTTTAGTGAGCTTGAGAAAGTTGGAAGCGAGGTAAAGTTGTTCATGGGGAACTCGGCCACATCTGATGTGGAAGGAAAAAGAAAGGTGGTTCTGAAGATGACTTCTGGAAAGGAGCTGACGTTCTATGAAGTGTTGTTTGTGTTAGATGCTCGTAAGAACTTGGTGTTTGGTTCGTTGCTAGTTAAACATGGTTTTCATGTTGTTTTTGAGTCTGAAAAGGTTATCTTGGCAAAGAATGGAATGTTTGTAGGGAAGGGATATCTTGTTGATGGGCTTTTTAAGCTCAATGTAATGGTTGTTAAACCAAAAATGATGAATAAAATTGCTACCCCTTCTGCTTATTTGCTTGAATCTTCTTTTATTTGGCATGGTAGATTAGGACATGTCAATTTTAAAAGCCTTCGCAGGTTGATGAATTTGAAAAGCATACCTACATTCCATATTGATTCTAAACACAAATGCGAAACATGTGTTGAAGTGAAATTAATGTGAGGTCATCTTTCCAAACTATTGAAAGAAATAGTGAACCACTAAGTCTAATTCATACAGACTTATGTGATTTAAAGTCAGTTCAAACACGTGGTGGAAATAAATATTTCATCACGTTTATAAATGATTGTACCAAGTTTTGTGTGATATATCTTCTGAAAGGAAAAGATGAAGCTATAAAGAAGTTTAAACTCTATAAAAATGAGGTGGAAAATCAGTTGGATCAAAAGATCAAGGTGTTGCGTAGTGATAAAGGTGGTGAATATGAATCACCATTTGCTGATTTTTGTGCTCAGCATGGAATAATGCATTAAACTACAACACCTTATTCACCTCAACAAAATGGCATTGCAGAACGTAAGAATCGAACCTTAAAGGAAATGATGAATGCAATGCTTTTGAGTTCTGGCTTACCTGCGAACATGTGGGGGGAAGCTGTGCTTTCAGCTAACTACCTTTTAAATAAGGTGTCCCGGAAAAAGTTAGACAAAAGTCGGTACGAGTTGTGGCATGAGCGGATGCCCTCGTACAAATATTTAAGAGTGTGGAGGTGTCTTGCAAAAGTAGTGCTTCCTTTACCTAAGAAAGTGAAAATTGGGCCGAAAACTGTTGACTGTGTGTTCATTGGTTATGCACAAAACAGTAGCGTCTATTGGTTTCTTGTGTACGAGTCTCAGATTCTTGTTATTCACAAGAACACAATTATTGAATCTCGAAATGCCTCATTCTTTGAGAATGTGTTTCCATTTAAGCCTCAAGTGGAAGTTGGTTCTTCTAGTAAGGCCGTAGAAACGGAAGGAAATTAGATAAAAGAAAGTCAAAATGAGGTAGTTGAGTTTGAACCAAGACGGAGCAAACGAGCGATGATTAAAAAATCGTTTGGAAACGATTTTCTCTCTTATGTGCTTGAAAGTGAGCCTCAAAGTTATTCAGAGGCTGTGAATTCCTCTGAAGGACCTCTTTGGAGAGAGACCATCCAAAGTGAAATTTATTCCATTTTGCAAAATCAAACTTGGGAACTAGTGGATCTTCCTTCTGGAAGTAAACCATTAGGGTACAAGTGGATCTTTAAAAGGAAAAAGAAAGCAAATGGATCAATTGATAAGTACAAGGCATGACTCGTGATAAAGGGTGTTAAGCAAAAGGAGAGTCTTAATTACTTTGACACTTATTCTCCTGTTACTAGAATAGCATCAATTAGAATGGTTTTGGCCATAGCTACTCTAAGGGGGCTTGAAGTTCATCAAATGGACGTCAAAACTGCATTCTTGAATGGAGATTTAGTAGAAGAAATTTACATAGAACAACCTGAGGGGTTTATTACTCCCGAGCAGAAGAACAAAGTCTGCAAGTTGGTAAAATCCTTGTATGGCTTGAAGCAAGCACCGTTGCAGTGACATGAAAAGTTTGATAATTCCAATTCAAAATCAATGAATGTGATAAGTGTGTTTATGTAAAGGACACAGAAGCTAGCTATGTCATTCTATGTCTTTACGTAGATGATATGCTTATTGTGGGCAACAATGAAAAAATGATTAAATCCACTAAGGACATGTTGAACGCGAAGTTTGACATGAAGGATATGGGTCCTGCTGATGTGATTCTTAGAGTTAAAATCCATAGATCACAAGAAGGACTTGTGTTGAGTCAATCACATTATATTGACAAAATATATACTTGAGAAATTTGGCAAGGAGGACACGTCTGTGGCTAAGACTCCGATAGATCCTAGTCAGCACTTGTCTAAAAATCAAGGAGATGTGATATCTCAACTCGATTACTCTAGGATCATTGGTAGTATAATGTTTTTGATGAGTTGCACAAGACCAGATCTTGCATATGCAGTCAGTAGACTTAGTAGATATACGGGCAATCTAGGAAGCGATCACTAGAAAGCGATTGTGAGAGTACTCAAGTATCTGAGGTACACACGAGATTTTGGTCTGCACTATGGAAAATATCCAACTGTAGTTGAAGGCTATAGTGATGCTAATTGAATTTTAGACATGGACTCCAAGTCCACCAGTGGATATGTTTTCACGTTATGTGGTGGAGCTGTGTCGTGGAAGTCTTCTAAACAAACTGTCATTGCGAGGTCCACTATGGAGTCTGAGTTTATAGCTCTAGACAAATGTGGTGAAGAAGCTGAGTGGCTTCGACACTTTTTAGAAGACATTCCAATGTGGTCAAAACATGTGCCCGCAATCTGCGTTTATTGCGATAGCCAATCGGCTATTGGAAGAGCAAAAAGTCACATGTATAATGGTAAGTCTAGACATATACGTCGAAGACATAATACCATTAGATAGCTTCTCTCTAGGGGTGTTATCTCCCTAGATTATATAAAGTCGAAGGACAATTTGGCTGATCCGTTAACCAAAAGGTTGAGTAAAGAGTTAGTTGCAAAGTCGTCTAAGGGAATGAGTCTAAAGCCTTATGGAAAAGAGGTTGACACAAAGGAAACCCGACCTAGTTGACTGCAGATGCCAAGATCTAGGTTCAATGGGACAACCTAACTGTTGAAACCTCGAAGATCACTGTGTGAGATTAATTCCAAAGAGTCCATTCCTAGAACATCACAATGATGCCCGTAGGTAACTAAGGTTAGGCGTGGAACTTTTAATGATTCTTATGTCTCTTGACGGAGTAGTGTGGGATACTCTTCAATAAGAATCACTTATGTGAGAAAGAAGTGGGGCCGCTTCAAAGGGAGTTGTGGAAGACTCGATTCCTGGAAATTCTCACGAAATCAGGAAGATGTTCATGGCCAAAACGAACATACCCATGAGAACTGAGTAGTGTTAGGAACAACTCTAAGTGTTGCACATCGTCGTTTGCACTATACGGGAAGTCAGTTCAAAGACATCGTGTCTACTGATTGCCTAGTAAACTAAATATGTTTCACAAGGGAAGGTTCAAAGGGTTATACCTACCTCTCCTATACAGAGTTCGATTGTTGACTTGTTTTAAATCCTTTCATTTGAGTCAATTTCCATTCATGTGGGGGACTGTTGGAAATTTGTGCATTTTTGTCCATTTTGGATAATAATTTTGGTGGGCCCGTTTCGTGTTTTATAGGTCCCGGTTGAAGAGACGAACTCTCCTCCGTGAGAGCTTCGAATTTATGTGTAGATCACCCAAAATGAATAATGGGTGAATGAGAAATTGAGGACCAAAGTGGAGGTTTTGGATCCTAGGAAAAGGAAGAATGAAGCTTGGAAAGCCTCTTCATCCCACATAGGAAAAATGAAGTGAAATACTCCAATATATTTTAGATTTCCCATATGTGGAGACTAAGATGCTAGTCAAGAGGCTCTCTCTCTTGTGCGTGCGGGGGAGGGGTGCAAATCATTTTGAACATGGCTCGGTTCAATTGACTCGTGTGACCTGCATACATGAATGTCGATCCGATTGGGGACGGGCCTGACCGGGTTTGTTTTGTGACTCAGATTTTGAACGTGGCTCTCCATCTTCTTCTGATTTTTGATCTTCCTCTTCTGTTTTGGACAGTTTCTTTGTCTCTTCAAATGCCAATTTGTGGCTCCTTGCAATAGCTTCTCCATGCACTCGAAAAATCCCAGAATTCCTTCCATTCCCTTCTTTCATCGGTTCAGTCTTTCTCCTCGTAAAGCAAGTCAGGCATACACTCAGTTTGCCGGTGCAACGTTCGGCTACTTTAGGTCGTTGTATCCTGGGAAACAGACGTCGAGGCGGTGAACCTGTTTTAAGGAAAATGTGCGTGCACAGGCCTCGACTTTCGACTCTTCTTACACTGCCATTTTGCTACCATTTTTCAACACTGTTTTACATAGTTGATGGCACATGATATAAATTAAGGAAATTTTTATGGCTTGTGTATACTACTGCTGCATATAGAATTGGCCACATTTTTTGGTTCTTTATTATCAAAGTTTGTATAGGATTTTCATGTTTATGAAGATATTTGTTTTATTACAGAAAGGAGCAAATTCATGGATTAAATTTTTCTTAACAACATTTCAGAGTGTGGTCATAAAGCTTCTAAAATAAATTGAGAGTAGAACTAAAAACATCATATTAATATTTTAGAGCACCACACATTCTAAGAGCATCACACACAATAAAACATGTAAAATTACTTCCAAGAGCACCACATTAATTTTTAATATTACCCCTAAATAATAAATAAACACTAATTCCCTCGCAAAATAAGAAGAAAAGGGCAAACAAGAGAAAAGGATTGAAGGTGGTGGTGCAAAATTGCTCGCGGTGGTCGGAGCAGGTGACACATTTTTACCAAACCTTTCAACATTATTAGATGTGAGCTTTAACAGTTGCACTAATAATGTGGTCAGAAAGATCTCAAATCTAAAGAAGTTAGGAATTCGAATTGATTTAATGTCTCATTCAGTTGAACTGTTGTGCTGCTTTGATTATGTTTCTCATCTCAGTGAACTACAATCACTATGACATTACAAATCCTGCATGCATTTTGAGGTTGTAGCATCACTTGTTCAACTTTCAACTTTTCCATTAACTCTGAAAAAGTTGTGTTTGAGTGGTTTGGGCTATCCTTGGAAAGAAATGAGCACGATTTCTTTGCTGCCAATTCTTGAAGTTCTCAAACTTCGAAACAATGTTTTTCAAGGACAACTCTAGGAAGTCAAAAAAGTAGAATTCTAAAGTTGTGCTGGAAGATATTGATCTAAAGATATTGGACGGTAATGTCTTATGAAAATTGACATAAAAAATTATTACAATTTGAGAGAGCTTCGCTTCATAATTACACATGAAATAGTTACGAATTTTGTTGTAATTGATTGCAATCCTCAAATTCAAAGGGATATACAAAAGAGAGTAATGGATACAACTAGGTATCCGATGTCTTTTGTTTTTCATTCTTCATGGAACTCTTGATCAGAGGCACACCTCGACCACAAGGTTAGTAATACAGTTTTGCGTTATAACTGTTGAAGCATAAATTTTTTTGAATCATAAGTATTTTGCTCTTACGATGTAATTATTCTCACATACATATATAATTGTGTATTGACTAAACTAATAGGTCTTTTTTTCAAAATAATATATCCAAGTTTTTTAAGAACTTTAAAACTACAACCATTGACTCCACCCACACTTTTAGATTTTTTTGATTACACATC
The DNA here is from genome assembly GCA_005771605.1 of Scutellaria baicalensis. Taxonomy (NCBI): domain Eukaryota; kingdom Viridiplantae; phylum Streptophyta; class Magnoliopsida; order Lamiales; family Lamiaceae; genus Scutellaria; species Scutellaria baicalensis. Next base: position 9,667,064 of record CM016726.1, on the reverse strand, counting down.
ATCGCCACCTCAAAGTTAAAAAATCTTCATCTTTAAACAAATGGGTGCAGATACTAAACGCACCCCGTTTACTAACCATGCCTACATTTAAATGTTTTTACTTCATAAAATTTCTAATCACATCCCAAAATATTATAACCACAATAAAAAATGAAAATAAAAGGGTCAAAATTGTATCCTCTCCATCTCTCCTTTGTGCGTGCGAGCTCTGTAATCCAACAACTTCTTTTTTTTTTCTTTTCTCCCCTCTTATCTTCTTCCCTTTAAATTGTTGATGAAAAATATATGCATACAACATACCCACCAAATACATCTTTCATCTAATGGTTTTCTTCACAAATTAAGGCTTGTTAGGGTTTTCCTGGATATGAGAGCTTTGGGGAAGAAGAATAATATCAAAGTTGAAAGTAGAAAAAATTAAAGGGTGGGTTCAGCTGTGTTCGGCTCTTATTCACTAATTTCATTACTAATGTTCGACCACTTTTGGTCAAACTCATCCAAAGACGTTCGTTGCGTAGCGTGTTCGACCGATTCCAGTCGAACTTCAAACAACATTTCGCCGAGTAATTGTCGAATCCGAAGCGGGTTTTTGGACAGAAAGGTGTCAACTTGGTGTGGCATGAGAGAAAATAAGTGGTCGAACCTGTTTTTTGTTTTTTCTTTTCTTTTTTCTGAACTTCAAAGAAGAGTCTATAAATCTTTTTTTTTTTTTAGCATCAACTTTTGAACACGGTGTGAGAAAGAATGGAAAATAATGTAAGCGCATAGTTGTTGAGCTACAAGATTTAATTATTTCAAAACGAACTTATGTGAAATTGTCGTGTATATTACTTAACGAAATCCATTTTTATAAATTCGAATTATGAGGTGTGGATTGAGAATGATCTATCTCAAGAAATTAAATTCCTCAAATGATCTTAAAAAAACTAAAAAAAACTAATCAATTTGAAACAAAATTCTTAAAAAATCATATATATAGAAATGCTTATATAAGACCATCTCACAAATATACTCTAACTTTAAAATGATGGACTCTAATAACATACCAAATTCGGGTTCACTTTTACAATTCAATCTATATTTAGAGGCAACGATTTGTGAACATTTTCACAAACTCAATCTATATATATTGACAAATGAGAGGCAATGAATGAATTGAGAATTGAAAATTTTCAAAAAAATAGATTTCATAAAACCTATCCTGCAAAAGTCCTATTTTTGAATTTGTGTGGAAATAAAACGAAAAAGAAGAGGGAAACTGAGGTCCACATGTTAGAATCTCCATCCACAGCCCTCCATGGCTGCACCACCGCCATCACCACCGCCACTCTCTCTCTCATCGCCACATTCTTCTTCTTCTTCTCTTCCTTCATCTCTCTTCTCTTACTCTCATGCCTCCACTACCCCATCAAACTCGGAAATTCCAATCTTGTCCTCATCATCCATTTCCAGATTTTCTTCCCAAATTTCACAGCAACAACTTAGCCAACTCCATCAAACCAACATTTCAAGGAACCCCATTTTGCTCTTAACTGGGTTAGACTCACCCACTGTGGACACCCAGACTTTCTTGATTACTGTCAGCGTTTTGGTCGCCATTGCTCTCTCTCTTGTTCTTGGCCTCAAGGTAATTTATTAAGTATTAATGAGCGGCTTTTTGTATCGTAAAAGATGATGATAATTATGTGTTGCATTTATTAGGAACGGTGTTGTATGGTCGGAATCTTCTATTACATCTTGTGTTACATTGATTTTACTTCAGTATTAACTAGTGATGTTATAGATCAAACATTTGAATATAAAATCTGGGTGTGGCTTTTGTTACATTGTATGGAACTGATGGAAAAGGAAATATGGAAAGCATTTAGTGTTTTTATTTATATGCATGAGAATATCTATTTTAAGCATTGTAATAAAGATGGTAACTTTTGTGGTTTTATTTTTTACAGGGAGATCCTGTGCCCTGTGAGAGATGTGCTGGGAATGGTATTTCTTCATCCCATTTCATGAGAGTATTCTAATCTTGCAAAAATGAATTTTAAGCATTTACTATTTGAGGATCTACTGTGCTAATTTTTTACATTTGTTGTTTTGTCTTGTTTGATTATTCTGGAATAGTAGATGAAACATGCAGTGGAATAGTGGATGTCATATACTACAGAACAACATATCATAGCTAATCTCCGATTAATTGAGTGATCCTTGTTAAAGTAGTATATGGGTTCAAATGATCAATGAATATGAAGTGTCAAAATCTTGCAGTCTTCAAATAAGAGCTTGAACAATAGTCTAGGTCCTTTCCGTTTATGGTAATTCATCCATCGATCTCCATGAGTTAGTGAATCTTCATGGCCATTGAAGTCATTTGTATGCTTTTATGGTAATGCACATTTCCTAATGCACTACTATGATTTTTGCCATACTGTTGAAAAATGTTGTAGTATGTGTTCTTGAAGTAAATCAAGTTATATTTGGTCCGTAATACTGATAGAACGAATTTTCCAGATATCTTCAGTATTTTAATGTTTTGTCAATCCGTTGTTCATTGATGAGCAGGCGGAACAAAATGTGTTTTCTGTAGTGATGGTAAGATGAAGGTGGAAACAGGGCTTGTCGATTGTAAAGTGTGCAAGGGTGCAGGTAACCTTTTTACTTCGAAAACGAACTTTATAGAATGCATCTTTTTTACTTGGCATGAAAAGAGGTGATAGACTAATTTAATTCTAGTTAGTCTCATGTTTTCTTGAAAATGATGGGCTCAGAGTGTATATCATGAAGTCCATTACTAGTTTGAAAATTCAGGATTAATTGGGTGATATGGATATCATGAAGCATTATTATGAAACCCATTACTCATTTGATAATACTTGTCCTACGAATAATCCAAATCCTATCAAGACCTTATTTATCCCACATGACTAAGTAAATGGGCCTTATGATTCTACATAGCTTCAGCAGTATTAGTTATAATATTGAGCACTTTCATTATGAAACCAAGCATTATCTGTAAAATTCCTATCCATGAAAATTCAGTTGAATCGTTGTTTGAGGTGAATCATTTCTGCTAATGATTTCCTATTTTGTGTTGAACTCTTATGACAGGATTGATACTCTGCAAGAAGTGTGCAGGCTCTGGATATTCAAGACGCCTATAGCACTTAGTTACTCTTAAGTTACTCGTAAACTGTAAGATGGTTTTTCCATTCTTCATTCATTTGTTTCAAACTATGATGTTTCACAATCCTTTTACGAGCATAAATATATTACTTGATGACGTTCCTATGCTTCTTTGATAATGGTCATAATGATATGTCTCTCATTTCGTACAATTGCATCAGTACCTACATGTATCGTTCCAACATATATCGTGGGGTTCGGGATGGTATCGAGTGATGACTGTTTCTTTTTGGTACTATATGACCCTTATTGCTTGATAAAAATATTTAATAGGTTTACCTAATCTGCTAAATGCTGAAGAATTGCTGGTCATTATGTGACAAACAAAAAAGCTAAACTTGTAGAATGGTTGGTTGAAAGATTTTGTCCTACTGGATTATTTAGGGTTAATATCAGTTGTTGATATCTTATCTTTCGAGTCTTGAATTGATAGCTGACCTATTTTTCTGGCCATATATCGATGAATTTCCTTCTAGTGAGAGTCACCAAGGGACCATAAATTCACTTTTGAAGTTGTAATTTTGTAGATTCAATAATATTATGTCATTCTATCCTTATATTTTAACCCAAAATAAGTATTAAAACCTATGAAAGAGACAAAGTGCCGTCTGCATACACAGATATCTGCTCTTCTTGCACTGCAACTCCATCTTCATTTTCCTATTAATTAGTAAGAGAGAGAAAGAGAGAAGAGAGAGAAGAGAGAGAGAGAGAATGTCTTCTTCAACGGTTGAGGAAAATACAGCCACCACCACTGTTCCGCAGCATGAGGTGGACGAGTGTCGTGGTGTTCTTCGAGTTTACAGTGACGGCTCGATATGGCGCTCGACCAAGCCGAGCTTTGAAGTGCCTGTCCAAGATGACGGCTCAGTCTTATGGAAAGATGTCGTCTTCGATGCCACACACAGCCTTCAGCTCCGGCTCTACAAGCCGGCTAAGCCTTCATCTTCCAAGCTCCCCATTTTCTACTACATTCACGGTGGCGGCTTCTGCATCGGCTCGAGGACTTGGCCCAACTGCCAAAACTACTGTTTCAAGCTGGCTTCCGAGCTCGAAGCCGTGATCATCGCGCCGGACTATAGGCTGGCTCCGGAAAGCCGGCTTCCTGCAGCCATCGAGGATGGCTACATGGCTTTGAAGTGGCTCCAAGCCCAAGCCACGGCTGAGGTGCCGGATACATGGCTCACTGACGCAGCTGACTTTAATTGTGTGTTTATTTCGGGTGACTCAGCCGGTGGGAACATCGCCCATAACCTGGCGGTTCGGCTTGGAGGCGACTTGACCGAGCTGGCTCCGGTTCGAGTAAAGGGGTATGTGTATCTGGCTCCATTTTTTGGTGGGACAGTGAGGACAAAGTTTGAGGCTGAAGGACCAAAGGAAGCATTCCTAAATATTGAGCTCATTGACAGGTTCGATTATTCATATCACTCCGTCATTCTTTTAACAAAAACTTATTCAAGACGATATTACAAATAAGATTTCGTGAAGCGAATATAAACATTATAAAGCCTTATATAAAATTGGCTTACATGATTTGGACTCACTATCATAACATAAATGAATTGATCATTATGAAATTGCAATTCCTTATCAATTTAAACACAGTCCACACTTTTCTTCTTTGAAAGAAAAACACATTCAATTATTGTAGGTTTTGGAGATTGTCTATTCCATTGGGAGAAAGCACTGACCATCCACTGGTGAACCCATTTGGGCCCAAAAGCCCAAATCTAGAAAAATTGGATCTTGGCCCAATTTTAGTGATAGTAGGAGGGTGTGATCTGCTGCGGGACAGAGCACGAGAGTATGCAGAGAAGCTAAAGAAATGGGGTAAGAAGATTGAATATGTAGAGTTTGAAGGACAACAACATGGCTTCTTTACCATTGATCCTAACTCAAAACCCTCTCAGAAGCTAATGCTTATTATGAAGAAGTTCGTAGAGGATAATTCTCTCTAGCTTTTTCAGTTTGTCGTTACATGTTTTCTCAAAACGTTGTCGTCTTCGTTTATTGTTGCTTTTTTTTTTTTACTTTTTTGCTAATAAATTGGTTTGATTTGATGTGAAGAAATAATTTCTGTATTTTTGATCCATGCGTAGAGAGTGAAGGAGGTGATATGAAAAGGTTATCATATGGAAAAAAATTGCATAACTGATATCTATACTATAATAATAGATGAATAGTTGGAAATTATTACAAAAATGTCATTTTCTCATTCCAAAAAATGTCACATCAATAATTTTTTTTCCTTTTTCTTATTTTACATTTTTTATTATTTAATCCATTTAATCAATGTTTTAAATATTTTTTTAATAATACAAATATATTAGTTTAATAATTTTTTCTTTTTTATTTTGCATTATTATTATTTTTTATTGTATTTAATATTGTATGTAGATTTAATTTTAATATAAATATTGTATTAGTTTATGCTTATTTTGATCTTTTTTAATTAATTTTTATTGAATAATTTCTTAAATACCAACAATAGATATTGTCCAAATAATAATTAGAATAACAAGTATCAATTTATTTAGGGATAATTGATATCATATTTAATAGAAACTAATAAATAAATGTAACACCATTAAAGATGTGTGTACATACATATATCTATATATATAATATGTATTTAGTGTGAAATTATATGTCATCCTTAGTATTTTTAAATTATTATTTGTATTTTATATATGTAATATCATTCAACACTTTATCTTTTATCGATATATTTTAATGATGAATATAAAAGGCTAAGATATTGTTAATATCATTCAATTCATTTTAAAATAAAATGTTGAAAATATATAATTGATTGTGCTTACATCAATTTCATACGTAAAATTTCTAATTTTATTGTGTATTGTTTCTATATATACATACTCACACACACATAATTAATTTACACAAAAACTTATGTGAGACGGTCTCACGGATAGTTTCTGTGAGACAGATCCTTAAAACTCATGAATTGAATCCATATCCACATATTTCTATATGAATTGATATGTATGGGTTATGGGTTGACCCGTCTCACGAAAAAAAATTCGTGAGACGGTCTCACACAAGACCTACTCTTTAATTTAAGTAATTGACTTTGATTTTAAATTCATAATTTATTTTTATTGTTTTTAATATATCTAATTTAAGTGATTGATGATATTAGTTTGTAACACAAGTGATAAAAAATATTTCAATTAGAAATGTAGTGCATAAAGAAGTTTGAGCTGGACTCCTATGAGACCGTCTCATGTGCGACAGCACTGGCGCACGGTCGTGTGCTAGGACATGGTCGACCGTGCGCCGAAACACATACTTATAACACTAAAAGACATATTTATAGACAGAAATCACATACTTATCCCGACCGTGTCCTGAGACACGACCGTGCGCCACAGATTGCTCACGCGAGGCACGGTCTGTCCCAGGGCATGGTCGTGGAGAAAAAAAATCACATACTTATAGTGAAAAATCACATACTTATTATTGAAAAGGACATATTTATACACTACAGTCGCGCACGGTCGTGTCCTGGGACACGGTCGACCGTGCGCGAGTGTCGTCGCATGTGAGACGGTTGCATATGAGTATTTGTGAAGAAGTTTTCCAAAACTTATAAACTTTGCAAGTAAAATTAGTATTAATCATAAATTAGTGAATTGAATATGTAAAATATCGATAGGTTGTTGTGAATTGAATTATTTTAAGCAAATTTTAGATTTTTTTAGTTATTAAATATTACTAGTAGTGCACCCGCGCGATGCGCGGCTTGTTATATTATAATAATTTTTATTGTTGAAGATATAATGTAATCTATATTGTATCTAAAATGCTAAATATTTTTTTAATGTCTTTTGTAATCTATATTATTGTAATGCTAAATGTTTTTCTTTTTATAATGCTATTACTTATTAATGGATTTAAATAATCAAGATGACAATCAAATTAGTATTGGTAATATCTCATTATATCTAAAAAAACTTCTATCTCGATTTTTCTTTTTTTCTTTTTTTGTTGATATTTCTAACTTTCATTCCATACTAGCTCATTCTCATTAAGTGAGTAATTATATAGGCATTGCTTATATAGTAGTACAGTGGCTTTCATCTCGATTTTTCTTCTTATTTTCATCACTATTTTTTTTCTTTTGATATTTCTAACCTTCATCTGATGCTAGTTCATCCTAATTAAATAAGAGTTATTATATATACATTGATTGCTTGTATAGTACAATAACTTCCACCTCAATTTCTCTTCTTATTTTCATCACTAATAAATTAATATCAAGAAAGTCATGTAATTTAAAATTATTAAATTAATTTAGAAAAATAAAATGAAATCTTGAAAAATTAAATTAAAAAGAAATTATTTACACATCATCAAATTGATGTGATATTTTTAGGAGGAAAAGTGGCAAATTAGTAATTTTTGACAACTTGCTTGCTTTTAGTATAATAAATAGATATATAAATATAGATATAGATATTGTCTTCTATGTACTAAAATTATTTATATTATATATTATCAAATAATTAATATTTAATGACATTATATCACAGATCACGCATCGCGCGGGTGCAAATACTAGTTTTGTTAATGATACAAACAATTGTTGTAGAGTTACAATTTGTTAAAAGTATTTGAGATAATCAATGATGAAAACATTGTTATGGTAAATGAAGGTAATATCGAAATCTTAATTTTATGAATATATATCAATGAGTCGGATCCGGGCTACCCGACCCACTTTTCCATTTATTTATTTTTCGCGCTACTTTTTTGAAATTTTGGTCATGACTTTTACTTTATGTTAAGGATACATTTAGGTAATCTTTAGGGATACCTTTAGGTTATGTTAAGGATACCTTTATGCCCAAATTTCATACATTTACGTTACGTTAGACATACTTTTAGGTTATGTTAGTGATACATTTATATTATGTTAGAGATACCTTATCCATAACATAGTTGTGTTACACATTTTGTACACAAAGATATCTCTAACATAACATAAATGTATCACTAACATAACCTAAAGGTATCCTTAATATAACGTAAATGTATGTGACATGGAGCGAATTCTAATAGTATCAAATCAGGATTTCGAAGGTATTATTAACATCACATAAATGTATCATTAACATCACATAAATGTATCTTTAACATAACGTAAAGGTATGTAACCTAAAATCAGGATTTCAAATGTATTTTTAACATCACCTAAAGGTATCCTTAACATAACGTGATATGTAACCTGAAATCAGGATTTCAAAGGTATTGTTAACATCACCTAAAAGTATTCCTAACATAACGTGGTATGTAACCCGAAATCAGGATTTCAAAGATATCCTTAACATAATCTAAATGTATCCATAACATAACCAAAAGGTATCCCTAACGAGCGAATTTGAGTGGATTTGAGCGCATCCACTCAGACACGTGGGAGCGCGTGAGGATGCATGGGAGCGCTTTTTGGGGCGCGTGGGTGGGTTGACCAGGTTGCACGGATTCCAGATCCGTGCAACCGATGCATAAAAGTTTTTTGTGTATATCAATAGATATATTGATATATCTAGAAATTTGAAAAAATGATTGAAATATTATTAAGATTTTGAAAATTTGATATGAAATTTTAGAGATCATTATAATATGTCATTATGCATGTATTACATGCAAAAACACAATAAAATGATATGTTTGAAGAACTAAACAACTTGAATTAATTTAGGGGAAAAGAAAATTTTTCCTAAAATAAATTAAGGCATAATTGCAAAAAAAAAAAAAAAATCACTTTGTAAAGAATTGCAAATTTATCATCACTTTTTAATAATTGCAAAAAAATCACAACTTTTGTTTACTGTTACAATTTTGGCCACTTTTAAATTTTCCGGCAACCAGAGTCCAAGTGTTCGACAAACATGCCACGTCACATGCTACATTGGATGTCACGTCATTTCCAACCAAAAAAGATTTAAAAATCAAATTGCAAAATAAAATCACCACCTTTCTTATAGTTGCAATTTAATTCCAATCTTTCAAAACTTAGCAAAAAAAGCCACATATTTCATTTTGCAATTCGATTTTATTCTTTGGTGTTTAAATTCATCATGAAGACGTCACATATACTACACAATCTTGAAAATTGTTTATCTACATAGAAATAATGTCGTCTCTAGTATAATAATTTAAATATTTTTTCTTTAATTTGAAGATAATTAAAGCACAACTCTCATTTACAATCTTTTAGAACAAAAATACAATTTTCTAAATCTACATAAAGATCTTAATTTCTTGAAATGGATCGAGCCATATTAATAATGCCTTTTTTTTTTAATTAACTAGATCAAATGTGAATATAATGATTCATCTCTATATTATATTCAAATTAAATGAGAGTTGTGATTTAATTATCTTCAAATTAAAGAAAAAATATTTAAGTTAATATATTAGAGACAACATTATTTTGATGTGGATAAAGAATTTTATGGTTATATAGCTTATGTGACGTCTCCATGATGAATTTAAACATCGATAAATAAATTCTAATTGCAAAATGAAGTATGTGATTTTTTTTTGTTAGTTTTTGAAAGGTTGAGATTAAATTGCAACTTTAGGAAAAGTGATTATTTTATTTTGCAATTTACTTTTTAAATCTTTTTTTGTTGGAAATGACGTGACATCCAATGTGGTATGTGACGTGACATGTTTGCCGGACATGTGGACTCCGACTACCGGAAAATTCAAAAGTGATCTAAATTGCAACAATGAACAAAGGTTGTGATTTTTTTTTTTTTTTTTTTGTAATTATTGAAAAGTGGTGATAAATTTGCAATATTTTAAAAAGTGGTGATTTTTTTTTTTTTTGTAATTACGCCATAAGACAAAAACTTATATACCTTTGGGGCACATAGAGACACAGTTTTAGGTGTTATATACATGCTTTTCAGGTGTTATATATAATCTATATGTGTTATGTTTCTTGGTGTTATAAATATACTCTACATGTATCATATGTATATAAGAATATACATATGATACCTGAAGAGTATAAATATGATACCTGAAGAGTATAAACATGATACCTATAAAGTATATATTTAACATCATATAATGATTAATTTGAGAACACCATGCTCTTAGAACATACAAGTGTCACTTTACGCCATAAATTAAAAATAAAAATAATGGAAACTATTAAAGTGCCCTTTCCCCTTCTTCTTACCCATCTTTTTTCTCCTTCAATCTTTTAGGAACTTTAGCCTTAAAACACGCTGAAAAACATGATATTGTCTTCATTTTATTTTTCCTCGGGTCTCTCTCCCGATCTTCTCTTCCTCTCCCCACTTTCTCATCTTCACTGTAAAACAATGTTAATCCATGCAAATCAAATGTTGCACCATTTGTTCGATGTGAACATGTGTGTTCGATCCTAATGATCGAACATGCATTTTTATATTCGATTCTGGTTGATCGAATGAGATTATTAAAATTTTTTGTTTTTCATTCCTTACAAGATTTTATTTTTCTTGTGACTTATTTCTTGAGAATTAGAAAAGAAGTTAAAACATGGGGTCCTTCTGTAGTACATCGGGTGTATACACCAAACTCTCCATCATTTTCAGTTATTAGATCTGAGATATAGTTGACTTTGATCATAATGATCTCAAATCTGATGACTGAAAATGAGTGAAGAGTTTGGTGTATTAATGCACCTGGTGTACTATAGAACTACCCTAAAACATGATATTGAGATGGAAGTAAGAGAAGAGTTGGAGAGTGACAAAATGTGAAGGTTTGAGTAGACGAGTAGATATATAACTGTAGGGGAGAGATCGGATCGGGTAGTTTCGAGTTTCGGGATTTCGGGTCGGGTATCCGACTTTATCGGGTACCCGACTATTACTACCCGAAAATACCCGAAGAAATCGGGTACCCGCAAAGTCGGGTACTCGCAAGGTCGGGTACCCGCCGGGTCCGGTTCGGGTTGGTTTTTTTTTTTTTTTTTAAGTATGGAGCTGAGTTCTAAATTTGAGATTCTGAGATATCCCATTCAAATTAGGCAAAAAGTTTGTTATATTCGGATACTCAAAACCCGATCGGGTAGTAAATAATGTACCCGCACCCGACCCAAAATTTTCGGGTACCCGATCCGAAGAACCAAAATACCCGATCCGAAGAACCAAATTACCCGATCGGGTCGGGTCGGGTACCCGATACCCGGAAAAAAAAAACCCACCCCTAGATATAAGTTTGAGAATTTTCTTTTCTTTTTCTAACTATTTTAATAAAGAGTAAAAATGAGATGCAGTTACGAATTCTTTAAGATATACTTATTTTAAGTATGATACCTTTAATATATGATGGGATGCCCCATCCATAAAAATATCACCAAATAAAAAACTTTTCAAATTTCTTTTTCTTTTTGATGAAAATAACTTTTCAAATTTCAGACAATTAAAAAATGATAAAATATTTTATACAACTGGTGTATGAATCTATGCATCCAGGTCGACCCGTCCCACACGTCCTGACGTGCGTTTTCACGAGCCTGGTGGATGCGCTCAAACCCACCCAAATTCGTTTCAGGCAATCATACTTTTATGCTATGTTAGTGTTACCTTCATGTTATGATAGTGTTACCTTCCTTCATGTTATGTTAGTGTTACCTTCATGTTATATTAGTGTTACCTTCGTGTTATTTTAATTCAATAATTTTAAATTAAGGGTATGAAATCTGGAAATGAGGTAACTCTGACATAACACGAAAGTAACACTAACATAACACGAAGGTAACACTAACATAACATGAAGGTAACGACCAAAATACGTAAAAAAAAGTAAAGAGACGCAGTTCGATTGCACGGATCTGATGTACAGGATAACAATTCTTAAAAAATTGATCAATGTATATTTGAAATCCACATGTTACAAGAGTGCTACATTATTTAGTAGGGAGGGGCAAAAGGGAGATTTTAGCCGAATCCTTACCCCTGCAAATCTGGCTCCATCTTTTCATATTCAAAATAAAAATATTTGAAACCTCCAACGTTCTCATCCCCATCTCTCTCTCTCTCTCTCTCTCTCTCTCTCTCTCCATATCTTCGGGAATTGCTTCTCGGAATTCCGATCGAAGCCTTCACAATGCCGGTGTTTCCCTCCAATTCCGAATCCACGGCGCCGCCGCCGAGCAGAAGCAGGTTCGGGTACCACCATTTCCAGCAACCGGACTTGGCCGACTCAGCCCTAACGGTGATGAAGAGCTCCACCAGCTCTCCGGACCTCTTAATGAAATCAGCTTCCAGAGATATCCTTTCACTCCAGTCTTCTTCTTGGAAAGATAAGTCCTCCGAACCCGATGACGGTGAAACAATGTCAGGCACCACTAGTCGCAGCTTTGAATTTGGCTTAGATCCCACGTTTTGGAAAGAGCACAATGTTCAGGTGCTTTCTTCTTCTTCTTGTTCCTTTTGTTTTCCTTTCCCCCTTCTTTGCCCATTAGCCGTGGGTTAGGGTTTTGCGGTGACTTTATTTATTGTATTAATAGGAAATTGTTGGTTCATAGAGTAAGCTAGCACCGGACATTAAATTTGCCTTGAGAATTCAAAATAACCCCTAAATGGTTCCTAGTACATGGATTTTTATGATAGTTAATCCGGCATAAGCATATTCTTGTTCAGTAGGTCATTATTGTGAATGCCATTGATTAGAGGTGCGTCTTCAACTGTCTATTTAATCATTCACAGGTTATTATTCGTGTACGGCCTTTGAGCAGTGCTGAGATATCACTTCAAGGTCACAGTAGATGTGTTAGACAAGACAGTTCCCAGGCAATTACATGGACAGGACATCCGGAATCTCGATTTACGTTTGATATTGTGGCTGATGAAAATGTTAGCCAGGTACGTAACTTGCTGTACATATAAGCTATCATCGAATGGGGGTTTCTTTATCCAAGTACTTTCATTCTCATGTCTGCTTACTCTAACAGGAAATGCTTTTCAAAGTTGCTGGGGTTCCAATGGTGGAGAATTGCATGGAAGGATATAATAGCTGCATGTTTGCTTATGGACAAGTGAGTTATACGAGTTATTATAGATATCTAAATATTGTATTTCTTGGGTTTAATTCAAGCTTTTCCATAGCTTGATTAAGAGAGATCAATACATGGATTAAGTACACAGCCTATGGAATGTTTTATATTAATTGCAGCCACTACTAGTCTAACGTTCTATATTTTTTAAAATGCTTAACCTTAGGCTTCTTTGTAACATTTTTACCCAATTTTGTTTCCACTGAATTACATAGACTGGAAGTGGGAAAACTCACACTATGCTTGGAGATATTGAGGGAGGAACTCGGAGACACAGTGTTAATTGTGGGATCACACCTAGAGTTTTTGAGTACTTATTCTCCAGAATTCAAAAGGTATGCTTTAGGTGTATTATTCATATTGGAAACACTAAGAGGATGGATTCCTGCCGTCATTGTATTGAGCAGAATCATCACATTTTAGATCATAATTTTAATATATGAGAAATCCATCCGTAACCCTAAATCTTTTTGATATTTGTATGGCATTACATTTTACTTATGTAGCGAAGAACAATATCTGACAAGTCTTCAAGAGTTGTTCTTTTGTTATGAATGTTTTGTACCTATAATATTTTCAGTCTCCAAGCTTTAGTTCTATATTATTAATTGTTAATTGATACATAATTCAGGACAAACACCTAATGTTGCATCTTGTGGTCTCATTTTGTAATACAGGACAAAGATGCTCGCAGGGAGGAAAAAATAAAATTTACCTGTAGATGTTCTTTCATAGAAATCTACAATGAACAAATTCTTGACCTGCTGGATCCTTCATCTGTTAATTTACAGGTATTATTCATGTGCATTACAATATGGTCATATTTGTTGTTCATTGGAAAGTTGATCAACTCTGTTAAGACGGCTCTTTGCAGATAAGAGAAGACACTAAAAAAGGTATTTATGTAGAAAATGTCACAGAGGTAGAAGTCACAAGTGCTCGTGATGTGATCCAACAGCTTATTCAGGTTTTTAATTTCTTCTATACCAGATAATTTTTTTTCCTTAATATTTCAAAATGGTTCTTTTATGCCTCACTAAGGAGATGCAGAAGGGATATTAAGTTATATTTTATTAATAATGCATGGATCAGTTTCTTATATGTTTATCTGTAATACAGCAGCTGAATTTACGTCCTTTAAAAATACTGATGTTCCCTCTTTAATATATACTTATAGGACAGACCACGAGTTTAGTTAAGATAATCCATAACTAAAGGAAGATATTGAACGATTAAGTGGTCTCGTCCATACGATACAATTATATTGTCTTAGATCCACATGCTTGATAAATATGTCATTCTTATGGTGCAAAAATTTGCAAAAATATTATTTTTCCATGTATCATTTCTTTACAGGTTTAATGTCATATTTTCAGGGTGCAGCTAACAGAAAGGTTGCTTCAACAAACATGAATCGTGCTAGTAGTCGTTCTCATAGTGTATTCACGTGCATCATTGAGAGTAAGGTAAACCAATAAATTCTCATTCTTCTTGTCCAAACCTATCTTTCTACTTTCTTACTTTGACCTCAAAGTCTGACTTGAACTTTTGACATTCTTTTTTTTTTTTTTCAGTGGGAATCCCAGGGGGTAACACATTATCGGTTCGCTCGGCTTAATTTAGTAGATCTGGCAGGATCTGAAAGGTAATGGGAATCATGGCAGAAAATCAGAGGGTTAAGCTTTTTATTGAGGACTGCTGACTGCAATTTTGGTAAAATGTTTTTCATTTATTTTTACATTGTGTTTCAAATATAGGCAAAAGAGCTCTGGTGCAGAGGGTGAACGTTTGAAGGAAGCTACTAACATCAACAAATCTCTTTCTACACTAGGGTATGTTTACATTTAGTCCTTAAATGTTGTGCAGTTGAAATATCTTCAGTCACCCTTAGTTTTAAGTTCCTGTGAAATTCGAGTTGAGACCAAATATTCGCTGATACACAGACTTGTGATAATGAATCTGGTGAATGTATCCAATGGGAGGTCACTTCATGTTCCTTACAGGGATTCCAAGCTTACCTTTTTGCTTCAGGTATATGATACTACCTTACAATCATCAAGAAAGTTTTTTAGGCTTTAAAGATGTTTGTTGCATAAGTGGCTTCATGATTTTTAGTGCCAGTCCGTGTAAGTCAGGCATGTGTCCTTATGTCTACTCACAGAATAGTAAAGGTGCTGCAAGTATCCTTATTTCAATGCAGTGTTAGTGAATTAGATTTGGATTGCTCTATTGACCTTCTGTTGATTTCCTGTCATGATGGTCAAGTGCAATAATAAACTTTTATTTCTTTTCCCATGAATCCTAAAGTCTGAAAATACTGAGAGAATTAAAAAATCTTCACCTTAAGCTCACTGATTGATCTGAAAACTGAACTCATTCTTCTTTTTCCTTTTCAATTATTTTCAATATTCTAGAGGCATGTCTTGATCTCTAACTGGCATTATGCAGGATTCACTGGGAGGAAATGCCAAGACAATCATCATTGCAAATATTAGTCCCTCCAGTAGGTTAGTGCTTCTCTGGCTGAATTATTATGTAAATCCTGTACGCGTAGGATATTTTTCACTAGTCCTTCTGGCATCTTTATCAGATGGTTATAAAAAATGAAAGTGAAGTTATTAAATATGTCCTCCACTACATTTAATTTCATTTGCTGTGTAAATTCATGTACAATTCACTATGCCCTTGCAGCTGCTCGCTTGAGACCCTGAGCACATTGAAGTTTGCCCAACGTGCCAAATTTATTAAAAATCATGTAAGTAGCTTTTCTTTGTCAAATATTTTAGACATCTCACCTAATTTTATACTGATGGAACAAAATGCAATCTCTCGTAGCTTTTATTACTTGGTACATCCTTTGCAGAAGAAAAATAAAATCCATCTCTTTGATATTTGGCATGAGCTCTCAGTCTCTTGCATTTCACTAATGCTATATTCCTCTAACTGTTTATTCAACAATCAATGATTTATGCTTTAAATATTCATCTTTATACTTTCCTATAATTAAGTATTGATAGTGTAATTTGTAAAGCTGATATTCTTTTATTTATTATTGTGTTGTCACCTTACTAGGCTATTGTAAACGAAGATGCTTCTGGTGATGTGCTGGCTCTGAGGCTTGAGAACCAAAACCTCAAGGTAAAGACAAAAACTTACGTTCCAGCATGGATTACAAATCATTTTCACACACACAGACATGGAAGTTAAGCTATTATGCACCACCCATTTGATAGTGCTATTATACTTTTTCGCGATGCCTAAGGCTTCTCTATCTTCTTTTACCTATTATTTCCTGTTGAGTCTTTTCATAATTTGTACTGTAGAACTTTTGCATTCAATAATTATTTTGAATGGAGTTTTGCCTTTCCATTTTCTTTTTGTACATTGATATTGACGCTGATGACCTGATTGAAACTTAGTAAGTCACACTACTAGTGCTTGCATCCATTTTTTACAGGATTCAGTTATTGCATTTCTTCTTAGTTTCCCTATCATTTGAAGTTTTTGGTTGTTAATAAGTTTGGCGAATGCCATTTCCAGAGAGAAGTATCTCGCTTGAGGAGCCTAGTCAATGGAGGCGCTGAAAGCCACGATGGAGATGTTTTATCAATGATGTTTCCAGGATCTCCAGGAACCTTTAAATGGGAAGGACATCAAGGATTTTCCAGTCCAATTATATCAGAGAAAAAGACATCACGTGTATGTGAAATTTCTCCACCTATGAGAAAGTGTTTTGCATGATTTCTAGGTTCTAGCTTAATTTTCTTCTCTTTAGCTTCAGAAAAAAGAATACGAAGTTGCCCTCGTTGGAGCTCTTCGGAGGGAAAAGGATAAAGACTCTGCGTTGCAAGCTTTGACAGCTGAAAATCAGGCAGTGCTGCAGCTGGTAATAGCAAATCCGATCACATTGTTTTCAGTTAATTTTCTGAAATAAATTTGATACGAATGCCAAATTGGTCTCTTACATATATACGGGAAAGTATGAATGATTGAGTAAACTAAATGCATGCAAATGAAGAAGATTTAATAGCTCAGAATCTAAAGAAACTGCTAATGCTTTTGTTGACATGACTCCATACTTCCCTAAGAATTTTGTTCCCAAAGACATAACCAGTAGAAGGTTTCATTTGAGGCTTTATTTGTGTGAGGGATTTTGACATGCCAATCTCATTGATATGCTTATTCAAAAACAAGCAAACTGCTTTTGTTGTTTGTCTGAAATACAATGTTGGCAAATAGATTTCTCTTGTGCTGATGGAATCACCATTAAAATGAGGTGTTGCATTATTTTAATTTTTTACAATATAGCAGTCTGATGAGCCAAAATCTTTAGCACCTGTCAAAGTAGTTTTAGGGATGACCAAAGATTAGAAAGGCAAAGAGAAATTTCTCGCAGAAAACATCACAGTTTTTTATGGATGGTATATGGAAATCTCAATTGAAAATTTTCATTTGTTTTATTGGGAATCCATTGCAGCATCAGTTTTCACTTCATTTGCTCTTCCTGAGTAGTACTTAGTACACAATTTTGCCCGTTTCTTAATCTCTGATGTTTAATATGAGCATGTCCCTGAGGTGTTTAACTTGTTCGGGATTAATTATTTGCTGGACCAGATTAGGATAGGCATTCGACAAGGTAAATGAAAAATCTCTTACATGCTTTCTGGAATCAATTTGAAAAGATGAGTTTCTTGTACATTATTAGGCCAAACAAAGAGAAGATGAGATTCAAGGTTTGAAGATGCGACTGAGATTTCGTGAATCAAGTATAAAGAGACTCGAATCTATTGCTTCTGGAAAGATCTCTGCTGAGACTCACTTGATTAAAGAAAGAGAGGAGCATTTAAAGGAAATAGAGGTATTGCGTGCTCAGGTAGACCGTAATCAGGAGGTAACAAGATTCGCGATGGAGAATTTACGTCTGAAGGAAGAGATCAGAAGGCAAGCTTTTATATTTGTTCCTTCCATCTCTTTTGACAAATTATATTCAGCTACTTAGGATTTCTCGTTTGACTGCAATATTCACCATCCAGAATCCATTGATTTTTTAAAAAGTTGATTAGCAGTGACAAACCAAGTTTGACAGCTACGTGGCATGCTGTATCTTACTAAAATTTGACTGGAAGTGGAATTAATTTCTCCTTTCTCCTTGCTTTCTTCTCTGTTTCCTTTTGCCTTCTAGCTACATGCATCCATTTGTGGATTAATTTATGAAGTTGTTGGTTTCATTGGCTAATTAGATTTATTTATGAATATGCATATTCAGACTAAAGTTATATTGTGAGGAAGGCGAGCGGGAAAGACTTAATGAACAGATAATGATATTACATGACCAGGTAATATTTTATCTTACCTGCAATTGTTTTGTCAATGCTCCCGTTGCAAATTAATCTGATATACTAGAAACTGAAGTCAATACATATATCATGTTGTTCATCAATTCCCACCATAGATTCAGTTTTGAACATTTCTGTGCTCTGCAGTTGCTAGAAGCTCTTGATTGGAAACTCATGCATGAGTCAAATTGTGGAAACATTCAGGTGTGCTCGTCTTCTCTATATTTTTGGCTAGTAAAATTCAATGAAGATGTAATTTCTGAAACTAAAAGATGCTTCTTTTTGACATCACAGAAAGAAATCAACGATCTGGCAGTGAGCACTCTGCATGATAGTAATTTTCTGAGTTCAAATCAGGTATGGAGAAAAAAGAAAAGTTTGCCTCTGTCATGTATCTTTTATCTCTCTGCAGACAGTGGAGTGTTGTTCAAAACAATGCTGAATATAGGGATCACATTAATTTTCATCAATCTGTTTTAGGCATAAAGATCATGATAATCATAGATACCACACTATTCATTCTGCAATAATGTGTAGGGCATTGATTTGAGGTCAAAACTGCACTATTTGGTGATTTGATGTCTAGACAGTTAATACTTTCTATTCTCTATCCATCTCTAGCACAGTTAATCAGGTCTTCAAATTACCTCCATAGCATTGAAGTCACAGTTGGACATGAAATATTTGCTTACATGTGAGTTTTCTACTGCAGGCAACTACATCACCCTGGCGGACATCTATAAATGAGGAGAATGAGTTCCTCCGTATGCAGGTATATGTTATGATTCATGTGATGTTATCTTTTCTTGTTCATAAAGAGTTTGCCTAGTACGTAGTCTGATGTGTGTGGATCAATTTTCCAATTCTTTCAGGCCATTCAAAATCAATCAGAGCTGGATTCACTTCACAAAAAACTTGACTTCTTAGTTGATGAGAAAGAAAAGTTGGAAAGGTAATGATATCGCAGCTTTCACTATCATCTCACTCAACAATGTTCATATGTGCGAGGTCGAAAATTTGAAGACTTTCAGATGTCAAAAGAAAAATGAAGCATTCTTTCTAATAAAGGACTCAATTTCCTGAATAGTTTCGCTAAACTTTTGAAAGAATTTGTAGGCATGTTAACAACTTGACAAAAGAGCTTGAGGCTGAGAGAATGTCAAAAGAAGCCACAGCCGAAGACACACAGAAGGAACAAAGAAAAGTACCTCCTTTCATGAATATCGGCATAAGTGATCAAACAGAACTTAAAACTATGGTTGACGCCATTGCTGTTGCCAGTGAAAGAGAGGCAGAAGCACATGAAATGGCAATTTTCTTGTCCAAAGAAAACGACGAAATGAGGATGAAACTCAAGGTCTTAATTGAGGATAATAATAAACTGATTGATTTGTATGAAAGGGCAGTTGCTGAAAACCGTACAACAAAGAACCTGGATAGCTCTGAAAGTCCTCGGAAGGTAGTAGATACCACTGAAGATCACGTTGGTGGAGTAGCTGAAGGCATGGAACTAGAGATGGGAACAGAAGTTGAGAAGCTAAAATGTCAACTTACAGAAATGCATGAAGAAAATGACAAGTTATTGAGTCTATACGAGAAGGCCATGCAAGAGAGAGATGAGTTGAAAAAAGTAATTGCTTCTGTTCAATGCAAGAACGCAGATGATGAAGAAAATTTGAGCTGCCCTGAAAAGCTTGTTGAAGTTGATGGAGGCCAAGGCCTTAGTTTTGGTGAAGCTTCTGTTTGCTTTGAGAATGAAATGAATTCCATTGGCCTCAATGTACAGAATGGCAGCACAGACATTAGTTCAGAACCTTGCTTGGGGGATGTACATGTGCAGAACGATTTCAGCCAATGTCCGATAGATTCACAAACGGGCAATGTTTCTGGCTCAAATGATGAGGATATGAAGTCACTCGAAGAACTTGCAAAGAGTTTTGTGCTGTTAATTGAACAAAACACAATGGAAATAGACGAGTCAAAGGAACACGATGAACAAGAAGAAGGTGACCATGATGTTCATATGAATATTATGAATTCTTCAGAGGGAACTAATTTGGAGATGCAGGAAAACCCACCAATTACGATCCCTTTGCATGTGTGTGAAGATCTGAAATTAATGAGAGAAAAGCTTGTTGAAGCACAAAATAAGCTTTCATATTCTGCTGAAACAGTAAGCATTTTTGGTTCATTTGAAAGAGCAATGGTTGAGGTTGATGAGCTTTCAGGAAAGATCCACAAACTAGAGGGCAATATTCAATCGAAACAGCAGGAGTGTGAATGCCTCAAAGCACTTTCTTCAGAACTATGGGGGAGAAAAGATCTGGCCAACAAGAAGCTATCGGCCCTAAGACACTCTCTGAAAAACTTTTCTTCTTCACTAAGTTACTTTGCACAACGTGAGGCTCTAGCACGATCAAAGCTGAATGTTACTTCTCAACATCTAAGCAAAAGGAAAGAGGAGTTAACTCGTCTTAAGTTGTCCAGGGATGAGCTGATGGATACTTCTTTGAAGACCAAACAAACTGAAACTGAATTGAGAACCATCATAGATAACTTGAGATCAAAAATGGAGGAGGAAAATCAGAAACTGGAAAGTGAGAGAGTTCTCTTTGCAATAGACAATGTTGAGAAGCCAGCAAGTGATATCATCTCACAGAAGAGTTGGCTAGTGAGTGGGAAAGCCACTGCTTTGCTCGAATCCGAGGAAAAGAAAACTAAGCTTCAATATCAAATAAAACTGAATAGGGAAAGGCTTGGAGACATGAAGAAGGAAACCGAAGCTATGACCATGAAATTGCGCAAGTTGGAGAGTCAGATTCAAGTGCTTGAAGGGGAAGTGGAGAAAGAGATGGTATCCATTGAAGAAATGAATCTCAAGATTCAAAGGATTGTCCAAGAGAAAGCAATGCTTCTAGAAGTTCAAGAAAACGGAAAGGATGAATTCGAGAACATGATTATTGACTATCATCAAAGCTTGTTTGATGCTGAGTTGAAGGAAGAGGAGGTGAAGATCATGCAAGAGGAAATGCTGATTGAAGTCGGAAAAATAGAGTGTTTAAAGAGAGCAAAAGACGAAGCTACAAGGAGAAAGATGCAGTTGCTTGAAGCTGTGTCATGCAACACATGCTTTGTGTCAGATAAGGTGGAAGAAGATCTTCATAGTCTAAGAACATCTGTTGTGGAGTTGAACTCTCTCATTCAACATTGTGGTTCCATGCAGTTTTAACTCTAATTCTTTCTACAATTTGATTTGTATAAATCACCTTCTCCTTTGTTTCAATCCCATCAAACTTGTTATGTGCAAATATGTAGTTCTTTCTACATTGCTAAGTCATCAATGAAATATGCTATTTCTTCATCATTGAATTTCAGTTGAATTTCGGTTATAAGTAACTTAGGGGAGCCCCATCAATTAATTCCATTGTTTTAAGAATAATATTAAGATATTATCAAAATATATTAAAATGTTATTAACTTTGTTGAATTGACCGTATTATAGAGACAATCCACTATTCTCAATCCATTCTTACTGAGAAATGCTTAGCCTTCGCAATAACACAGACTCAAAGTTTATTATTATAACATTCAATATAGCAATCTGAAAATACTCTAAAAATTATGAATGCAGATGTCTTTATACATGAACCCACTAAAATAAACAGTAAAATTTTGGAGGACCAAAAATGCATTTTACATAGAATTTGAAATTAATATATAATTTATGCCTTATTAAGGAAAATATTGAAGCCATTTATTCAAAATCTTGACATAGTTTTATTGTGCAACAGTTATATGTTATGGCTAGAGTAATTATTCTGGATAAAAAAAAAACCAATTAGATGAAAATTCAAACTTCATATAAATTTAAGAAAATAAATAAAGAAAAAGGAAAATTTCGAAATTCAAACCAAGGTCAAAGTATTTTTCATATTATAGTTCATACACGTGCCACTTTATTAAGTAGGGGTAGAGGTTCAAAATGCAAATGAGTTACCAAAACGACAATCCCGTATCTAGGTATTTTGTCTACAATAATTAAAATTATAGAACTTTGACAATAGTTTAAAACAATAATTTAAAACAAACGTCAAAATTACATATTCTTATGCAATATGTGTTGGATATGTGTGTTGGGTACTTGAAAACGATGAGGTAAGAGTTTCACTCTTTTTCTGTAAGATGACGTATTCAGTGCTTTACGATTTATGAAAAACGTTTTTCAAATACAAAGACTTACGAACTTAAAGATCACAGCACAATAAATTCAGAAGTTTTCCAACGAACGAAAATGACATGAGAAAGTTTTTAGGACAAGAAAAAAAGAGCACTACAAATGCTAGAATAATATGAATTCAAGTTGTAATAGAGTGAATGAAACAATAAAATGTGGGGGTCAATTTATAAAAGTTGAAGATGTATTATATATTTTCATAATATTTACCTTTTAATTTGAAATGAAGTCTTTTCATAATTAAACACAATTTAGTTTGATTTAATATTTTTTCATGATTACACCTTTTGCTATGAAATAGTGTGTCTCACAATGTTGAGGATTTGTTGCATCCCTCTAATTTGGATTGTATCAATTTAATTCAAACACTAACTTTTCCAAACTAATTTCCAACCTATTTCACCCCAAAATTAAACTTCAAAAGACAGATATATCCTCAATAGTAAAGGACGCACAAGATGCCCATGATAAAAATTGATTAGAAAAAGAACATTCGGTGATCTCAGATGCTAAATTGCAATTCTTATAAAATTGAGATGATTATGCAAGTTAAATAAACGACGTATCAATAGTAACTTCTCATATTTTTAGATCTTTAGATTCGATAAGAGAAAATTAGGGTTCCAAACCTTTCTCTAATAATAAGTTTAGCTCTTCTCTGCTTAGGGATGACAGTGGGGTGGGAAATCCCCGTTCCCCGCGGGGATCCGCCGCGAACGTCGCGGGGATTCCCCGAAATATACCCCCATGGGGGCGGGGAGGGGGGCAATTTTCTCCCCGACTAGTGCGGTGGGGTGGGGCGGGGCGGGGATTATACTCCCCACCCCGTTCCACGCTGGGCCCCGTCAATTTATATATATATTTAATATATTTTAATTAAATTATTATAAAATATATATTATATTTTTATATATACATCAATAATACAAAACCCTCGTTTCTCATCCCCTTCTAAATGCATTAAAGTATTGAAAAAATCAATGAAAATGTAATAATATAATTTATTATTGTACTTTTATGATAGTATGATTAAATAATATTTTATCTTTTATGCGAATTGAGCCATTTTTTTGTGATTTTGTTGACTTTTTAGTTATATGTAATTTTTTGGTGATTTTATTGACATTTTAATTATATATAATTATGTGGATTACTTTTATATATTAAAATTTTATTTTTTTCAATACATTAAAAAAATTAAATAAAAAAACATTTTGTGGGGGCGGGGAATCCCCGTGGGGGACAGGGATCCGCGCGGGGCGGGTATGGGGAATTTTTTTTTCCCACGAAGTTGGTGGGGACGGGGATGGAGATTGCTTCCCCGGCCTCGCCCCGTTCCATTGCCATCCCTATTTCTGCTGCTGCCTACGTAGATAAAAGAGGGCTACGAAAGGAGGCTACTATAAAATAGATACTCCGAAGAAGGTTTTGGGATAGAGGGGCATGCGAGAAGCATTATTAAAATTAAGAGAATATAAAAACATGTGTGAGGCGATGTTACAGATAATTTTTGTGAAATAAATCATTTTTACTCGTGGAAATATCTCCGTTTACCCATTTTTATATGTCAAGAAACTTGTTTACCCATTTTTATAAGAATTTAATTTTTTACCCATTTTGAGGCCGAAATGTCAATAATGCCCTCAACTTAAGTTTATATTTACATAAAGTGGAAATACTTCTGATATTATATATCAGCATATTGTGAACACGATATCAACATATCGTGAACACAATATTATATTTTGTGTTCATGATATGTTGAACTTTTCTGCATATCGTGAACATGATATTATTTTCCGTGTTCACGACATGTGAACTTTTTTGCATTTTGTGAACACAATATTATATTCCGTGTTCACGACATGTTGAACCTTGCTGCATTTCGTAAACACGATATTATATTCCGTGTTCACGACATGTTCACCTTATTTGAAAAGTTAACACGAGTAGATTTTCTGGACACAAGTAGAGTTTCTGGACACGAGTAGAGTTTCGTGGACTCTTTTCTTATGTAAATATAACTAAAATTGAGGGTATTTTTGAGATTTCACTGCCAAAATTGGGTAAAAATGTTATTTCTTAAAAAAATGGATAGATAAGTTCCTTGACTTATGAAAATGAGTATTTTGGAAATCCTCCCTTTTTACTCACTACTTAAACATACTTCACAAATTTACTTAAAACATATTTTTTACCCATAAATCAATTTTTTCAATTAAGGTTTGTTAAATTTGAATCTAATAATTTAATTTGGGAGGAACTAAGGGCACCACTCCCATTTCCAAGGGCACCACATCTTCTAAGGACACCACACAATATTTTAAACTTGTTTAAAATTTTACTAAGAGCACCACATTCATTACCAACAATACCCTTACTCAATTTTGCAAAAGGGAAAAAAAAAAAAAAAAACAAAAGAATTGCAGAAAGAAACGAGAGAGAAGTGGAGAGAAAGAAGGAAGAAAATTTCCAAAGGTTCGGTTGATTAATCCGTTGGTGAAGATATCATTTCGGTTGATTCGTCCGAAGCTCGACAAAAAATGGAACCAACTCATCCAACTCCAACAACTAGATCAATACTCTTCAAAGGTTAGTTCATTTGAAAATGTTGTTTGAAATTTGAAATTTGCATATTTGTGAGTTGATTTTGGTAGAAATTGATGCAGTACATTAGCTTTTGTTATGGGTTTAGGGTTTAATTCTTTAATTTGCTGAAATTGTATGCAAAAACGAATGAATTCGGGCCAATTTGGGCGATTTTAGGCTGAGGAAGACGAACAGCCGCGCGGCACTGGTTGGCCGAACGCGCCATGCGATGGTCGGTCATCTCGGCCGAACGCGCAGCGCGAGGGTCGGTCGCCTCGGCCGAGTGTGTTATGTGTCGTTCGGCCGATCGTGCCGAACGAGAATCCTGCAGTTATGCGCGCTCGGCTGGGCTGGCCGAACAGATATATGCGCGCTCGGCTGGGCTGGCCGAACACTTATGCGCGCGCGGCCCGTCTGGCCGAGCACTTATGCGCGCGCGCGGCCTGTCTGGCCGAACAGATGATTTATGCCTTGTCCATTTATTTTGATTGTTGTGTTAATTATTCTTCTTTGTAATTCAGGAATTACATATTGGAGGAGGAACAGACCCACTGCTTCGGAAAGGAGGCGTCGAGAAATTCTACGTGGCGAAGGTTCGGGCACGCAAGAAGCGGCGGTACCCATGCCGTTTGCTTATGAGGAGCCTCCACAGGATATTGAGGAACTCCTCAGCAAAATCAATCTCAAGATATTGAGGATCTACTTCGTCCGAATCCGTTGCTTGTCGAATATCAAGTGGGTTCGAAAGGTTTCGATTATCATCGTTTTGCATATGTTCCTGTTATAAACGAGTAAAGAACATCATAAGAATATAAAAAATTGAAATTGAAATTTTTTATGTGTCAAAAAACGCCACTGTTCGGCCAGGGTGACCGAATGTGCTTCAAAACGTTCGGCCAATCCTGCCGAACGTGCTTCATAATGTTCGGCCGGTCCTGCCGAACGGTTGTTCGGTACGCACAGACTCGTTCGGCCGACTCGGCCGAAATCGCCCTGAAAGGTTCGGCCAGCACGACCGAACTTCCTATAGATTGTTCGGTCTGTGTTGGCCGAACGGATACCTTCTGCGCGAATTTTCAAATTCAAAAAAACGAAACTTTTTTGCTATCTACATTTATGCAAACACTTACATTGTTTGTACCGATTGAATCTTCACTAGCCATTGATTATATCTTCACTTAATGATGGGGAAAATGATAAAATTTGTGAGAGTTTTGTTCTCAAATTTTCCAAAAAAATTTTCGTAAGTGTTGTTAATGGAGAAGAAGGTTGAAGAGAAGAAGAAGAGGGAGTGTGGTGCCCTTAGTATACTACATATCAAATTTAATTATTTGTGTGGTGCCCTTAGTAGTTGATATTTTCATTAAGGGTATTTTAGTCTTTTCATACAAAATTAATTTATAACTTAAAATTGTGTGGTGCTCTAGGAAGTTGGTGTGGTGCCTTTAGTTCTGGCCTTTAATTTTGCGTTTTCCAAAATGACCCTAAAAATTATGAAATTATCAAAATAAACCCCAATTTAAACCTGAAAATTCGTCGGAAACTACAATTTGTGAATTTCATGTTATAGTGTGTCACAAAATAAAATTTAAATTACAAAGATTAGAAAAAAGAAAACACAAATTGATTTAAATATTTATTGCTCTCGGTAATTATCACAAACTATAATATAGTTTCATATAAAAAAAATAAAAATAGACAACGAGATTGCGGTGGATAGGAAGAATCCGATCGAGGGCGGTGGCGGTGGTGGTGGTGCATTTCGAAGAAAAGCATTTGAAAGCATATATGCGTATAGTGGGTCCCATTTCTGGTCTGGTAGGCGTCCAACAAATAAAGACCCTTCTTTTATCTCATTCGCTCTCCGCCTATACATACACCCTTTCTGTATCTATACATCTCATCTCCTTCCAAACTATATACCTATTTTGACTTCTTGAGATCATTCTGATCCCGATTCCTGCTATTCTCCGATTAACCCTATCAAGCATCCGATTTATAAACATCTAAATTTTCCCCAAATTCGCCGACTTGTTTTTGGTTGCAGCTCCTTTGATTCGTCTTCGTCTTTTCCTTGTAGCCCTCAATAATTGGTTCCGATTTGCTCCTTTGTGTCGCCGATTTTTTGGATTTGGTTGAAGGGTTTTACGAGAGAGGAAAGAAGAAATGTTTAACGGAATGATGGACCCAGAAATGATAAGGATGGCTCAGGAGCAGATGAGTCGCATGTCGCCTGCTGACTTGGCAAGAATTCAGCAGCAGGTGCTTTTGCGGTTTAATTAGTGTCCGATTCTTTGAATTTCCATGTCTATGTATGTCTGTAGTTTCTGTGTTTTGCTTTTGGATTTTGTGAATCTTCTCTGCAAACAGATTGGGAATTGTAGCTTTTGAGGATTGATTGTAAGTTTAACCTTTGATGGAGAATCTAATATAATTTGGGGATTCTCTTGTGGGATTTTATTTTGGAATTCACTGGCACGTGAAATGGTATTACTATGATAAATAACCTCTGTTGATCATCTTTGCTGTTGTTGTTTCTGTTGTCATTGTGGGGATGGGGAGTGGGAGAGGTGGGGTTTAGACAATGGAGGTGTACCATTTAGGATTTTGGTTTTTATATTTATTTAAATTCATTAGGAATTTGGTTGTTATATTTTGTCACCAGTTTTTTCTACTGCTTGACCAGGGGAAAAGAGTAATGTGGTTTGCTCTTTCTCTTTTTACATTTTGTACGTTGGACTGAGTTTGAAATAACTTATATTTTGACTTAAGGTGTTTGCAACTCAATTTTATCTCAGATGATGTCAAATCCTGAGTTGATCAGGATGGCTACTCAAGGCATGCAAAACTTGAGGACAGAAGATTTTAAGCAAGCTGCCGAGCAGTTGAAGCATACTCGTCCTGAGGAGATGGCTGAGATTGGTGAGAAGATGGCAAAAGCTTCACCTGAGGAAATAGCTGCCATGCGTGCCCGGATGGACGCACAGGTGTCATATGCAGTTAATGCTGCTGAGATGCTGAAAAAAGAGGTAACTAATCAATCTGATGACTTGATTTCAGATTGGCAAAGCTTCCTTTTCTAGTATTTTTATTCTTACATTCTATTGAATAACCTATTGATTTTAGCTTCAACCTGTCTTACATTTGTTGGTTCTGATGTTTACTGTCCGCTTGGAATCTTTAGTTTTCTCTTTCTCCTTCTTTTCTGCTTCTTAATGTTGTTGGTCTGCGTACAAACTTCTAAGATGAGGTTGGACATATTTTGGTCTGACAAGATGTCCTGAACAATTGAAGTTTGCCATCTTTTTATGTTTCATCATTTTCTTGAAGCTTCATGTCTATTACTTTTAGACGTTGCTGGCTACATTTTTGCTCAAGACTCTAACCTTCTAGTATCTGCTGGTTCTGCAATTTTTTGCTCTTAAAACTCTTGTCCAGGAGCAGTAAAGTCATATATACATAGCTTGTGCACATTCCACATTATGTTATATTGTTAATAGAAGCACTTGCATAGGGGTTCTTGGGTTGGAGTGCTTAAGCTATAGAAGTTTAAGTTTCAGATAATCTCAATATCACAGAATAGTCCAAATTTAAAATTTTCCGGTGAAATGTGAAATAATTTCAATTATGAGATATGGGATCATGATTTTAAATGAACAGAAAAGGACAGAAACCTTGATGATCAAAGGGTAAATCATTTTAACGCATCAATCTTGTTTAGATGAACCCTGCTTCCTTTTACTATGGAAAAATATTTTGATTAATCAGTTCGTTCATTAAAACATGCCATGTGTGGTGAGTTGACTATACTTTTATCTTCCCAAGTCAAACAAATGCCTCGAGTCTTCGGAATCAAATATTGGTGCAGCCAGAGTTCCTAGGTCTGAAGCTGGCGTTGGCAATTTGTTCCAGGCATAGAACACAATCTCATTCTTGCCTGGGTGGAGATGTGCCAGCCTTGTGACTAAGACACCATAGTATTTAGTCATGTCTTGTAGAACATTGCATACTCCTTCACTTAACTAAAAATTAAAGCATGTGGATATACCTGTAAATAGGAATATTGATTCTGTAAACTTGAATTAGAAAGCATTTGCTTGCAAAATATTCTAAATTTATTTTGCTGGCATGCTTGATGGACTTAATTTCTTATCTGATGCCAGGGAAATGAACTTCACAGTCGGGGGAAGTACAAAATGGCATTGGACAAATATATGCTTGTAAGTTCCTCTTTTGAGCTTGTTTTCCTCTTTATGTTGCATGAGGGTTTTCTTTTTGGTGCCTTTTCTCCTTGATTTGCACCATTCAGTTTCTCTAATTCTTGTTTCTTGTTTTGTGATACTAGGCAAAGAAAAATCTTAAAGATGTTCCCACATCGAAAGGCAGGAATCTCCTTTTAGCATGTTCTCTCAATATGATGTCGTGTTACTTGAAGACCAAGGAGTATGATGAGTGTGTCAGAGAAGGAACAGAGGTATACATACCTCTCTCTCTCCCCTCCTCCCCCCCCCCCCCCGTCTGGTCAAGAAATTATTTATTTTCTAAATAGGCAGCCAACCTTGGTGCCTCACTCAACTTCTTTTGTTTTGTTCTTCATCAACGTTTGGACGCTTTGAGGGTGAAATAATATGCACATGTGAATTATCTGCCATGAGATGTACTTCCAAAAGGGAATTGGACTCCTCTTACAAAACAAGTCCATGTTTGCTATGTGATATATGGTGCTTGCTGATAAAATTCTTGTTAGACTTTTAATATTTATATATTAATTTACAATCTATATATTTATTATAATGTGCATTGACAACCATGAACCATGAATATTAAATTAACAATAATAAGTGCTGCAAAACCTGTGATCTTGTGTAGGTTTTGGCATATGATGCAGAGAATGTGAAAGCCCTGTACCGAAGGGGCCAAGCATACAAGGAACTGGAGCAACTAGGAGTGAGTAACTATTTCATATTGTTTGCAGAATTTTGTTCTTAAGCTTGTATTATTAATTCACTATGGAAGTTCCCTTTGCTCATGTTTCTTTGCATTGACAAATTCTCAGGATGCAGTGTCTGACTTGAGTAAAGCCCATGAAGTTTCTCCTGATGATGAGACTATTGCAGATGTGTTAAGGTAAAATGAATTTCTGTGTCAACTGTCAATTCATCAAAGGCTGACTTTTACCTCCTTTTTGGTCAAGTTCTATACTCATTTTGGTTTTGTCTTTGTTGCATGTTGAGTTTATCTTTTGGATATCAAATAAGGTCTATTTACTTATATATGTAGGGATGCTGAGGAAAGACTGATAAAAGAAGGAGGTAGAAGTTCTTCAAGAGGTGTGCTGTGCTTCTACTTTCATTATTTGTGTTCTGAATGTTCTTTGGATCAATCTGAATTCTTATATTAATTTTCTATTTTTTCTTAGGGCTGGTTATTGAAGAAATAAGTGAAGAAGCCACTGAATCATCTGATAACCGCGAGAATTTAACACCAGAATATTCTGTTTTATCACCGCAAGAATCTAACACAACTCAGTATGCTAACCATAGGGAGCCAGAGTTGACGAATACTGACTTTTTTAAGGGTCTAAAAGATGACCCAGAATCAATCAGGTTAGTTGCTATTGGATGAGAAACTTATCATTCCTTTACATGATGAACAAGACGTAAAACATTGATTTTTTTTGCTATATGAATGATTTTCCAAATCTTTGTTAACATCTACTTACTTCTTTATGATTAATGCCTGGCGGGCTTAAATGCCAACTTGATTGAAAGCTAAGAATGTTTTCTATTTGTTATTTTGGTGTAGATCCTTCCAGGACTTCATTTCTCGCACTGATCCTCAAACATTGTCGGCAATGAGTGGTGGAAAAGTTGAAGGTATGTCTCCCGATATGTTAAAGACGGCCTCAAATCTCATTGGGAAGATGTCACCTGAAGAACTTAATAAAATGTTCCGATTAGCTTCCTCTTTCCAAGGACAAAATCCATTTCCTCAAGGTGGTTCTAGTCTCAATCCCGGATCAATTCCATCGGACTTATCACCTGACATGCTTAAGACTGCATCTGAGATGATGGGAAAAATGTCACCTGATGATCTTCAAAAGATGTTTGAGATGGCGTCCTCTTTGAAAGGGAATGATGCAGCAACATCATCATCATCATCATCGGCAGGTCCTGGGTCAGTTCCACCGAATATGACTCCTGACATGCTTAAGATGGCTACAGATATGATGGGTAAGATGTCACCTGAAGAACGTAAGAAAATGTTTGAAATGGCTTCGTCCATGAGAGGACAGGAAGGATTACATTCAGCTGCAGCTTCATATTCTAATGGATTAAGATCAGGTGAACTTAGAAATCAAGAAAATAGCAGAGATGTCAGTGAAAGTAGTTCCTCTCAGACTTTCAATTCAAGTTCTCCTCAATCAGGCCTCCTAAATCCCAATGCAGATCTACAAGAGCAAATGAGAAACCAAATGAAAGATCCAGCTATGCGCCAGGTTTGTTGCTTGATATCTGCACATGTTTTTTTTTTGTTCTTTTTTGCAATTTCAGTTGCCCATTTTCTTAAGCTTCAGTTGTCTGCTATAAACTTAATTTTGCAGAAATTGTTTCAAATTGTTTCTTTTTAAATTGCAGAAATCAAATTGTTTCTTTTTTAAAAAGATTTTTTCCTGTTCCAATATCCTTGGACAATAAGAAACCTTGAGGTTGTTGAAGCCACTTATAGAAAAACCCAGTTATTTTTTGAAATTACAAATTTACCTTGAAATTCTTAGGTGTTGTGTCAGCTGTTAGTGGAAATTGCGGATATCATAAAAAGTGTTAAAATCGAAGTGTGCTTCTGCATTTGTGTTCATGGAAAGTGTTGAGCAATGATTCTATTCATAATGTTTTATATTTTTCAAGAGTAGCATAAAACAATCAATTGGAAAACGCAAACTGTTTCTGAAAATTTTTAGAGATAAAGAATTATAACTTCAGAGAGATTTGAATTTAGAAAACAAACAATTTCTTTTTAACAAAAAAGTAAATATATACATATTTGTTGATGTTTATATTGATTTGAGGACAAAGTTTTCTCTTCACTTCCTTAAAAAAAAAAAAAAAAAATTGCATTCCATCATTTTTTTTCTTAAAGTGTAATTTTGACCCTTCCTAAATACTGCTATTGTGGATTATGAACTTCTGTTAATGGTGGGGTGTCTGTAACCTAGAAACAATTGATGTTTTTTTCTTGTTAAATTAGTTTAACATCAATGTAGTATTTATAATTGGCCTTCTCAATAATTAAATCGTCTAATTAGACAACCTTGAATTAGACCATTGGTGGAACTGGAATTCTGAGACAGAAAATGTGTTGTAGAGATTCTACTCCAGAATCCTGATTATATTGTGCTTTTCTGAAATTGGCAGATGTTCACGTCAATGATAAAAAATATGAGCCCTGAAACAATGGCTAATATGAGTGAACAATTTGGGTTCAAGCTTTCACGAGAAGATGCAGAGAAAGCTCAACAGGCCATGTCATCTTTGTCTCCTGAGTCGTTGGACACAATGGTGAGTATGCAAAACCGATCCAATAACTTGCCCTTATTTGGGTGCCCTCTCATTCATTTCCTTTCATTCATAACATGGTGGTATTAATCTGTCATTTAGAAACGTACTATCAAACACGTCAGAATTATTTGCTCGACAACTTGTTTTCTTTCTTCCCTGATCTTGGATGAAATGATTGTGTAGATGAAATGGGCGGACAGAGTTCAACGTGGTGTAGAAGGTGCTAGGAAGACGAAGAACTGGCTTTTTGGAAGGCCTGGAATGATCTTGGCAGTATTAATGCTCCTTTTAGCAGTCATCCTTCAATGGTTTGGCTTCATTGGTAAGTAGATAGATCATAGATGAGATGAGTTAATGAGCTCGATTTGATCCCTAAGCAACAGAGGGATTCTTCTATAAATTCCGAAGCAGGGGTAGTGGAAGCAAAGTTTAACGTTACGATTAATGAATGTCTTAGCCAGTTGATGGAAGAAGACATGCTTTTTGTACTTATTTTTGTTTCGGTTGATAATTAACTGTGATGTTAGATAGAGCAACCCTTGTTCAATTTATTTCTTATAGTATGTTTTATGAGGAGATTACTATATATGTATCGGGTTGTATTGAACAGTGTCCAATGAACATAGTTTCTTTCTCTCTCTGCTATTGAAAATCTTTGTAGTTTATTTGTAGATTACTACCCTATTTCAATAAATCAATAAAAGCACCCAAATTGTCATTTTTAATAAAATTCCATGTATTACAAATTGCCCTTTAAAAATCTAATAAATCTTGAATAAAATGTGAAAATATTATTCACTAAAAACCTATTTTATTACCATGTCATTTCATTTTATATAAATCAAAATTATTCTCCAAATTATTATAATTCTCACTCAAAATTATATCATTATATTAGTTTTATTTTCCAAAATATTTATTTTTATAAATCATGTATACGAGATCTATATTAATATAATAACACAATTACACCCATTTTCAATCTTTTCTCGTAGTATAATGTATAGTCTACCATATATAAACTCTTCACAGTATAATGGTACATCTGCATTCATAATTATAACCAAGAAACACAAGTTCTCAGGGATGGCCAAATCAAACAAAAATCTCTACTATTCATCAATATTTCAAAATCCTACAATTCCAAATCCAAAATATAGAGTCTGAATTATATCAACTTACAATGTTGCACTGAATGCAAAATTTATCATCCATTTATATATAAAAATACACATATAATGTGTGTATCTATATCTATAACACTATGTAAGTATGGATATTTCGTCCATTTTTTGTAATGCTAAATTTAACCCCCATGATTAAATTTAATTGGTCTGAAATAGAGTCTTACTGAAATAAAACTCTTTATTTAATAATGTAATTTAATTTTTATTTATTTTCTAGAGTCCTTTACATTTACAACTCTTCAAGAAAAAAAAATACATGAATTGATTATTTTTCTTCTATAAAATTCTAAATTTGTGACTAAAATTAGTTTGATCATATTAATATATATTTATAGAGCTTTTCAACGATATATTAAAAGCTTATGAAAAAAAAGTTATAGTATAAATTTAATATTTTTATTAAAGTATTATACTATTAGAAGGTAGGAATAATTTCAATTTTGGTTTTATATGTAAGAAAATTTCCATTTTTTTGACAATTAAGTATTCGTTTTTCAATTTTGGTCCTCTATGTTTCAATTTTTTTCAATTTCAGTCATTTATTTTGTCTAAATTTTCAAAACTGCTGATGTAGCTAACAGAATTGGAGACAAAATATAATTATTTTTATATAAAAATCAGTTTGAATTACCAAATCAAAAGGAAATAAAATTAAATAACCATGGAGATTAGACTTCGATTCAACTAATCTATCAAACTAAAATTATTCTTCTATAACATTCTAAATTTGAGACTAAAATTAGTTTGATCATATTAATATATATTTAAAGAGCTTTTAAATGATACTAGTATAGAGCACGTGCGTCGCACGTGGAAGATGATTTTTTTATTGTTCTTCTTTTTTGAAAAATGAACAAACGTTGATGCATTAGAATAAAAATTCGGGGTTTTCAATTCTCCTAACAAAAAAAAATTAGGAAAAAGAATAATTTAAAAAAATATTCGAAATTATGAAACAATTCATAATAAAATATAATTACTTCTAGTTATATCTTTTCTTCCTTGATTTTCTTTTGTGTAATTTATATTCTTACTTTTCTTTAATTCTTTATAGATTGCATAATAAAAAAATTAAGTTTATTTTACTCTTCTTTTTTAGTAATGTGAATGTATTCTTCATTTTCCCTATTAATTAAAATGTGGAAAAAAATATCATCACATTGGATTAATAATATTGAGTTCTTCTATTCCCAAGAAATCAAAATTTAGAAAAAAGAAATAAAAGAATTATTTTAACAATAGTAAGTTTCAAAATTCTAAAACAAACAGATAAAATTTCTAGTTGATTGTATTTTTTGTGTATTGACTTATAATTATATCTTTTCTTTTTGAGTTAGTCTCCTGTGCAACTGGTGCACATACAATTCGGGTCGGGTCCGAATCGACCCGAATCCGCGCACCTTTTTTTGAAATTTTTTTTTGAATTTTATTTTTTCGCTTCTGACCGTTATCTTTATGTTGTATGGGTGTGACCTTTTATGTTATATAAGTATGACCTTTATGTATAAATGTAATGACCTTTATATACTCTAACTTAGAAAAAAATGAAGAATTTTACACTCTGAAGGTCATAATATTTGTACATAAATGTCACAAGAATTGTACATAAAACAATACATCATAAGGTCTCAATTTGAAACAAAAAAAAACCTGAAGATTTTCATTTTGTTCCTAAGTTACTGAACATAAAGGTCATAACATTTATATATAAATGTTATATCCTTACAACATAAAGGTAACAGGCTGAAGCGAAAAAAAAAAACTCAGGTGACCCAGGTTCGCGAATCCAGGTCGGGTTGCCCCAATTGCACCAATCCAGATTCGTGCACCTGGTGCACAAGAGCATTTGTGTTTCTTTTTTGATGTGCCCCTTACTTTACTCTTTTTCTTCTTTTGGGATTAAATATATTTTATTTTCTCATTAATTTTTATAGGATAAGTAATTTACTCATCATATATGATCTATATTTTCCTCTCAAACATTTACTCCTTTTTTATGTTTGAATAATGATAGTTTCATCTACCCTTATCATTATCCACATATGTTTCTCCGACTTATCTATGATGAAAACTCCTCAATTTTCTTCATTTATGCAATATATGATCATTGAAAAAGTTATATGATGTTCGATATTCAGGTTATGTACAACTACTTGATTTTGTTTTGGTATCTCTATTATCATTTCTAAACCTATCTTTTTAGGATAAATCATTATCTACGATCTAAGTGATATATAAGCAGGGATATTTGCAAGATCAAATGAGCTTATGTTTTTTCTCATTTAGTTTTAGGAAAAAAATCATGATTTTCAAAGTTCTCGAAAGTTGTAAGGTTTCAAGTTCTCTTTTGAGATCTTCAAACGATATTTCACAGAATGTATTCCATAAAACATTGACATATGTTGGTACACAATACACTAAAATCATTGCAAAAGTGTTCGTAATTCGTATGACCAAATTTGTAAAGGACAACGTCTTTCAAACATTTTGTAATACTTTTATCAACTTCCAACAAAACATCATTTCTGAACAGTTTATTTGTAAGTAGTACATTATCTACCATTCATCATTAAAAATATTCCAAATATATTGGTCATATTTTATATGATTCATGAGTAACCTGATATAACATGTCCCATTCCACTGGATTTATACGTCCAAGTAGTACACAATACACTAAAATCATTGCAAAAGTCTTCGTAATTCGTATGACCAAATTTGTAAAGGACAACGTCTTTCAAACATTTTGTAATACTTTTATCAACTTCTAACAAAACATCATTTCTGAACAGTTTCTTTGTAAGTAGTACATTATCTACCATTCATCGTTAAAAATATTCCAAATATATTGGTCATATTTTATATGATTCATGAGTAACCTGATATAACATGTCCCATTCCACTGGATTTATACGTCCAAGTAGTAGATTATCAGTCATTCATTATCAGTAAATATTAAAAAGATGTTGGTCATATTTTACATGATTCATGAGTATATTTAGATAATTAATGAGTTCGTAGCAATAATATTCTCTACGTAAGACTTTTTTTTCACTTTTTTTTTCTTACAACTGACAAATTTAAACAACACAATTAGTTCTTAAAATTCTTAGGAGTTGTGTTTAAATAAATACATGCATTGTTGTTCTTGAGAAATCATGTCTTCTGTTAAAGAATATTTAACTTGGTATTCTCAAGTTATCAAGTAATACTTGGAATTTCA
Organism: Scutellaria baicalensis; assembly: GCA_005771605.1. Taxonomy (NCBI): domain Eukaryota; kingdom Viridiplantae; phylum Streptophyta; class Magnoliopsida; order Lamiales; family Lamiaceae; genus Scutellaria; species Scutellaria baicalensis. The sequence goes on along the minus strand of CM016726.1, from coordinate 9,629,672 downwards.
ACTGAAATCAAATAGAATATTTTTATAAAAAAATTATTAAGTTTAAGTAAGCTTTATATGTTTGTACTTAAGAATGAGATGAAAACAATCAAATGTACGAAAACTCATGTAATATGAAGATATACCTTGTTCTTATTCTAGTTCAATTGGATTCATGTGGTTTTATTGATATTTTGATGTCAACCTATTTCATCCCTAGGATATTGAAGTGGATATAGTAATGAGTCACAACATTTATAGTACTACATTCATGTATGTCTCTCATCAAAAAGAGTATGACCAATAATTGTCTAAATGATTTTTTTTTTTTTTGAAAATTCAGTCGTCTTTTATAACTCAAATAATGTAAGAGTAGGTCTTATGTGAGACTGTCTCACGGAATTTTTGTGATAATGTAAACACATTTAATATTTCATTTGGATTGTCAAATAGTTGCAAAGTTTATTTTTTTGATTGTCACAACTAACCATAGGTGGCTCTAGGTCTAATGTTGCTAAACAATTAAATCGAACATGAAATCAATATGTCATCATTTCTGTGGGATGTTACCTTTTTATTTCTTTTATCAATATATTCATATCTTCGAATAGTATTTAAGTTGAAATATTTTTTTTCATTGCTCATGTTTCTCCTTTGTCTATATACTTCTAACACATTAAGCCTATTTTATGATTTACGAATAAACTAAAATAATTTGGTGAAAAACAATCAAGAAAGAACAATCAAACATTTATGCATAAAACTAATATGATTTGATGAAGATGAATTTTGAAAAGTCCATACTGCTAAAATGACAATAAATAATTGATAAATAGACTAAGGCTGATTTCAAATCCATTCAAATTGTGGTGATCATTTGGAAATCTACCCATTGGAATCAAAAAATAATTCAAAGTGAAAGAAATAGATTTTAAATCTGCATCTATCGAAACACAATTGTTGGATTTACGGCAAAGAATTCCACATGTCTACTCATATTTTCAAACGGAGCCTAATATAATTTGGTGAGGAGGGTGGATTTGAAAAAAAAAAACTCATATAATGCAAATAAACATATTATAAACATGTATACGCTAGAATTATTATAATTCTATAGGAATTAGGATTATAATTATAATATGAAATTATTAAATTAATCCTTTAAAATTGAAAAGTAAATACTTTTTCTTTTATAAAAAAATAAAAAAAGAAAAATGAAAGAACTCATGAAAAATAGGAGAAACGTAACTAAATTATTATATAATGATGCAATAAACATATTATATACATGTATAAGCTAGAATTATTATAATTCTATAGGAATTAGGATTATAATTATAATATGAAATTATTTAATTAATCCTTATTATATAATTTATATACAAAAACTTAGTTGTCTTATTTTATTGCAAATGTATAAACGAAATCATGACATAATCTAATTAAAAGTATGAATTGCAATTTTGTTCCCATTCTAATATAAATAACACAAATACTCATATGCAACCGTCTCACATGCGACGGCACTCGCGCACGGTCGACCGTGCCCCAGGACACGATCGTGCGCGAGTGTTGTGTATAAGTATGTCTTTTTCAACAATAAGTATGTGATTTTTCACTATAAGTATGTGATTTTTTTACCTTGCCCACGACCGTGCCCTAGAACACGACCGTGCCTCGTTGAAAACTTAGAGCAATCTGTGGCGCACGGTCGTGTCCTGGGACACGGTCGAGATAAGTATGTGATTTTTGTCTATAAGTATGTCTTTTTGTGCTATAAGTATGTGTTCCCGCACACGGTCGACCGTGTCCCAGCGCACGACCGTGCGCGAGTGCTGTCGCACATGAGACGGTCTCACAGGAGTCTAGCTCTATAAATAAGAGTAAGTCTTGTGTGAGACTGTCTCACGAATCTTTTTTCGTGAGACGGGTCAACCCATAACCCACACTTAGCAATTCATATGAAAGTTTGTGGATATGAATTCAATTCATGGGTGATAAGGATCCGTCTCACGGAAACTATCCGTGAGACCGGCTCACATGAGTTTTTGCGTATAAATAATAACTTTATTAAATTATAAAGTAAAAATAAAATTCTAATATAATATTATTTAAATAAAAAATATTAAATTACTATTAAGATCTCAAAATAATATATTTGGTAAGTATCTATGATCTATATTAAATAAGAGTCCTACTTATAATATAATTCTATATATTTGGATAAGAATTTCAATATAAATTTATTTAAATATGAAAATTCTAAATTACTATTATATCTTTAATTAATAATCTTTAACAGGGATATATTTGGCAATCCATATTTTGTAAGAAACATTCATACTTTTATATAGGTAATAGATATTAAAAGCTTATGAAAAAAAAGTTATACTATAAATTTAATATTTTTATTAAAGTATTGTACTATTAGAAGTTAGAGATAATTTCAATTTTGGTTTTATATGTAAGACAATTTCCATTTTTTTGACAATTAAGTATTCAATTTTGGTCCTCTATGTTTTAATATTTTCAATTTCAGTCATTTTTTTTGTCAAAAATTTTCAAAACTGCTGACATAGCAACCAAAATTGACGGCAAAATATCATTATCTTTAGGGTAAAAAATGCTTAACCAGCCGAACTATAGCCCGTTTTGCAGTTTCTTGTAAAAACTTTTTTTTCGTTGTACCGTCCTCATTAAACTTTGCAAGGTTTGAACATTCCAGTAAAATGCCACTTTTCGGCTATTTTCTCCGGTGTACACAAAACGCTGTCGTTATAATCAAGTGCAAAAATGACTTTTCAACTTAAGCCACAAACAAAACGCCGTCGTTTCTGAATCAATTCCTTCTGTTTGATCTCGCCGCCGCTTCTCGTCGTACATGGTGCAACACCGCTGCCCGTACGAGCCTTCGATCTGGTAAAGCGCGCTATTCTTCTGGTAACCGTCTGCCGCCGAACTCATTTGAACCAAACACCTAGGGTTCAGGGGATTCATGTTTTTTCTCACCAGCAGCTGCGGATTCTCCACCGCCTCACCGTCGAACACCATCCACGTATCTCCCAAACTTAATTTCTATACACACACAGATTTAGGGTTTGAAGCTAAAAATCAAATCAATTCAATTCAATTCACACAAAACACACACACACACACACACACCTTGCGTCGGATTGTGAGGACGGTGTTGCCTTGGGCGTCCATGAGGATAATCTGGCCTTTGTTGGAGGAGGTGTAGTTGTCGACGAAATAAAAGAGGTTTCCATGGGAATCGAAGACGGTGAATTCGACGCAGTTGAAGATGAGCGATTTCTTCCAGACAGTGAGCACCATGGAATCATCTGCGTAGCCATCGAAAGGAGAATCGAGGACGGAGAGAGGAGAGGAGGAGGACGATGAAGCTGCGTTAGGATATACTTTGCGTCAGTATGGGCGTCGGAGAATAGAGGTATGGGTGGAGATGGAATTTGGGCAATAAGTTGAAAAGTCATTTTTGCCATTGATTAAAACGATATCGTTTCGTATACACCAGCGGTGAATTCGACGCAGTTGAAGATGAGAGATTTCTTCCAGACAGTGAGCACCATGGAATCATCTGCGTAACCATCGTTAGGAGAATCGAGGGCGGAGAGAGGAGAGGAGGAGGACGATGAAGCTGCGTTGGGATATACTTTGCGTCGGTATGGGCGTCGGAGAAGAGGTATGGGGGGAGATGGAATTTGGGCAGTAAGTTGAAAAGTCATTTTTGCCCTTGATTAAAATGACATCGTTTCGTGTACGCCAGATAAACTAACAGGAAAGTGGCATTTTACTAGAATGTGCAAATCTCGCAAAGTGTAATGAGGACGATGCAACGAAAAATAGTTTTTACAAGAAACTGCAAAACGAGCTATGAAGATATGAGTGAGAAACAATATAAATGTAAGAGTTTATTACTTAAATAGCCCAGTAACTTTTGTCATTTGACAAAAATAAACTTTAACTTTTCGGACTGGAAATTTAAAACTTTTTGTTTTCAAACTTCGCGAATCTTGTCCAAATTGAGCCCGAATCGCCTAATTTAGCTCAAATTATATGTGAATCGCACGTGATGTCCAATTTTCAGACTATTCAACCCACATTGTTGATATGGAATCAAATATCTAAAATTTATTTAATTTTGGATTAAAAATAGAAAAGCCAAAAAAATTGAAAAATATGAAATTAAAAAAAGCCAAAAATTTGAAAAATATGAAATGTCCCCAAATCCCTAACACAATTTGGAAATTTCCCCAAATCCTCAAAAGTGACATCTTCTACTTGGTCGGGTAGACACAATTCGGAAATAGAGCCACGACGATAGTGACATCATTGTGGGTTTCAACACGATTTTGGGGTGGAATGATCACTCTTCCAACTGGTCTTGGAGGGTGGACGGAGGAGATTTGAATTTGGAAGTTGCAGCGGTGGTGGTTGTGGTGGATCTGAAGATGGTGGTGGCGATGATGAAAATTAGAGGAGAAGGTGACGGTGGGAGATGATGAAGATCAGACAGGGGCTTCAAGATGTTGAGATCGATGGGAAGCTGCAAAAATGGTGATGGTGGATCGGAGGATGGTGGTAACGAATCTAAGGATGGCCGTTGCGGTGACGGTGATGAAGATCAGAGAAAAATGAGGCAGAAGATGATGTTGATCGTGGGGGTGATGGTGGTGGATTGGAGTTGGCAATGGCAGTGCGGTGAGGAAGATGACAAGAGATGATGAAGTTCATAATTGATGATGATTTTTTTTTCCAATTTGGTTAAAATTTGCGAAGCTCGAAAACATAAAGTCCAAAATTGTCGGCCCAAAAAATCAAAGTCCATTTTTGCTAAATGACCAAAGTTACTCGACAATTTAAGTAATAAAGTCTATATGTAATGCAAAACATTAGAATGGTGGGAAAAACATCAAAAAAGTTTATAATTTTGCACTACCAACACTTGGAAAATATAGTTGTTAACTTTAATAATGTAGGGGAAAACATGAAACATTTATTAATCACATATGTAAATAGTGTATTTTCCTTTAAGGGAAAACACCGAATATTTATATCCATTGATTTGAAGATGACTTACACTATAAATATTATTAGTTAACAAATAAAATAGACATAACTTTCTTTATTTTATGATATAATAGAAATAAGATGTTTTTAAAGCATGAGTAAACAATTTGAATAATTTTAAATAATTTTTTATTGAACTTTAAAGAATTTATTGTAACTAATAAAATTCTTATATCTTAAAAAATGGTACTTATTATCTTCAAAATAAAAATATTTATAAATAAATCATATAAATAAAATATCAATATCTCACGTGCACGTGCACGTATTGTTATACTAGTATATATATAAATGATCATTTAATATTGTATTAGATGTAATTTATTAGGTGTAGTATTTATAAGATCGATTGAGAGAAGATTACCGAGGAACTTACAAGAGGAGAACGATGGAAGAGAGCATATAATTTTCTTGTTTGATTAAAATTAATTTAATGTACATAGAATATTTCATTTTCTTGTTTAGCAAAGTAGCTATTGCATTTCGAAGTTTGGAGAAAAGGTCTTGGAATTTTCAAACTTGGGATCTTTCAAATTTTCCAACTATAAGGCCCAAAAATCGGATACATGATATGAAATAGAAAATTATTACTATATTGAAATATGAATTGAAAAAAACTTTTTTATTGATGTTATCCACATTGGGTTATTCATATGTCTTTACTGGATTAATTATTAAAAACTTTACATATAACATAAACTTTTAATTTCTTTAAAAGAAGAAGACTATTGAGTATATGCTTCGAACATGTTTATAATCCTATTGGTTTTAGTAAAGAATTTTAAATTAAATATACAATTTCTTAAATACATAAATCCAATATTTTTTAAGAAGGATAAATTTTGCTTTTTTGTTAAATGATCTAAAAAAATTATGGAAATATCAAAAAAATCCCAATTTGGGTGAAAAAATTTGTCAGAGGTTACAACTTGTAAAATTCGTGGACTTCATGTTGCAATCTATCAAAAAATTAAGTTTAGGCTGCAAGATGTAAGAATATGTAAAATATTTGTTGATTTAAGTATTTAATCTTATTTACAAAAGCTCAAGTCTAAGTGTCTAACCGCATATAATTGAGACGAGTATATTTATAGATGTAAAAATTAAATTTACACCAAAGCTCAAGTCTAAGTGTGTAACCACATATAATTGAGACAAGTATATTTATACGAGTGACACTTGTGTGTCTCATGGACATGATGCCCTCAAATTAATTATCATATGTTGTTAAATATATACTCTACAGATATTATGTATATACTCTTCAGCTATCACATGAATATTCTTATATACATATGATACCTGTATGGTATATTTATAACACCAAGAAACATAACACCTATAGAGTATATATATAACACCTGAAGAACATGTATATAACACCTAGATCCGTGCCCCTATGTGCCCCAGAGGCATATAAGTTTGAGTATTGTTCTTGTGCACCAGTTGCATGAATCTAGATCCCTGCAACTGGGCGCTCACGGGTCGGGTTGGGCCGGATTTGACCCGAATCCACGCCCATTTATTTATTTATTTTTTAATTTATGCGGTAACCTTTATGTTATATGAGTATAACCTTTATGTTATATGACTATAACCTTTTTGTACAAATATCATAACCTTTAAGTTAATATACTCAAACTTTTTTCAATATAAAATGTAAGATAATATAGCCGAAAACCTTTATGTTGTGATGATTTAACCTTTATGTTATGTTGGTTTAACTTTTATATATAAATATCATAACCTTTATTTACTTAAAGAATAACATAAATGTTGTGTTAATATAACATAAATGTTAATATTATTATGCGTAAATGTTGCATTATTACAACTTAAAGGTTTACTGTGTGTTAAAATCTTAAAATTATATACTTAGAATTATTTCAATCATGTAATATAATTGAAAACTTTTATATTCTTATCACTTAACATTTATGTTATATTGATATAACTTTTATATACAACTATCATAACCTTTGAAAAATATAAAAGTTATATTATTATAATATAAAAGTTAAATTATTATAACATTAATGTTAAGTTATTATAACATAAATGTTTAAAAGGTAATATATATTTATCTTACTCTGTAAAATATTAAACCATCAGGATATAAAGGTTATGCGAATATATCATAAAGGTTATGTAAACATAATGAAAAAGTTAGGCGGGCATAACTAAAAGGTTAGACGAAATAACTAAAAGGTCATGTAGTGAAATTAGGGTTTGAGCGTGATTTGGGGGTGCGTGTCAGCGCGTGGGGCGCGTTCCAGCGCGTTTTGGGCGTGAAAATCACCTCCCGGGTCATATGATCCGGATTGCATAGGTCATGACTTATGCACTTGGTGTATAGAAATAATTGTGTATAAGTTTTTGTCTATTTATAGATATAAAAAGTAAATTTACACTATACAATGTTGAGTAAGTTTTGTGTGAGACCGTCTCACGGATCATGTTCCGTGAGACAGGTCAACCCACAACTCACATTTCACAATTCACGTATAAACAAGTGGAAATGAGGTTGATTTATGGGTTAAAAGGATCCGTCTTACGAAAACAGTCCGTAAGACCATCTCACGTAAATTTTTGTGTATAATGTTTATACTTGTAAAAGACATATTAAAGAGATATATTTATAGAATTCATGCTCATATCGATGAAAAATATTATTGCAATAGAAAAAAGACATTTATATCGATAAATAAGTGTGAGGGGCTCGTAGAATGAAGTCTATATTGACCGAGTAAATGGAGAAAAGAAAAAGAATAAACAGAGAAAGAAAGGCAAAGTTGTAATAATTCTCCAAAAACCAACAAAAGAAAAGTCCACTAGACTTTCTTCACATTTTCACTTTTCTTAGCCCCAAATTCCTTGAGCACTATAATCTAATCTCCTCTCCTCTTCTCTTCTCACCCTTTCTGCATTCAGCCAATCAATCCTTCCCTTTCTGATTGGCTTTGATCTGCTTGTTAGATTGCTTCACTTTTCTTGGTTACGCTGCACTCCAAAGGAGGAGCTTTTTTCTTCAAGGTAATCCTTTTTCATCTATATTTGATGGGTGATAGTTGAGAATTTCCCTTCTTTTTAATGGATTGAGTTTCTTGAATTCTGTTTGCAACCCATAATTTAATTAAAGGAGAAGTCTTTTTTTGTGGGTTTTGGTCCTTTGGATATGTGGAATTGGGGTTCAAGAAATCTTGGTTGAATTTATTGGAACTTGTCTTAATTCCTTTTTTTGTTTATTTGAAGGCTCAACGCTGTACTAACAAGACTTTTTATTATGATATAATATATTCTTAATTTTATTTATTTTCTTTGAAATTGGTAAATGAATTGATTTAATTTTCTCTTGGTATGTAAGTGGTATTGGAGATGGTTGCTGACAAAGGTGCCATTAGTTTTGTTAGATAATACTGTTTTTTCGTCTGATATGGTTCTTTTTTCTTGTTGTGGCACTTGAATTATGAATTATCAACTCTCTTGAACAGTAGCTTCATATTACGACTATTTTACAGTCTATCAGCTCTTAAGACAAACTGATTGATATTCTTGAAAGTTGATTCCACGCTTCTGTTGGTTTAGTTTTTGATCCATGTGATTTTTGTCACCTTGAGAATTCAGTGTTGCCTGTCGTTTTATTTCCACTTGAAACTTGAATTGTATCTTACGTAAAGTGCCTCAGTTCTTTAAGCATTCTTGTGTGAGCACTGGTCTCTCTTTAATATTGTGGACATTTTGTTCAGCACAAATCAAACTTCAACTATATTTCGTTTGAATGAAGATTTAGTTATTGTGACAGATGGAAGATGGAAAGGTATCTGAGAGTCATTTGACTTCTGCTGCAGCTTTTGTGGAAGGGGGAATTCAGGAGGCATGTGATGATGCTTGCAGTATATGCCTCGAAGCTTTTTGTGATAGTGATCCTTCTACGGTGTGTACTTGTTTTATCACTTTGATTGTCGTGGATTGAGAATGTGACCTGTGCTTAACTGACTAAATTTTCTTTACTGCAGTTGACTACTTGCAAGCACGAGTTTCATCTCCAATGCATTCTTGAATGGTACAAACCTCACTTCCCTACCCAGAAAGAAGTTTGTATTGAAAAAATTTGTCACGTTAATATTATGACGTGTAGTAATTTTTAATATACAGGGAGACCTGCTTCATATTTTTTAACAATTTGTGTATGTTACATTAGCATAATCAGGGTTGCATGCATATTCGAGTGAAATGTAATTGGTTGTATATATGTATGAGGTCAAAGTTCATAGTTGCTATTTTGTGATGGTAACATTCTCACATTTATGATATGATTTTGAGAAATTTTGGTTCTAGAACATTATTGTTGTGATGCTATAATGATATGATAAATTGAAGGCAACTTAGCATTCAAATGGCTGGCTGTTGCTTACTTGTGACGTTTATTCTTGTTATTTTTACTTAAGATCTACTGATAGTATTTCAGAAGGCCCTTGAACTATTTCATGGAAGCCAACTTGTTTTGTTTGAAGATGTTCTTGGTGTAAGTTTTAGGAAGAATGTGTGTTCTAGAAAAATGTATTCAATTATGCATGTATAATGAGAAAATATACGGAGAATGTTGTGCAATGAATGGTGGGCAAATGAGTGATAACATTAAATGTATTTATAGGTGCCAGAGAAGCTCCCAATGCCCAATGTGTTGGCAAAATATCAGTTTGAAGGATCCGAGCAGGTATACTAATTTGGTTTAAAGTGCTTAATCTTCTTCTTGCTTATTCTATTCCATGAGGGCTCTTATTATGTGCTTACTAATGGGCAGCCAGGAATTGCTTGATGCTGTGGAGCATGAGAGGAATATGCGAATGAATCCTCCTAGAAATAGAACCATATTCCATCATCCAACGTTGGGGGATTTCGAGTTGCAGCATGTCTGTTACTCTTCCTACATTTGATTCATTTTCAATCTTCTATAAAATGCCTACATTAGCTGCTAAGATCTGATTGAGATTATTTTGTGCAGATGCCAGTTAATGCAAGTGAGTCCGAACTTGAAGAACGCATTATACAGCACTTAGCTGCTGCTGCTGCTATGGGAAGGGCTCGTCAGCTTGTTAGGAGGGAAGGTCAGAGGAGTAGATCTTCTCAAGGCCGTCCTCATTTCTTGGTTTTCTCTACGAATCCTAACGAGGACTCAGCTACTTCAGGTGCTTCTTCCACTGCTCAGAGAGATGGCAGTGACGGCCCGCCTTCAGAAGTTAATTCTCCCTTCATAACCGTTGGAGGCGATTCTGCACATCTTATTGCACGTCATTCTTCTGCTCAATCTGAACAAGTTACAACTACCACATCAAGATCAAGTCCGGGGGCATATCAACACGGGACATCCTCGAACAATAGGTGTGTATATAGTCACTTTACTTTTACGAGTTCATCAAGTTCTGGTCCTACGTCTGTTAATTTTCTTTTTATAGGTCTCCTGCTCAGACGTCCCCTAGTAGTCATGATAGAGCTGGACCTTCAGATTTCCAGTCTTTCTCAGATTCTCTGAAATCCCGCCTTGGTGCATTGTCAACGAGGTACAAGATGTGGTTATATCTACATCCTTTACTTTCCATGTTGCTATTTTGGATATCATATTATTTTCCTTTGTGCTACCAATTTGACCAAGAACAGAAAGGAAACAAAAGGATAAAGAACCTCATTCCAGTTTAAGAAAATTGGAATTCAAGCAATTTTACTGATAGAGTTAAGATATAGGTGAACAACACACACAATTCCTACAAGAGGAACCCAGAGAACCTGTCTCTGCCACAAGCCGTAAAGCTGCAATAACTCAATTAATTCTCGATAAAAACCTAGAAAGCAATATCCCAGAATAAATATGTTTCCCCAAGGTATCCAAGCAAAGCCCATGCACAAAGCCCGCTGGATTGCACTACTAAAATACTTAACCACTAATAATATCTTTAAATGGAAATTAATGAATTAAAGGAAAAACTGGAAATAAGATAATAGCAATAGAAACATTTTCACGTTGTTGCCTTCTTCGCCCGTCTTCGATATACGATAATGGGCGTCCTATCATTTACTTTGGGGGAGGTAGTAAATTTTCACTTGATGAGTATATGACCAAAACCTTTATTTTCCATTTACAGATATAAAGAGTCAATAACCAAGAACACGAGAGGTTGGAAGGATAGATTGTTTGCTCGCAACAGTTCCACCTCTGAACCCACCATTGAAGTTCGTGGAGAAGTTGACCAAGGTGTTGCCAGAGGTCCAGAAATTGCTACTATATCACGGATGATGGATCATCTTCAAGTAGCAGAAGATTCTAGAAGCAACACATCTATTGCATCAAATATTGTGGAGGATACTTTAACTCCAGTTCCCACTGAAAGGCAGGTCACAGTGATGGGCGGCAGCCCTTCTCCAAACGAGGTTGATGTACAAGCTCGAAGTGCTACTAGTTCAACATCAGACTAAGTAGATGACTGCAATTTCATCAAGTTCATATTGCTTCCTTTCCATGGTGAGTATTCTTTGGCTTGTCGATTACGTTTTGTTCATGGTTTACTTTTCAATGAATTTGCAAGATGGAAATCAACCTTCTTAGCTCAATTCAGCCTTTTGTAAAAATTGCATTGACTTTTGATGTCCATGAAAGATATATGTATATATGGTTTAGCCAGTGTAACGCTTTGTCATGGCTGGTGCTGCTGTAAGTTTCTACTGCTCTAGAGCTAGAGTTATTTGGTTGACATTGACTAAATTGAAGATGGGCCAGCCCCCTCCCACAGTCGTGTCGTTTCCTGTAAACACCATAATCGTGTAATACATCAGGCATTTTGGTAAGAATCTGTGTGAAGGGGATGGAAAAATGTAGACAAGTTGTTTTCTGAAAAAGTAGGTGAAAAAGTTGTTACACTATCCATCATGGGTAGGAACGAAACTTAAATTTTATCTTCCTCTCTTTAGAATTAAGTGGCTTCTATTTCTGTTGGAACATTAGATAGACTGAGAAACCTACAATATTTGATGAACTTGTTAAAGAATTCCTAAGATTTAAACGAGTTCACGTAGTGTCAAGCTTCAGTCCTCAAGGCTATCTAATGTCTCATAATAATTAATTTTATTTTGCTCTAGTTTCCATCCTTTTCTTACCCTTGAATCTTTCTCGAGGCTGCATGGTTATATTCTTCATCGTGTTCATCTCTTGCATTTTACTGTTATCAGGTGATGTACGAACTAGTTATGAAGTTGATGCTGTGGTTACGATGCTTTTCTCTCGTTTCTCGCCTCTCGTGGGGCTTCAGTTTTCAGGCTTATGCTAATATTATACACTTTCTTGTATGAAGGAGTTATAACAATTAGGTGAAAATTTGCAATAAATGGAAAGATAGTACTTCTGGATCTTGGAACCATTGTATAGTTGTAAATTTTGGCCCGATCTCTTATCATCTGTGCATCTTTATCAAAGTTATGCATATGATTTTATACCATTGGTGCTTTCATTGCTTAAAGTTTCTGGAATCATAATTTAAACGACATTAATTAAAAACGACCACTACAATTAAAAATAAAGTGTCTAAATAAATTTATTAAAAAAACTGGGGAAATATAACTTGATTACAATTTTATATATTAGTTCACTTAAACATTAGCAAACAAAGTTAAGACACTAGCTAGGAAGGAAAGAAACAGATACATAGTTAATGGAGGGATGGGATGAACCACATGGGTAGGGGTGGAACCCTCTTCATGACTCGGCCATCACCCCCATACCCGTGCTTGCCGCAATCGAGGTCATTGACCCATGCCTGCCCACGGTCTCTGGAGTAGAAAAACCTGTGCCGGTCTGGTGCACCGTATGGCAGAGCAGCCCAATTCCTTGGGATGAATCTCTTCTCATTGGAGTAGAAGACACAATTGCTATCCACTTCTGGGAACCCGGCTGCAGGCAATGCGAACGAGTGGTTGGTTCCAACGAACATAGTTTTCTTTCTTTGTCGATCTTAAAACATTTTCATCCGAGTCGTGATATGGGGATACACAGATGCTGAACTTTGTACATAGTAACTCCAAGCCGATTGATGCTTCAAAATCCTGCGCATCACAATGAAGAGCTCCTCAGACTGCTCGTCCAATACAAGATGCTTTTCGCATTGCTGTAGAAGCGATGAACCTTGTCTAATTGGCCATTTGAACAAACCAGTGCTTAAAATCCATACCGGGATGCTTTGACCCTACTACCTCACAAAGCTCAAAAGCACCCATCATGTTTGAGTCACATGCGAAACGGGGAGACCGGAAATGGGCGAAGAGGGCTGAGAGGGATATTCGAGGAGGCGACACTGCAACGCGGTGTACGGCGGCGTGTGCCATATATATCTTTTAGGGTACCATTGCATGCAATTCAATCTTAAGAAATATAGTTCTCAAACGTTGAGAGAGAGAGAGAGAAAGCTTGAAAACCCTAAGAAGATAGAGGAATTTCGAAGCATCATGTGTCTATTATTTACGTATCATGTCAAGTATCTACCATATCAATTAATTTCACTTTTTATATATTGAGGGGTTGAGATAAAACACGTCAGTCGTGAACATATTTAGAGCTGCCTGGTCGGGGCATTTTAGCATTTCCCCCTTATGCATAATTTAAATAGTTGGATGACTATCACACTTCTTGGCAATCTTCTTTCCAGTTTCCTCATGGTTAGGAGTGCATGAGTTCTGATCAAAGACCTTGGGATGCAAATTCACTTTGCCATATTTGTTAAAAAAGAACACTTGCACAGTAAGTAAGACTATTTTTTCAACCCTATCTCTTCAATTATAACCCCCCCCCCCCCCCCAAAAAAAAAACCAAATTCGTTGACAACAATTAGCTAAGCATTTATTTTATAAAAGTGAGTTTTACGTGAAATCGTTCAACAAATCTTATTACTTGAGATGAGTTAACTCACAATCAATACAATACAATTCACATGCCCGAACATGCATTATAAAAAATACATGTTCATAAATTTAACAATAGGTGTGTCTATAGAGGGTTCTTGGAAAGAAAAATGGATGAATTCATTTGAATTAAACTCTTTTATAAAATTAATTTTCTTACAATTAAAATCTTTAATTAATATTGATTTTATATGTGGAAGGGTATAATTCCCAATTTCAATGTTCTCAATCTTAACCAATAAATCAAACAAAAGTTTGAAAATAAATCCATTTTGACAAATTTTTATCATTTAAACCAAACACACAATTTACATCAATTGCAATACTCAACCTTCAAACCAAACACACAAATATCATCAAAACTATTTTTTATGAACAACAAAAGCCTACAGAGCTTATCAATCCTAACAAAGCCATCACTCAAGCCAAACGAAAAAAGTTTAAGGACAAAAGATAAACAACATACTTCAGACTAGATATTGGTGGCACTAAGTAAATTCTCATATAAGAACCAAAGGGACTCATGAAATTGTCAAAGGAAGCAATTTTCTCATACAAAACACAATTGAAATAGGAATACAAATTCAAATGAGATGAATTTAGTCCACCATTACACGATGACAATAGCATTGGATCAAGCTCAAAAATCACAGTAAAGACTTCTAAATTTCCAGAAATTGAGATAGAGAGACTGATCTCCTCACCATGATTTGGATGCGCTCTTTCTTCATTTCCTTAGCACTATAAACACAAAAAAAACATCATATTTGGAATTAAATAACACTTCATTAAACACAGTTTATAAACTCTTAAATAGCTTATAGATTATATTTTTTAAAAACTTATTAGTTCAGTCAAATACATATGTGTGTATAAGAGGTAAGAAGAAAAACTTATTGTTCACTAATTCAAGGGTTAAACCATTTTAGATCTCACAAGTATGATGTCTTCCAATTTTAATCTTTAATTGTCACAATTTTCAATTTAGTCTTAGAATTTGTTTGATTTCAATTCAATTTTGCCGTATATCACCTAAAAATGTTACATGTAAATTTTTATGGGTGGAATGCCAAAATAAAAACCCCAATAGAAATTTGACCATAGATGACATTTTCAGACAAAATTCAAAATTTCTGACAAAATTGGATTGGAATCAGATAAAATTTTAAATTACGAGAATAAATTGAAAAAAAAAAAAAATGGAACCAAAATAGGAAGAGATTATAATTATGAGACCAAAAATGATGGGTTAGAATTTAAATCATAAAACTGAATTTTACTTACCTTGTGATCCAAATGACCTCTCATGAGTACCACGAAGACTTCACCAAAAGAGTGGTTGATAGCTTTTTGTCCGCCTTTTGTAATTTATTTGTTATACTCTTTTCAATTGAAGGATTGCAATCAATTACTTCAATCTTCTGAAGACGACCATAACAACTGAGACTGAGACGGAGCTTTCTCAATTTGTAGCAGTGTATTATGCTTACTTTGGTAAGGCATTTGAAGCATTCACCCTCCCAGGT
The DNA here is from genome assembly GCA_005771605.1 of Scutellaria baicalensis. Taxonomy (NCBI): domain Eukaryota; kingdom Viridiplantae; phylum Streptophyta; class Magnoliopsida; order Lamiales; family Lamiaceae; genus Scutellaria; species Scutellaria baicalensis. Next base: position 9,614,136 of record CM016726.1, on the reverse strand, counting down.
GTCACAAGTATCCAATATCACTAAATCAATGTCTTCCATGAGAAGAAATGAAAGCTTTGGAAATTCATCCTTTTTTACTTCCCAGTATTCACCTTGAAAGGCATTGCATCGCAATTTGAGCACTTCAAGATTTGGTAGTGAAGCAATCGTGCTCATTTGTTCCCAAGGATAGCTCAACCCATTCAAATGCAACTTTTTCAGATGTAACGAAATCATTGAAAGCGGAGCAAGTGGTGCAACCACCAAGTTACGAGCAGGATTTACAATAACATATTTAAGTGATTCCAATTCAGTGAGATGAGAAACATAATCAAAGTAACACAACGGCTCTACTTCATGAGGCATTAAATCAATTTGAATTCCTAACTTCTTTAAATTGGGAATCCTTCTGATAGCACCACTAGTGCAAATGTCAAAGCTCACACCTAATAGTGTCAAGAGGTTTGGTAAACAAGTACCACCAACATCAACATCAGGTAAATCACTACCCGTGACATCGAGATGTATCAATCTTTCCATATCCCATATCTCTACAGGTAAATATGACGGAGCTCCAAATTTTATGCTCAAATGTCGATGGATAATCAAGTATTGAAGTTTCCAAAGTTTGGATATCGAAGAAGGGAGACTTCCTTTGCATGTGAGAGCAAGGTATCTTAACTTAATTAGTTCCAGTACTTCCAAAGGGAAATCATAAAAACGGATGTTGAGAGCATCAAGTTTTTTGAGCAACTTCAGACCGAAACATATTGGTACTGGATATTGATGATATGGGCCTAAACATAAGAGAGAGTCCATAGTGGATGCACAATGTTCCTCCATTGAGTTATATACCTCTTTAATAGCAAATAACACATTGTTGTGGATGGTAATCCTAGTTTGATTTTTTAAAACTTCTTTTGAGGCGTCTTCAAAACCATCTAGGACATGATAAAAATTATCTTTCCTAGCTTCTTTGTGGCAAAAGTGCCACCAGGAAGAATGGAGGCGACCTGTTTTCACTCTTTCAATCAAATCATCATATGGGGTGGTGCTTCTTTTATAGACCATAACAAGACTGTGCAAAGCAAGATATTGCAAACATTCTACACTAGATACTTTCAAGGTTTGGAATAAACCTTTCCCAATGATTTTTTCAACAATCCACAAATTAATGAGTTTAGATTTTGAAATCTCATAATATTGCGGAAAAACACCCATATAGAGAAAACACAATTTCAAATCATCACGTAAATCCTCATAGATTGGATATAGTACCTTCGATATTTCATCGTATGTATCAATGAAGATTTGATGTTTCTTATGTGTTGCTACCTCAATCCATGACAATTCTGGTCTCCTTGATAGTAGGTTGGCAACTGTGAGAATTGTAAGAGGAAGACCATCACACTTCTCGGCAATTTTCTTTCCAGCTTCCTCAAGCTCAGGAGGGCATGAGTTCTGATCAAAGACTGCGACACGCAAAAGATGCCAGCTTTCATCCTTATTTAGCAAGCGCATATTTATGGGATGATAAGAAAAGGAGTCACGTTGAATCCTAGTTGTAAGCAGGACTCGACTTCCATTTTTTGTGTCTGGAAATGAGGTTTCCAAGTAACCTTTGATTAGCTCCATATCCCATACATCATCCAACAATATGAGGTATCGCTTACCCGTCAAACTTTCTCTCAAACAACCTTCAGTGAGCATATCATGTGAATCAAGACTGAGTTGAGCTAGAATAGTTTGAGTAATTTGTTCCGGTTGATATTTTCTGCCCACTGTCACCGTAATAAGAAAGTCAAACCATTCCAAGACATCCAGATCTTGAAAAAGTTTCTTAGCAAGAGCAGTCTTGCCGATACCTGTCATCCCAGCAAGTGAGAAAAAGAGTCCAGGCACCCACCGAGCAAAAATCTCTTTTTTGAGTTTAGCATACTCATCAGATAATCCAACCATCTCCGACTTGGAATCAACATGAGCTTCATGATCTTCAATAGGTGCTAAACCATGAGTATGTTGTTTCAGACACTCCTCCTTCACCTTCTTCAGTGTGTCTATGAAGCTTTGAGCTTCCTGTTTGAAATGCAAATCCAAACTCTCTTGATATTCAGATTCATGTCCCGTGCATCGATACGGACAGTCCGCATCTCGTTCGATATCTGAGCTTTGTTCTAAATAGGATATCACCGTATTTTGTGTAAATTGATCAATTACCTCCGGGATTCCTTGAAGCAAAGCTTTCATCCTCACCCTGCTGTTCATATCCAACCTCTCCACAAATTCTTGAAAGGGCTTCAACTCCTTTTCTAAAAATTTAAAATTTTCCATGTAGCTGGAATAGTTTGATGGCCAAACACGACAATTATCTGCCATTTCCGCTAGCGCGCCCCTCATAAGATTAACAGCAGCGTAAACCGCCATCGATCTAACCTCTCTAATTTTATCACAAACTCAAATTTTTGATCAATGAATGGGGTTTCCAATCCAGCATCTAATTATTATTTTAGCCCATCGCAGTAATCAATTATACACAAACATAACTCCATGATCAAAGCTTGTAAATTGAGTTCCAGTTCACCTGAATGTTGCGAGGTGTTGGCGGTGGGTGGAGTCCTCCAGGCACCCTGCTAACCACCAATGGGGATCACAGTATAATCTGTGATGGCACTTTCGGTAATTTTGTAATTAAGCATCAAAAAGCAAGGGCAAAACCGTCTGAAAAGTATGGGTAGAACTTTTTTGGTCGGTTTATAAACACAATTTAACCAAAACCGGGTACTATTTATCTTTGGGCCTCAAACTCATGTAAAAAATGTTAAACCAATATAAACTTGACGTGGGAAGGATGAGCCTATAGATGTGGGAAAAATAAGATTATAAAAATACTGGCATCATTATCCCTGGAATTTACAAAATAAACAGTATGGCAAAATTGCCCTTGCATGAATGCAGAAGTGTTTTTGTGCAGACGTGGAGGCAGAAGTGAACGAGAAAAGAAAGGCTGAAAGAGAAGAGACTCTGCATAACTACAAGCTGGCAGAACTCCCTTCTGGCAGACATGGAAGCAGAAGTGAAGGAGAAAAGAGAGGTTGAAAGAGAAGAGACTCTGCATAACTACAAGCTGGCAGAACTCCCTTCTGGCAGACATGGAGGCAGAAGTGAAGGAGAAAAGAAAGACTGAAAGCGAAGAGACTCTCTGCAACCACAGAAGGACAGGACTTGCAGAAAACAGCGAAAAGCAGAAGTGAATACCTCGCATAACCCGAAGAGGCTGCGAAGTTACTAAAGTCTTACAAAGCAGAAGTGACGACGCCATATTAAGAGGCAGCCGAACGGATTCTGTGCACTTGGAGTAGAGGATAATAATTCAAAGCACAATGATGAGCATGCTAGAGGAGTAGCTGACATGGCTATAAAAGACAAAAACAAAATATCTTCTCACTTAACAGAAAATGGAAGATTCTGGAGAGAAAGTGGTGTACTCTCATCAATGAAGAAAGTACCTGGGCAAAGAAATAGGAAATATAGCTTAACCAACAAAGAAATATAATAGGAAAAGATGAAAATACCCTCCTTAGAAGAGAGGAGTATAAATAGGAGAAAATTGTATACTTTGAGCAACTTTTTCAATATCTTTTCTAAATACAAGAGAAATTTCTATCTTTTCTAGCAAGTCATCACTCTCATCTTGTTTATGTGTGTCTCTTATCATTGATTTAAGTCCTGTATCTGTAATTCGGTTCTCATATTTTCCATCCACACAACAAAACTCATGAACCAAACATGCTCTATGGATTGATAATCTTCTTTTTATGTTTCAAGAATACTTTGGAATGGATATGACTCCTACTGTCCTACCTTTTATAATTAATCAAATAGAAAAGTAAAATAAATATTGCATTACACTAACACAAAAGTTTGTGTTAGATGAATCCTTTATCCACTAATCTAACACACCACCACAAATTTATATGCAAGGATGAAAATATCGATATCGCATGTCGTATCGCAACTTTGATTTTACGGATATATCGATGTCGATATCGATATCGCATATCGATATCGCAAAAAATTTGAAAAAACAACGGAAATCTTATTAAAATTTTGGAAATTTAATATGAAATTTTAGGGATTATTTTTACACTTCATTACACATATATTCCACTCAAAATCACATTAAAATAATATATTTAAAACTAACATATATATAGATAATAAGCATTATAAATACTGTTTTTCGAATGAAAAATGATAATATATTACATAATACAAGACAAAATTACTAAAATTACATCATACAATACACTAGTACCAAAAGGATGACCTATGAGGTTCAAACATAGTAGATGAAATGTCATCTTGATCCAAGCAGTACTGATACCAACATATACATAATTAGCACTATTAAAATTTTACTAAAACTAATTATAACAATTAATTGTAAATACACAATTACAACATTACATTTTACGTGCTAGCTTCACTATAAAATAATTAATTGTAAAATTATGATTTTATAATAAAGTTCTATAAGTTAACTAAATACTTCACCTAACATATACATAATTAGCACAATTAAACACATCAATTTACAATATACCAACAATTAAACATAGCAATTGACAATATACCAACATATACATAATTAGCACTATTAAAATTTTACTAAAACTAATTATAACAATTAATTGTAAATACACAATTACAACATTACATTTTACGTGCTAGCTTCACTATAAAATAATTAATTGTAAAATTATGATTTTATAATAAAGTTCTATAAGTTAACTAAATGTTTCACCTAACATATACATAATTAGCACAATTAAACATAGTAATTTACAATATACCAATAAAATGCTAGTTTTATCAACTAAAATGAAAAAAAAAAAGATTAAATTTACATACCAATTCGTAGTTCTTCAAAATGACAATTGAGTGATATATATAGTGGTGCAAGTATTTCCTCTCCAATGTCAATACCCTATATCCAAAAAAATAAATAAATTAGATACATTAAAATAGTCATAATCTATAAAGTAAATAATTGAAATTAATTTAATTAAAAATGTTGGGAGAGAGTTATTGATATGAGAGAATATCATACCTTGAACCTTAAATTGTATGATAGAAAATGTTCACTTGCCTCCAACATATATATATATATATATAGAGAGAGAGAGAGAGAAATATATCATGCAAAAAAATTAGAAAAAAAAAAGAAGTAAATGAAGTAATAATTGGTTAAAGGAATGGAAATTTAAAAAAGCCACAAAATATGGCTATATCCGTGAATGAAAGATTGATGTGAGGAGAATATATTACTTTCAATATCAAACACAATACATAATACAAAGTAAGGAAAAAAAATCACATAGTTCAATTTTGTGAATCAAAATCGCTCATTTTGATATACATGCGATATTTTGCGATATATCCGCGATATTTCCCAATTTCCATCCAATTTTATACTACACTGAACCGATATTGATATCGATATCGATATTTTGCGATATTTTGCGAAATATCCGCGATACCCAGGAAAAAAAACATTAACACCCAATATCTGTATCGCAATATCCGTATCCGCGATATATCCGCGATATTTCGCGATATTTTCATCCTTGATTATATGTGAAGTATGTATATTAAATACAGCAGCAAATTTTTTTTTTTTTTTTTTCATAGAATGCTTGAGTGCATGTAATTCATTCAACATAGACACACAGGGTTTGTGTGTGTGTCACTCACATGCATGCATGAATGAACCCATAAAAGCTTAAGGACAGTTACTGACTTTCACATCTTTCAACTGCCAAGTTTTAGTTTCATTGATGCTAATTGTATAATGTCTATCAGATATATTGATTATCTCTTTTTGCGAGATCACGTTGATCGTGGCCAACACAGCTTGGAAACCATAACTCTTCTCCCTGCTTTGAAGGTAGTGGTCAATTTGTCAACTCACAACTGGTTCAACCTTCTCTCATTTTCTTTTTCTAGTAATGAAGTGATAAAAACTCTCTTCCTCAAACAGGGCGAGAGAGATGGAATAAACAGATTGTTCAACTGGCTTCCTCTGGCTGGCTGCATTGATTGAGAAAAAAATTATTTGTATGCATGGTGGTATTGGGAGATCAATAAACCATGTAGAACAGATTCAGCGTCCAATAGCAATGGAAGCGGGATCTATGGTTAGTATATACCTTCCTCTCCCTTTCCCTTTTTAGTTATAATAATTCTTCTAATTTCAGTAATCTATAATCTTCTTTTCCTTTTTGGAGATCATATCTTGGTGACTATCACTAATACTACATTGTTTCTTGTTCAACAGTTCATATTCAGTTTTTTTGTATCTCCCAAAAAAACGAGTCTGGATCTTCTATTACATTTGGTGTTACATCTCGTGTTACATAGTAATTAATACAAGCCACATATTAATTAGTGATGTCATTGAATACACGTGGCGTGTGGTGATTAATTTGTAATAGTAGATGTAATATCAAATGTAATAGAACATGTTCTATTACATCATGTTCTATTACATTTGATATTACATCTCGTGCAGACCCATATTATCCCGATATATTACATTTGGGAAGATCCAGACTTTAGTGCAGGCCCATATTATCCTGAGATAAAAGGGAAATCTGAGTTATATTCCCAAATGCGAGCTAGAGAGAAGAAAGGGGAATTTGGAAAGGCGACGGAATGGGATCCTTTGTCGGAATCGGTTTTGTATGGATCCGTCAGTTTGGCGACGTGGTTTCCACAACCTCAGCCTTCTTCTCCACCGTCGTGACGTTAACGGCACCGATCGTTTCACTCTACTCTCAACAGAAGAAGGTAAGCACATGTTCTTACCAAAACATGATTTGAAGCCACCGCATGTTGAGAGTAATGTTGTGAATAGTACTACTTCTAATGGACTCCTCTGTTTAGACTACGGAAAGAACAAAATTGCCCTTTGGAATCCATCAACACACAAATACAAAATGCTTCCACAAACAAGCCCTTATCTTCCCACCTCTCCTTCTGATCTTAGTTCGTTCTATTCTTTTTTTGGGTTCGATCCTGATTTGTCTCGATTCCGATCCTTCACTTTTCCGATGCCGTTCGAAATTCTCCGACGCCAAACTGGAATTCTCCGACGATGATTGAAATTCTCCGATTAAGAAAACCTGCAAAACAAAGAACACCGGGGGTTTTTCCCGGTGAAGGGACTCCGACGCTCAAGTCAGTAATCTCACAAAAGTGTTGCTCTCAATTTTGAATGCTTAGTATAAAAATTAGGATTGTGATTGTGTGTGCAAATTAGAAAAACAAAGGATATATATATACTCCCTGAGAGAAACGTGATTTCCTAGGAGTGGGATGTGGCAGTTGAGATTTTCTCCTAAAAACCTGGGAAGTGGCGAGATTCTCGCAATCGTGGGAGTTATCTCAAATTTGAATTAGTTCGCTCGTATTAGCTCGGCATCTCATGTTTCAGTTCGACATTACGGGTTACGAGCTGGATAAGTTCGATTGACATGCCACATATACTTGTTCGCTTGAACGAACTCATTATTTCCTAATTTGTTCGCGTCGGTCGTCCTTCAAGTCCGGGTCGGGTTTTCGAGGTAGTTTGAATGTGGTCAGTTCGACCACATCAGTACTCCCCCCTTTCGGAGTGCGAACTGTAATCGCACAGTTCGAACTGTTGTCAATCTATGAAGCTTCTTCAAGAAGCATCACGTCCCATCCATCATTCGTCTGCGACGTTTCCTCCATCCCGAGGTGCCCTTTCGTCGTTGCCGTTCGATCGAACTCTATCTGACGGCTAAGATCGCATTTGTCAGTACGTGAATCCCTAGGCGCCGATTGATTTTAACCGTCCGATCGAACTGAATCCTACGGATAAGATCAAAGATGTCATCTCCGTTGGATCGAACTGCATCTAACGGGCGAGATTATCTCCGTCCTTTTAAACGCGTCTTTTCGTATCCACCGTTGGATCGAACTGTATCCAACGGTCGGATATGCGACGTTTCGCCTTCACCGTTGGATCAAACTACTCCAGACGGCTGAGATCTTGTGACTTTTCAGTTTTCCCCCCCAAAATCAAGGGTTTTCGCCTATATATACCCCTTTCATTTTTGCAAAACCTCTTCTGCAAAAACTCACTTCTCTTTCCTTAAGCAAGAATACTCCTCTGAGATTTTCCAAGTTCAAATTCAAAAAACCCAGGTACTCTTCCTTCTCTTCTTCTTTCGTATTCTTCTTCAAAATGACTTCTTCTTCTCCTTTCTTGATCCATCTGAGGGATGAGAGTGAATCTGAGGAAGGTCTCGAGACATTTCCCTTGCGAACTGCCTCAGATTCGCCCATCCCGACGGCCTCCTCTTCTGGTCGTCAAATCCTTTCTTCCTCTTCCCCTCCTAAGCGATCTCGCAAAAAATCTATCCAAGATGTTTTCTCCGCCACCAAAACCACTCCAACACACACTATTCTTCTTAGTTCGCTCATAACGGCGGCGGGCTACTCTATAGTAATTCCCAGCCCCGATGATCGACCTCATCGGGCTCCCGCTGGATGCTACACGTGGTTTTTAAGACACGTGTCCGTAGGTTTGATCCCTCCCATCCATCCTTTTATTCTCGAGGTCGGTTCGGCCTTTGGGGTATGCCCTAACCAGTTGCACCCGAACTCCATAAGCTACATCGTAGCGTTTTATATGGTGTGCAAATGGATGGGGGTTGAACCGACTTCCGAACAGTTTCGTTCTTGTTTCGTGCTCAAGCACACCAATCCTTTCCGCTTCTATTTGAGCCCTAGAAGCGGACAAAAACGAGCTCTCTTTTTGTCCCCAGGAGATGAAAAAATCAGCTCCTGGGAAAAATACTATTTTTTTGTTCGTGTTCCTAACAATAACACCTTCCGATCTCACCCCTGGGTTGAGAGTTCGAGCCTTAATGAGCCCGCTCCCGCCAGGGAGTTCGAACTTGGGGCTTTAGCCCGGCTGTTTCGGGAAGGGATGTTCGACATTGTTCGCATGAGTTCATGCGAACCCTTGTTGGCCTTCTGGGGGTTTTATCCGAACACTCCAATTTCACGCCAGTTCGACTTAGGTTGCTAACTTAATTATATATATATATATATATTTTTTTTATTATACTAACAGTTCGCGTTCTATGTCACAGATCGAGAAATGAATAACTTCTTCGTTCTCAAGTCCGGAGGCAAGGCTATCTTCTCTCCAGCAGATGATGCGGTGAACAGCCGCCAAGCGGCGGCCTTCCGTGAGAAAGAAGAGAGAAGGTTAGGCGAACTAGCGCCAAAAGCTAGCCTGAACGTGGCCGAGGTCTCTCCTGTTCGTCCTGCCACCGAGGCTGCCATCCCCACCTCTGACCTGGTCGAAGATGCTCCTCTTCGACGGAAGAAAAAGGCGCCTTCGAGCTCGCAAAAGAAGGCACCCGCCAAAAAACCGCGAACTGAAGAGGGCGCCTCGAAAGAGGTGGTGCGAACTGCAGAGGAGTCCGAGCAGGCTCGAGCCTTGGTCAAATCGGGCAAGGCAGTGGCCAAGGGGAAGGAGAAAGGGGAGGAAGACGTTGAGAGGAAGGAGCTCGAGGAGGACCTTTCTCTACTTGTCAGTCTGGCCAAGCGCTTTGAGGCCAGGGGTGAGAGAGCGTTTAAGCGACGGGATAGGTTGAGGAGCACTCTTCAGGAGAAGCACACCTTGGAGAGCGATCTGAGCGAGCACTCTAGCAAGGTTGAAAACCTAACTGCTCAGCTGGAAGAGAGAGAGCTGGAATTAGCTGTCGCTCGCTCCGAAGTGGCAAAGAAGGAAGAGCTCCTACTGGCTAAGGAGCAGTTCGCCGTGGAGCAGCAAACCGCCATCTCAAATGCGCGAGCTGAAAACGAAAATCTGCGGGAGAAGCTGGAAGAGGCCGAAAGGTCCCGAGCTGAATTTGGAGAAGTCATGTATAAAAATGGCTTCTACCAGTTCGCTCGAAGCCCCGAGATGAAGCTGCTGGCGGAAGAGTTCCGAGAAAGGCTCGTCCGCCGCCTTTGGGACTCCCTTCTATTCCTGTCCAAGGCGGCTCCGATGGCTGTGACTTACTTTGAAGAGGCAGTTCGACTCTGCCAGGAGCGAGCCGGGGAGGCTGTTCAGTTCGATGTGAACGAGCTAGCCCAGGAGGTGATGCGGACTCACTCCGTTCCACCTGGTTGGCGTGGCGACCCGAACGGCGACATAAACACCGAACAATGGTGGTCGGGTTGTCTTGAGGAGGCACTCAAGGAAGTCCTTCCGGACAATCAGCTCGACCTCCCTGGCCCGAGTTCATCGCTTCCTGCGGCAGTTGAAAATCCTCGCAGTCCAACTCCTCCTCTTCCTGAAGAAACGTTCGAGCTCCTCGAACCAATTGATGCCCAGCTGACTCCTTCTCCTGATCATACTTAGATTTTTTTCTACTTGTACTTTTTTCTTTACTCGTTGTAATTGTTTTGTAATGAATCAACTTTTTTCTAATCGAATACAGTTCGCCTATCTTCATGTTTTCTTAGTTTATTCAATTACGAACATTCGAATGAATCAAATACTCAATCAAATACTTAGTGAATCTTGAAAGAGTTCCCTTTACTTCGCTCAATCCTTAAGTTCGATAGAACTCTTTAATTTGCGTTCGGTAGAACTTCCTCGCTTTACTTTGTCTAGTCATCAAGTTCAATGGAACTTCTTCCATTTGCGACAAACATTGAGTTCGCTTAATCAGTAAGTTCTGAGGGAACTTCTTCAGTATGCTTGATTCATGAGTCCCGAGGGAACTCTAACATGCTTAATCATTAAGTTCCGAAGGGACTTCTCGTACTTAATCATTGAGTTCCGAAGGAACTACTTCGCGCTTCATCGTTGAGTTCCGAGGGAACTGCTTCGTGCTTCATCGTTGAGTTCCGAGGGAACTGCTTCGTGCTTAATCGTTGAGTTCCGAGGGAACTGCTTCGTGCTTAATCGTTGAGTTCCGAGGGAACTGTGAGTTCGTAATCGTTGAGTTCCGAGGGAACTGTGAGTTCGTAATCGTTGAGTTCCGAGGGAACGGTGAGTTCGTAATCGTTGAGTTCCGAGGGAACTGTGAGTTCGTAATCGTTGAGTTCCGAGGGAACTGTGAGTTCGTTCCACAATATGATTGTGTTTGTAAGTTAAGCAAAATCAACATAAAAAGACTCGAAGATGTAACGTGGTTCGGTCAAATCGATCTACGTCCACGGAGCAGAAAAATATCTATTATTCATAAAAACAACAACTTGAAAAATAAAAAGCAACATACTGGGGTTTGAGATTTCAAGTGTAAAATTTCTTCAAGTGGTTGATGTGCCAAGGTCTTGGCAGTTCCTTTCCATGCTCATCGGCGAGCTCGTATGATCCACCTGGTAAGACTTTTGTAACAGTGTATGGTCCTTCCCAAATGGCATCAAGTTTTCCAATCTCCAACAAGGCATCCGATTGCCTTAGAACCAAATCCCCTACTTGAAATTCTCTTTTTCGAACTTTTCTGTTGAAAGCTGCTTGAATACGCCTCTTGTATAACTCATGGCGAACTCTGGCTTCATCTCGAATTTCCTCCAGAAATAACAAATCTGTTCGAATTAATTCTTCATTCTGCTGTGGATCAAAATTAGTGATTCGTAGAGCTTCTCCCTGAATTTCAGCTGGGACTACCGCTTCCATGCCGAATGCCAAACTGAAAGGAGTTTCTCCCGTAGTCGATCTAGGTGAAGTTCGATATGCCCATAAAACGGATGGCAGTTCGTCCACCCAGTTCGACTTCTCAAATTCCAGCCGTTTTTTGATTCCATCCAGAATTATTCGATTAACCACTTCGACTTGTCCATTCGCTTGAGGATGAGCTACTGGGGTAAACACCTGTAAAATTTTCATCTCTTTACACCATCCTGTAATCTTTTTGCCTCTGAATTGGGCTCCGTTATCTGACACTAAAATTCTGGGTAAGCCGAATCTGCAACAAATACTCTTCCATATAAAGTGGATCATATCTGGTTCGGCGATCTTAACCAAAGGTTCGGCTTCAACCCACTTAGTGAAGTAATCCACAGCCACTACCAAGAATTGCTTATTTCCTCTGGTTTTAACAAGTGGACCAACTATATCAATTCCCCATCTGGCAAAAGGGCAAGGCGAACATACCGTAAGCATATCTGTTGCTGGCGTGCGAATTCGCCAACCATGTTTCTGACAGGCATTGCATTTCCGAACTAGTTCTTCGGCGTCATTCTTCATCGTTGGCCAGTAGAAACCAGCTCGTGCGACTTTGCGAGCCAATGCTCGAGCCCCCGCATGTTCGGCACATCCTCCTTCGTGCGCTTCCTTTAAAACCTTAAGCCCCTCCTCTTTGGATAAACATCTGGCATCTGTTGGTAGGAAAGTTTTTCGATACAGCGCCCCATCTAACATGTAGTAGAACCGAGCTTGTTTTTCCAACTTCTCGAGATCTTTTGCTAATCCATCTCTGATTCCTCCTAGAAATTTCAAGAAAGGAGTTCTCCAGTCTTGTTCGGCCAAGTCAATATTCAGCACTTCATTTTCCTTTCCTACCCCCATGACTGTAATACTTCTCTTCGAACAGTCCTGCAGCGAACTCCCTATTTTAGCAAGATAATCTGCTCTCTGATTTTCACTCCGAGGTATTTGCTCGATCTGTAGTTTTTCAAATCGTTTCTCCATTTCTCGTATTTGTTGTACATAAGAAATCATACGATCTTCTTTAACTTCACATTGGTTTTTGAGTTGTTGTGTAACCAATTGTGAGTCCGACTTAACTGTCAGATCGCGAGCTCCAGCCTGCTCGGCTATTTTCAAACCCTGCAAAAAAGCTTCATATTCTGCTTCATTGTTAGATGCCTTAAATTGAAATTTTATGGCGAACTCTAACTCATCTTTCTCGGGGCTAATCAGCAATATCCCTGCTCCTGCGCCCTGGCGGGACGAGGACCCATCGACAAAAACTTCCCATTCTTTCTTATCCTGTAGCCTGGTTGTTTCCTGAATGAAATCAGCCAAGGCTTGACCTTTTATAGCAGTTCGTGGTTCATACTTCAAATCGAACTGTCCCAGCTCGATCGCCCACTTGACTAATCTCCCGGATGCATCCGGTTTGCCCAACACTATACTCAGCGGATGGTTCGTTCGCACCGTGATCTCATAACCCAAAAAATATGGCCTCAGTCTCCTGGCCGTGGTGACTAAGGCATAAGCAACCTTTTCTACTTCAGTATAGCGAACTTCTGCCCCATGCAGAACTTTACTAACAAAGTACACGGGGAATTGATCCCTTCTTTCCTCTCGAACAAGAACCGAACTGACTGATTCTTCTCCAACTGCCAAGTAAACAACCATCATACTTCCCTTCACAGGCTGTTTTAATAAAGGGAGTGTGAGGAGAAATGCCTTCAATTCTTCGAACGCTTTCTGGCATTCGTCATCCCAACTAAACCGACCACTCTTCCTTAGAATTTTGAAAAAAGGCAAACCTCTGTCCGCCAACCTGGATATAAACCTACTTAAGGCAACAATGCGGCCTGTTAGTGTCTGCACTTCTTTAATGGTTCGAGGAGGCGTCATTTCTTGTATAGCTCGAACTTTGCTGGGGTTTACCTCGATCCCTCTGTTCGTCACCATATACCCCAAGAATTTCCCTGCTCGCACACCGAACGAACACTTGGCTGGATTCAATCGCATCCCATGTTTTCGGATTGTGGCCATCGTTTCCCTCAAGTCATCTGCATGGGTGTTCGCCTGTATGCTCTTTACTAGCATATCATCAACATATGCTTCCATATTGCGGCCCAGTTGATGTTTAAACACTTCGTTCACCATTCGTTGGTAGGTAGCTCCTGCATTTTTCAGTCCGAATGGCATAACAGTATAGCAATATGTACCTGATGATGTGAAAGGCCACATTGGGTTTATCTTCTGGGTGTAACATGATTTGATGGTATCCTTGGGCTGCATCCATCATGCTCAATAGTTCGCATCCGGCAGTAGAATCCACCAGTTTGTCGATCCGCGGAAGAGGATAATGGTCTTTGGGGCATGCTTTATTCAAATCTCGGAAGTCGATACACATCCGCCACTTATTTCCCGGCTTCGGGACTAACACAACGTTTGCCAACCATCGAGGATACTGGATCTCCTCAATGTGTCCAATTTCGAGCAACTTCTCAATCTCTTCCTTGATGATTTTATTCTGTTGTTCCCCGAAATGCCTTAGCTTCTGCTTAACTGGTCGAACATCAGGCTTGATATTCAGCTTATGAATAACTACTTCCGGGTTTATACCCTTCAAATCTTCTGGTTTCCAGGCGAACAAATCCACATTGTCTTTAAGAGCAGCCACAATTTCCCCTTTGGTTCGTTCTGACAATTGACTTCCTAGACGAACTGAATGTCCAGGTAGCTCCGGGATCAACTCCACACTCATTAGTTCACCTTCTGCGAACTCTACTGTGCTTGTATTACCATCTTTTTTCAGACTTTTATCTCTTCCGCGATCGCTATCGTCTCTCTGTTCGCTATGGCGCTTGCGAGATTCGGATTGTCGAACTGCAGCGACATAACAACGCCGAGCAGTTTTTTGATCGCCATGAACAACTCCAACTCCCACTATTCTCCCTTCCTCATTCTCAACTGGAAACTTCATCATCAAATGGGCAGGTGAGATAACGGCAGCATACGAACTCAAGGAAGGTCGACCCAAAATCACGTTATATTGAGAAGGCGCATCCACTATAAGGAAGGTCGTCGTTTTGTTCTGCCTCCACTCTTCGTCTCCTAAGACCATAGGCAATTGAATTTTGCCATACACCGTTACAGACTCCCCTGCAAAACCATAAAGTGAAGTTTCTACAGGCTTTACCTCTACCGTAGATCTCATCTTTCTGAAACAGTCCATGAACATGATGTCCACCGAACTGCCAGTATCCACAAAAACCCGTTCAACGTTAAAACCTCCTATCTCCGCAACGATCACCATAGCATCAAACTGAGGGCTCTGAATAGCAACTCGATCGTGAACTCCGAACTCAATTGCAACCTCTTCGAAAATAGAATGAACTGTATTCTGTTCGTGCTTAACAGAGTTGAGTCTCGCCTTACGAGCTCTATTAGAATCTCCATCTGTCGGCCCACCCATGATCATGTGAATAGTAGGCCTTTCTTCTTGTTCGGGTCTAGCTCGCGCCGGGGGTGGTGGTGGTGGAGGTAATTCCTGTTGTTCCTGCCTTCTATCTTGTCTGGGCTCTCTTCGATCATTCCGATGCTCGCGGTTTGATCGGTTCTGACGAACAAAACGGGCTAACTTGTTCTCCCTGATTAGCCTCTCCAGTTCATCTCGCAAATGTAAACATTCATCAGTTCCATGCCCATATTCATTATGAAACCGACACAATTTACCGTTGCCGAAGGTGGCTGGTTTCTTCGGATTAGGACTCTAGGTCGACGGCCACTTCAACTGGGGCAAGTTCCATATCTCCATTAATACCTGTCCAGGGGGCATAGTCATGGGCGTATAGTGTTCGTACCTCCGCCCTGTCTTATTTTCCCTTAAAGGGGGTGGAGCAAATCTTGCTCGTTGCTCGCCCCCATCTCTCCTCCTGGCTGTTTCATTATCATGTTGCGTTCGGCTCAGACGACTTGAAGTCTCTCCTTTCTTCATTCGAACTGCCTCCTCCAAGTTGATGTACTTGGTAGACCTTTGTAACAGTTCGTCAAAATTGTTGGGGGTCTTCTTAACCAGTGAAGTATGGAGATCCCCTTCTTTCAACCCTTGGATGAAAGCACTTACAACTAAATCGTCTGAAGCCTCAGGAGCTTCTAAAGTAGCAGCAGTAAACCTTTTAACATAGTTCCGTAGGGTTTCATCCGCTTTCTGCCTCACACCGAACAACGTCTGGGTAGATCGTCTCTGCTTTCTAGAACTGGCGAACTGATGTAAAAACAACTCTGATAGTTGTTCGAAATTATGAATCGTCCCATCATTCAGCTGACTGAACCAGGTTTGAGCAGCCTTGGTAAGGGTAGTGGCGAACACCCTACACTTAATACCATCGGAGTACCGATGCAGTAGAGCAGTATTATCGAATCGACATATATGATCCCATGGATCCGAAGCACCATCATATTCGAAATTCACCGGCCGAAAAGAGGCGGGCAACTCGTCTTCCATCACCTCCTCAGAGAAAGGGTTACCTCTGGAACTCCGAGGAATACGTCGAACAGTTCGCTGAACTTCCCGTAGCTCCTTTCGTAAACCATCTACTCTCTCAGATAGTTCGTCATGTCCTCTTTTTTGGCCACGAGGGTGACCAGATTGGCTTTCCTGTTCATCCATCCGAGATCTGTCGCCCTCTTGTTCCCTTCCAACAGGTATGTCAGTGTTATCCTGTTGTGAATCCACCTTCTGCTTGCCCAAGGCTTTTTGAACAGCAGTCTCTATGAAAGCCGAGAGTTCCTCCGGCGTCAATGTGACAGTGCCGGGAGGATTTGCCGGCGCGAAATTCCGATCCTCGTTTTGTTGCACGGACGGTGCTCCTTCATCCAACCTTCTTCTTGATCCTCTGGTATTCACCATTTTTGTAATCTTCTACGTCTTAAATGCTCAAAGTTCAAAAAATCTTTCACACAGACGGCGCCAATTGATTTGTCTCGATTCCGATCCTTCACTTTTCCGATGCCGTTCGAAATTCTCCGACGCCAAACTGGAATTCTCCGACGATGATTGGAATTCTCCGATTAAGAAAACCTGCAAAACAAAGAACACCGGGGGTTTTTCCCGGTGAAGGGACTCCGACGCTCAAGTCAGTAATCTCACAAAAGTGTTGCTCTCAATTTTGAATGCTTAGTATAAAAATTAGGATTGTGATTGTGTGTGCAAATTAGAAAAACAAAGGATATATATATACTCCCTGAGAGAAACGTGATTTCCTAGGAGTGGGATGTGGCAGTTGAGATTTTCTCCTAAAAACCTGGGAAGTGGCGAGATTCTCGCAATCGTGGGAGTTATCTCAAATTTGAATTAGTTCGCTCGTATTAGCTCGGCATCTCATGTTTCAGTTCGACATTACGGGTTACGAGCTGGATAAGTTCGATTGACATGCCACATATACTTGTTCGCTTGAACGAACTCATTATTTCCTAATTTGTTCGCGTCGGTCGTCCTTCAAGTCCGGGTCGGGTTTTCGAGGTAGTTTGAATGTGGTCAGTTCGACCACATCAGATCCTAGTTGTAATGATTTCAAAAGCTTCCGGTTTTTTATCGAACACAATCTTGGTGACGAGGAGGTGGATCAAATGAAGCCACATGGTGAGGTGTATTCACTCAAGAATGGTTTCTGGAAGGACTTGAAGTTTCCTTTGGAGGTTAGTCTTCCGATGGGTCTCCACTCTTCATTTTTGATAAATGGGCGTTATTATTGGTTATGTGTTGATTATGTGCATGGTCTTTATGGACATATTCTGTGCTATCACATTGTTGAAGAGGAATTTAGTTTTGTACCCTTACCTGATATCGGTTCTGATTTGTTAAGTGGATATGGTGCCGAAATTTTAGATTTTAATGGGTTGCTCAGTCTTGTCCTCTTCCCAAGATTAGAATATAACAAGTGTTTTAAGTTATGGATTATGGAGAATGGATTATGGGTTGATAAACCCTCTATAACTGTGTTGGGTGCTCAGAGACCTCTCGGGTTTTGGAGGGAGGGGGAGTTTATGTTTTTTATAGGATTCGATCATGAATTGATGGTTTTAAACCGTGCCACCGGGGAAACCAGGAATCTCGGGGTCTACTGTTATCGAGGTTGGCGTCACAGAGTCGTGAAGCTCCTCTCGTTTTGCAAGAACCCGGCCCCACTTTCTGATGAACCTCCTTACACTGCCCTCTTCTAGTTTAAATTATTTCAGCAATGCTTTGTAATGGTTCTTGTTAATTAGGTCATGTTAATTTTGTTTTCTAGTTTTTCAGTGTTTATTTTGTTTGTTTTCTGGATAAAGACTTGTTAATGGTACTTGGTTCTTGATCGACCTAACATGACCTAATTCACTTGGCTACAAAAGTAATTGATTTTCTTGAATCAAGATTATAAGATTTGCTGTTTTTGATTTTTGTGAATAAGTTACTTTACTTTTTTAGCCCTACAAAAGGTTGGGCTATGTTGTTGTTGTCGAAGCATTTAATGGTACAAAGAACGAGAAGACAGGTGAAATTTAAGTAGTATAAGTTGAAGAATCTTGGGCTCAAAAGAAAGAGAGAAACTGTATAGATAATATTTCAACACTTTGCACAAAATTCAAAACATTACATATGATAAGAAGTCCCACAATTACCCATTCCACACACTTGAAAGCAGAAACTCAATAAAATATGAACCAACCTATTCATCACCACCAGAAATTTAAAGCTATTCATCTCCGTATCGGTCGTGCACCATAAACCTAAGGACACAAGCACAACCATCATCAGCTATGGCCTAATGCACCAAGACTAAACGTGAGTGATTGTGTGCTTTTGAAGCATAGAACAAACTAATAATTCGACACAAATGAGGGATTTGAAATGAAAGAAATTTAAATTTCACTCAAGCCGGATTGATTTCGATATTCACCCATGTTGCTCAATCTGAAGATTTCAAATCTATATCCATTCAAACCCCATCACATCACTACCATAGATTATAAATTCCTTACTCTAATTCATTCACCTATCTAAAACACAACATAAGATAGTTCAGACAATAATACTTACAGGATCATAACTTTCTGTCAATATGATATCCAATGCAGCCTCAGTAGCACCCAAAGCAATGCCCCTCTCAGCCAAACGACTAGCAACGTCTTTCAATTGCAGGCGGCACACCTTCCTCAGCTGATCATGAGAAAGAGGATCGAAGACCACAATTTTATCTAACCGATTAAGCAACTCAGGTTTGAAGTGCTTTCTAACCTGATAAAAAGGATTAAGACCCTTTGTTTAACACTTGTAATCAAAAATCTCTAAACATTGAATTGAATCCAAATGATGGAAGAATATATATACTACCTCCTGCATCACCATCTCACGCGCACTTTCAATCGAGCTCTTACCAGACAAGCCTCTCAAGAGATGCTCAGCTCCAAGATTTGAAGTCATAATGATGACAGTATTCGTGAAGTTCACAGTCATACCTTGGCCATCGGTTAGCCTCCCATTGTCTAAAACCTGTAGCAACGTGTTAAACACAGTGGGATGTGCTTTCTCCACTTCATCGAAGAGAATAACACTGTAAGGTCGTCTCCTCACAGCTTCCGTTAATTGTCAACCTTCTTCGTGCCCAACATAGCTGAAGAAATGTGCACATTGTAAGAAAACATCATCATCAATCAATACATTAAAAAAAAAAAAAATCAAATTCTACCTGCAAAGAACTTTAACTTACCCAGGAGGAGCTCCAATCAATCGAGCAACAGAGTGTTGCTCCATATACTCAGACATGTCAATTCTAACCATCAGATTATCATCGTCAAAAAGCTGCTCGGCCAGAGCCTTAGCAAGCTCTGTTTTCCCAACACCCGTGGGGCCCAAAAAGAGGAATGAACCTGTTGGCTGTTGAGGCCTCCCGAGACCAGCTCTGGACCTCAACACAGCCTCAGCCACAGCAGTCACCGCTTGATTATGTCCCACAACACGTTGGTGCAGCCTATCAGCAAGGCCAATCAATCTCTCCTTATAATTCTGGCCAAGCCGTGTGACTGGTATACCAGTCCATCGGCTCACAATTCCACTATGTGATCAGGTCCGACAGTTTCTGTAAGCATTCCATTCTCGTTTCCACTGAATTCAAGCTTGGCAATGGCAGCCTCCACATCCTGAATGGCTCCATATCTCAAATCTGCAGCTTTTGCAAGATCATATCGCCTCTCTGCTTCTTGTAGAGCATAGATGAGCTCATCTCTCTTTTGTTTTAGCCTTCTAAGCTCATCAATTCTCTCCTTTTCTTTTCTGTACCTCATCATTAGAGGTTGCAGTTTATCCCTCAAATCATCCAGTTCCTTCTTTACCTGATGATTCGTTAACATTATTACACAAGCAGTTAAACATAATGCGACAGTTAGTTAAACCAAATAGCAAAAAGATCACTATGGGACAAGTACACACTTCAACGAGACGAGCTTTGCTAGCTTTGTCCTCCTCCTTCTCCAAAGCATGATGCTCAACTTCCAGTTGTATTCTCTTCCTCTCTAAATTATCAATTTCTTCAGGTTGGCTATCAAGCTGAACTCTGACATTGGCACACGCCTCATTAACTAGGTCGATCGCCTTATCTGGCAGATGACATCCTGTAATATAACGAGATGATAGCTGAGCCGCGACTACAAGAGCTCTATCCTGAATCTTAACACCATGATGACCTTCATATTTCTCTTTCAAACCCCTCAGAATACTGATCGTATCAGGTATACTTGGCTCGGCCACATAGACCTGCTGGAACCGTCTCTCAAATGCAGCATCTTTCTCCACATATTTCCCATACTCCTCAAGAGTAGTAGCACCAATACACCTCAACTGGCCCCTCACAAGCATTGGCTTAAACAGATTAGCTTCATCCATTGATCCCTCAGTTCTTCCAGCTCCCAAAACCAGATGGATTTCATCAATAAACAAGATTACTTTCCCTTCAGCTTCTTCAACTTCCTTCAACACAGACTTTAATCTCTCCTCAAATTCTCCTCTACATTTCGCTCCAGCGATCAACTCCCCCATATCCAATGCTATAAGCCTGACAGCAGCAAGATTACTCGGAACATCACCAGCTACGATCCTCTGAGCTAGTCCCTCAACAACCGCAGTCTTCCCCACACCAGGCTCTCCTATCAGCACTGGATTATTCTTAGTCCTCCTCGAAAGAATCCTAACAACTCTCGGAATCTCTTCATCTCTACCAATCATAGGATCAAGCTTCCCTGCTAGCTCCACAAGATCACGGCCGTAAGTTTTCAGAGCTTGAAAGTTAGTATCTCCAGATGCACTCTCCACCTTTCTTCCCTCCTTTCCCCTCAATTTCTCAACTTCCCCTTTCACCTTAGCCATGGGAACACCAACCTCTTTCAGGAGTTCTTGAATCTGGGAATCTTCAAGAAGGCCTAAGATCAATTGATCAACAGCCAAATGAGTGTCCCCTCTCGATTTTTGCAACGATTGAGCTCGTCGGATGACCTTGATCAGAGATGTACTGGCAGGGATTTCATCGGGGGGGGAGGGGTTTGAGAAGGTAGCTTCTTCATAGCTTGGTTGATCACCCTCTCTACTGAACTTGCAGCTTCATCGTTTCCACCAGCTCCGGAAATTGCTTGCCGGAAAATGCCATGTGGATCAGAGATCAAGGCAGCGGCGAAGTGAAGAGGAGTGAACTGAGCATGCCCAGAACTCATAGCCAGTTCATGACAAGAGCCTCGTTTGTCTTGTGGGTAAACTTATCAGGATTCATTGTTATATATATTTCTCAAGAAGATCTGTACAATAAAATCACAACCGAAGAATCAATTACCATTTCTGAATAAAATGTTATCATTCTCAAAATCATATTTAACAACCAGCACTGGATGATCAGAACTAATGTTTAATATCAAGAAAGAGCAGAGAACCGAGGACTAATTAGCAATTACCACCTCAATATCGAGAAAGAGAGAAAGATTGAAGAGAATAATACATTTCTCTTCACATCATAATCGACATTTGTAGATGCAACAAACATGCATTTCAGTTTCCTGAACAACATCAATAAGAACAAACAAATTCCTAAGATTTAAACGAGTTCACGTAGTGTCAAGCTTCAGTCCGCAAGGCTATCTAATGTCTCGTGATATTTATGTGATTCTTTGTTGTTTTTTTGCTCGAGGTTGTGTGGGCATATTCTTCATCGTGTTCATCTCTTGCATTGTACTGTTATCAGGTGATGTACGAACTTGATGCTGTGGTTACGATGCTTGTCTCTCATTTCTCGCCTCTCGTGGGGCTTCAGTTTTCAGGCTTATGCTAATATTATATACTGTCTTGTATGAAGGAGTAATAACAATTAGGTGAAAATTTACAATAAACCATTGTGTAGTTGTAAATTCTGGCCTGATCTCTTATCATCTGTGCATCTTTATCAAAGCTATGCATATGATATCTAAACCATTGGTGCTTTCATTGCTTAGAGTTTCTGGAATCATAGTTGTAAATTCTGGCCTGATCTCTTATCAGCTGTGCATCTTTATCAAAGTTATGCATATGATATCTAAACCATTGGTGCTTTCATTGCATAGAGTTTCTGGAATCATAATTTAAACGACATGAATTAAAAACGATCACGTGCTTGTATTTTATCTTTACCACTACCATTTAAAATAGTCTAAATAAATTTATAAAACAAACTGGGGAAATATAACTTGATTATAATTTTAAATATTAGTTCACTTAAATACTACCTCTGTCCCAAAATAAATGACTTTTTAGCAACTAAAATTTGTCCCAAAATAATTGTTGTTTTCGTATTCCAAAGCATATTTACATGCAATATACCAAATATGCCCCTATTTACTCATTTCAAATTAAATATGTTAAAGAGATAAAAACTTTTCATTAATTAAACATAAATAGGGGTAGATTGGACTTTTTATCACATTTCTTAATATATGTGCAAAAGGCTAAAACGTCATTTATTTTGGGACGGAGGTAGTATTAGCAAGACACCAGCTAGGAAGGAAACTAACAGAAAAAATACATACTTAACGGAGGGAGGAAGTGAACCACATGGGTAGGGGTGGAACCCTTTTCATGACTCGGGCATCACCCCCATACCTATGCTTGCGGCAATCGAGGTTATTGGCCCATGCCAGCCCACAGTCTCTGGAGTAGAAAAAGTTGTATCGATAGTTGTACACATCGACATCAGGTGCACCGTAGGGCAGGCTAGCCCAGTTCCATGGGATAATATGATTGACCAGAGAGTGACATGTGTCACTCTTGGTTATTCCTTTAGTAAAGATATAGATCATTAAATACTCTATTATAATAAATTATAAATATTAAATTAATTAATTAAAAATGAAATTTAATTAAACTATGAATATGATTAACCAGAGAGTGACATGTGTCACTCTTGGTTATTCGTTTAGTAAAGATATAAATATAGATATAGATATAGATTATAAGTATTAAATTAATTAATTAAAAATGAAATTTAATTAAATTAAGAATAGAATTAACCAGAGAATGATATGTGTCACTCTTGGTTATTCCTTTAGTAAGGATATAGATATAGATTATAAGTATTAAATTAATTAATTAAAAATGAAATTTAATTAAATTAAGAATATGATTAACCAGAGAGTGACATGTGTCACTCTTGGTTATTCTTTTAATAAGGATACTAGCATAACTCCCGTGTATTACATGGTTTATATAAATTAAATTTATTTAAATCAATATTTAATTATTTTTATATTGAAAATTATATATATATCATTTTGTATGATATCTATCATCAAGTTGATATTAAATTAGTGTAAGATTCATGTGTCACACGAATATTTTAATAGTACTAATTATAAAAATTAAAAATTATTATTATTTATCATTAATTCTTAATTTAATTAGTATGTAAATTAAACTTAGATAATATGTAAAAAAAATCAATTATCATTTTATGCAAGTATAACAATCAATTAACTTCAATTAAAAAATTTACCTAAAATTTCATTGGCAACCATTATCATCAATATTTTGGTTTTCATTTATTAACTTTTTTCAAATATTTTAATTATAATAAATTAGAAATGTAAAGTGAATTAATTGAAATTGAAATTAAAACTAAATTAAAACTTTGATTGAGAAATATGATTAACCAGATGTCGTATGTGTCCCTCTTAATTATTCCTTCAGTATGAATACATATAGATTTAAATTTAATCGTGCAATTTTTTAATAATCATTTAATATAATTGCAAACATCAACATAAGTTAAAATATTCATAAGTTACAATTTCATTATCATCATAATTATTGACATTTTGTTATTCATTTATTATTATATCATTAAATACTCTATTATAATAAATTATAAATATTAAATTAATTAATTAAAAATAAAATTTAACCAGAGAGTGACATGTGTCACTCTTGGTTATTCCTTTAGTAAGGATATAAATCATTAAATACTCTATTATAATAAATTATAAATATTAAATTAATTAATTAAAAATAAAATTTAATTAAATTAAGAATATGATTGACCAGAGAGTGACATGTATCACTCTTGGTTATTCCTTTAGTAAGGATATAGATCATTAAATACTCTATTATAATAAATTATAAATATTAAATTAATTAATTAAAAATGAAATGTAATTAAATTATGAATATGATTAACCAGAGAGTGACATGTGTCACTCTTGGTTATTCCTTTAGTAAAGATATAAATATAGATATAGATATAGATTATAAATATTAAATTAATTAATTAAAAATGAAATTTAATTAAATTAAGAATAGAATTAACCAGAGAATGACATGTGTCACTCTTGGTTATTCCTTTAGTAAGGATATAGATAGATTTGATTATAAATTTATTTTGATAGGAAATTATATTATTTTACTTAAATTATGTTGTTTTGCATTTTATTCTACACTTAATTTTTGAATTTCAAAATCTCATGTAATTTTTTTTTAATATATAAGATTATGATTTTTTTTTCAAATAAAATATTATTTTGTGTTTCATGTATCATATCATTTATTTTTAATTATATACTATTTAAAACTAAAAAAACATAGTTTTTTTGAGGTAAATACTACATTTCTTAACATTATTATAAAATGTAGATCCATTTAATTCAAAAAAAAAATCCAAAGTAAATTTTTTAATAAAATTTAAAATTAAAATTAATTTAGAATAGTTCAGTACAAATGATTAATGACTATTTTACATAATATTATATACTTGAGTGTATTTTGGTACTAATGACTATAATTTAAGCAAAATAACTATAATTTAAAGGATTAGAAATGTGTACAAATGTAAAAATATAACAAGTAATATTAACACAATTAAAACTAAATAAATTTACTGAAGGCACAATGTCGATATCCTCGTTGACAGCGGGGTTTACAATGTCGATATCCACGTTTACAAAAGCACAATGTCGATATCCACGTTTACAAAGGTGGTATTTATTATGGTTCGATTTTTGTTTCTCAAACACGGTCAATTCGTGAATACAATGAAGGATGAAAGACATGATGACGTCTTTGAAGGCGTCGCTCGATATCCACGTTTACAAAGGCGGTATTTATTATGGTTTGATTTTTCTTTCTCACGGCCAATTCGTGAATACGATGAAAGACTCGATGTGAAAGATGAAAGACTCGATATCATTGAGTCATTGAAGGCGTCGCTCATCAATTAGGACGAGAGATTAGAAGAGCCAGAAATGATACGTAAATTTATCGATGATGATGAGAGATTAGAAGATCCAGAAATGATACGTAAATTTATTGATAATGATGAGAGATTGGAAGAGTACGTAAATTTATCGATGATGATGAGAGATTAGAAGAGTAAGAAATGATACGTAAATTTATCGATGATACAAGGACAACAGCGGTGCAGTAGGGTGCGGGCAGCCGTTACACCTGTGGAAACGCACCCCACATGATTATGAGCAGGTTTTTGTTATACACTCGCAGGTTTGTTAGACACTCCCAGGATTAAAGTGGAAAATGTGGATGAGGGGTTGGCTCTGATGCCGGTTTGCGCCACGGACAGGGAGGGATTTACAATGTCGATATCCACGTTTACAAAGGCGGTATTTATCATGGTTCAATTTTTGTTTCTCAAACACGGTCAATTCGTGAATACGATGAACGATGAAAGACTCGATGTCGTTGAAGGCATCGAGTCTTTGAAGGCGTCGCTCATCCATTCGGACGAGAGATTAGAAGAGACAGAAATGATACGTAATAAAAAGGTGTGAAGGATCTTCTAAGACATATTTGGCCTGCCTTAAGTTCAGATCGTCGTCCCAATCTAACTTCTGTCGCATGCAGTTGATCCAAACGAGCCACATTGGTTGGATCAATGGCAGAAACACGGGCGCTACACCGGGCTAACGATGCCCGTTGCCGATGTTTACGAGAGGTCGATATTTATCATGGTTCGATTTTTATTTCTCAACACGGCCAATTCGTGAATAGGATGAACGATGAAAGACTCGATGTCATTGAGTCTTTGAAGGCACGAGAACGATGAAAGACTCAATGTCATTGAGTCTTCGAAGGCACGAGAGATTAAAAGAGCCAGAACTTTCTGATACATAAATTTATCGATGATGATGAGAGATTAGAAGAGAGCCAGAAATGATACGTAAATTTATCGATAATGATGATGAGAGATTAGAAGAGCCAGAAATGATAGGTAAATTTATCGATGATACAAGGGACAGCAACGGTGAAGTAGCGGCGGGCAGCGGCGGGACAGGGCGGGGTTTACAATGTCGATATTCACGTTTACAAAGAACGTTTACAAAGGCGATATTAGGGATTTACAATGTCGATATTCACGTTTACAAAGGACGTTTACAAAGGTGGTATTAGGGACAGGGCGGGGTTTACAATGTCGATATCCACATTTACAAAGGCGGTATTTATCATGGTTCAATTTTTGTTTCTCAAACACGGTCAATTCGTGAATACGATGAACGATGAAAGACTCGATGTCTTTGAAGGCGTCGCTCATCCATTCGGACGAGAGATTAGAAGAGACAGAAATGATATGTAATACAAAGGTGTGAAGGATCTTCTAAGACATATTTGGCCTGATTTAAGTTTAGATCGTCGTCCCAATCTACCCTTCTGTCGCATGCAGTTGATCCAAACGAGCCACATTGGTTGGACCAATGGCAGAAACACGGGCGCTACACCGGGATAACGATGCCCGTTGCCGATGTTTACGAGAGGTCGATATTTATCATGGTTCGATTTTTGTTTCTCAATACGGCCAATTCGTGAATACGATGAATGATGAAAGATTCGATGTCATTGAGTCTTTGAAGGCACGAGAACGATGAAAGACTCGATGTCATTGAGTCTTTGAAGGCACGAGAGATTAGAAGAGCCAGAATTTTCTGATACGTAAATTTATCGATGATGATGAGAGATTAGAAGATAAATTTATCGATAATGATGATGAGAGATTAGAAGAGCCAGAAATGATACGTAAATTTATCGATGATACAAGGGACAACAGCGGTGAAGTAGCGGCGGGCAGCGGCGGGACAGGGTTGGGTTTACAATGTCGATATTCACGTTACAAAGGACGTTTACAAAGGCGGTATTAGGGGTTTACAATGTCGATATTCACGTTTACAAAGGACGTTTACAAAGGCGGTATTAGGGACAGGGCGGGGTTTACAATGTCGATATCCACGTTTACAAATGCGGTATTTATCATGGTTCAATTTTTGATTATATTTGGCCTGATTTAAGTTCAGATCGTCGTCCCAATCTAACCTTCCATCGTATGCTGTTGATCCAAACGAGCCACATTGGTTGGACCAATGGCAGAAACACGGGCGCTACACCGGGCTAACGATGCCCGTTGCCGATGTTTACGAGAGGTCGATATTTATCATGGTTCGATTTTTGTTTCTCAACACGGCCAATTCGTGAATACGATGAACGATGAAAGACTCGATGTCATTGAGTCTTTGAAGGCACGAGAATGATGAAAGACTCGATTTCATTGAGTGTTTGAAGGCACGAGAGATTAGAAGAGCCAGAAATGATACTTAAATTTATCGATAATGATGATGAGAGATTAGAAAAGCCAGAAATGATACGTAAATTTATCGATGATACAAGGGACAGCAGCGGTGAAGTAGCGGCGGGCAGCGGCGGGATAGGGCGGGGTTTACAATGTCGATATTCACGTTTTCATGCTTACAAAGGACGTTTACAAAGGCGGTATTAGGGACAGGGCGGGGTTTACAATGTCGATATCCACGTTTACAAAGGCAGTATTTATCATGGTTCAATTTTTGTTTCTCAAACACGGTCAATTCGTGAATACGATGAACGATGAAAGACTCGATGTCTTTGAAGGCGTTGAGTCTTTGAAGGCGTCGCTCATCCATTTGGACGAGAGATTAGAAGAGACAGAAATGATACGTAATACAAAGGTGTGAAGGATCTTCTAAGACATATTTGGCCTTATTTAAGTTCAGATCGTCGTCCCTATCTAACCTTCTGTCGCATGCAGTTGATCCAAACGAGCCACATTGGTTGGACCAATAGCAGAAACACGGGCGCTACACCGGGCTAACGATGCCCGTTGCCGATGTTTACGAGAGGTCGATATTTATCATGGTTCGATTTTTGTTTCTCAACACGGCCAATTCGTGAATACGATGAACGATGAAAGACTCGATATCATTGAGTCTTTGAAGGCACGAGAACGATGAAAGACTCGATGTCATTGAGTCTTTGAAGGCACGAGAGATTAGAAGAGCCAGAACTTTCTGATACGTAAATTTATCGATGATGATGAGAGATTAGAAGATAAATTTATCGATAAATTTATCGATAATGATGATGAGAGATTAGAAGAGCCAGAAATGATACGTAAATTTATCGATGATACAAGGGACAGCAGCGGTGAAGTAGCGGCGGGCAGCGGCAGGGTGAGGTTTACAATGTCGATATTCACGTTTACAAAGGCGGTATTGGGGGTTTACAATGTCGATATTCACGTTTACAAATGACGTTTACAAAGGCGGTATTAGGGACGCGGGGTTTACAATGTCGATATCCACGTTTACAAATGCGGTATTTATCATGGTTCAATTTTTGATTCTCAAACACGGTAAATTTATGAATACGATGAACGATGAAAGACTTGATGTCTTTGAAGGCGTCGCTTATCCATTCGGACGAGAGATTAGAAAACACAGAAATGATACGTAATACAAAGGTGTGAAGGATCTTCTAAGACATATTTGGCCTGATTTAAGTTCAGATCGTCGTCCCAATCTAACCTTCTATCGCATGTAGTTGATCCAAACGAGCTACATTGGTTGGACCAATGGCAGAAACATGGGCTCTACACCGGGCTAACGATGCCTGTTGCCGATGTTTACGAGAGGTCGACATTGTTACCGATGTTTACGAGAGGTCGATATTTATCATGGTTCGATTTTTGTTTCTCAACACGGCCAATTCGTGAATACGTTGAACGATGAAAGACTCGATGTCATTTAGTCTTTGAAGGCACGAGAACGATGAAAGACTCGATGTCATTGAATCTTTGAAGGCACGAGAGATTAGAAGAGCCAGAACTTTCTGATACATAACTTTATCGATGATGATGAGAGATTAGAAGAGAGCCAGAAATGATACGTAAATTTATCGATAATGATGATGAGAGATTAGAAGAGCCAGAAATGATACGTAAATTTATCGATGATACAAGGGACAGCAACGGTGAAGTAGCGGCGGGACAGGGCGGGGTTTACAATGTCGATATTCACGTTTACAAAGGACGTTTACAAAGGCGGTATTAGGGGTTTACAATGTCGATATTCACGTTTACAATGGATGTTTACAAAGGCGGTATTAGGGACAGGGCGGGGTTTACAATGTCGATATCCACGTTTACAAAGGCGGTATTTATCATGGTTCAATTTTTGTTTCTCAAACACGGTCAATTCGTGAATACGATGAACGATGAAAGACTCGATGTCTTTGAAGGCGTCGAGTCTTTGAAGGCGTCGCTCATCCATTCGGACGAGAGATTAGAAGAGACAGAAATGATACAGGTGTGAAGGATCTTCTAACACATATTTGGCCTGATTTAAGTTCAGATCGTCGTCCCAATCTAACCTTCTGTCGCATGCAGTTGATCCAAACGAGCCATATTGGTTGGACCAATGGCAGAAACACGGGCGCTGGGCTAACGATGCCCGTTGTCGATGTTTACGAGAGGTCGATATTTATCATGGTTCGAGTTTTGTTCTCAACACGGCCAATTCGTGAATACGATAAACGATGAAAGACTCGATGTCATTGAGTCTTTGAAGGCACGAGAACGATGAAAGACTCGATGTCATTGAGTCTTTGAAGACACAAGAGATTAGAAGAGCCAGAACTTTCTGATACGTAAATTTATCGATAATGATGATGAGAGATTAGAAGAGAGCCAGAAATGATACGTAAATTTATCGATAATGATGATGATGATGAGAGATTAGAAGAGCCAGAAATGATACCTAAATTTATCGATGATACAAGGGACAGCAGCGGTGAAGTAGCGGCGGGCGGCGGGGGGACAGGGCGGGGTTTACAATGTCGATATTCACGTTTACAATGGACGTTTACAAAGGCGGTATTAGGGGTTTACAATGTCGATATTCACGTTTACAAAGGACGTTTACAAAGGCGGTATTAGGGACAGGGCGGGGTTTACAATGTCGATATCCACGTTTACAAAGGCGGTATTTATTATGGTTCAATTTTTGTTTCTCAAACACGGTCAATTCGTGAATACGATGAATGATGAAAGACTCGATGTCTTTGAAGGCGTCGAGTCTTTGAAGGCGTCGCTCATCCATTCGGACGAGAGATTAGATGAGACAGAAATGATACGTAATACAAAGGTGTGAAGGATCTTCTAAGACATATTTGGCCTGATTTAAGTTCAGATCGTCGTCCCAATCTAACCTTCTGTGGTTGGACCAATGGCAGAAACATGGGCACTACACCGGGTTAACGATGCCCGTTGCCGATGTTTACGAGAGATTAGATCTGTATGCTAACTCGATAGCCTAACGATGTGTTTATGAGAGGTTAGATCTGTATGCTAACCTGACATTTGGTATTCCGCTAGTTATTGAATCGAATAGACATACATATTCACATGAACAATGTCGTTAACCACCTTTGTGAAGACATGCTTAAATATTGATTGCTCAATCATGGCCACTTCGTGAACATAATGTGCGATGACTATTGAATCGTTAGGACATACAATAATTGCATTGATATTAAATCGACGTGGTCTTTACCACTTCGTGAACACAATGTGCGATGACTATTGAATCGAAAGGACATACAATAATTGCATTGATATTAAATCGACGTGGTCTTTACCTTTGTAAAGACATGCTTAAATATTGGTTCCTCAATCATGGCCACTTCGTTAACATAATGTGCGATGACTATTGAATCGAAAAGACGCATTGACGTGGATGTTTATTTCCAGAAATTGAAATTTTTCGTGAACATAATGTGCATGACTATTGAATCGAAAAGACATACACTAATTGCATTGATATTAAATAGACGTGGATGTTTATTTCCAGAAATTGAAATATTGATATTAAATCGACGTGGATGTTTATTTCCAGAAATTGAAATATTCATATTAAATCGACATGTATATTTATTTCCAGAAATTGAAATATTTCTATAATGAATATGAGTTAGGTAAGAAAGAATGACTAATTATTATGCATACTTCATCAGAAATGATATTAAATCAATGTGGATGTTTATTTCCAAAAATTGAAATGTCGATATGAAATATTGATATTAAATCGACGTGGATGTTTGTTTCCAAAAATTGAAATATTGATATTAAATCGACATGCATATTTATTTTCAGAAATTGAAATATTTCTATAATGAATATGAGTTAGGTAAGAAAGAATGACTAATTATTATGGATACTTCGTCATTTGATTTATTACCAAAATTATTGATTAATCAAACAATTTATATTGATTGAATTGAAATATATTTTAGTGTCGATATTTAATCTTAAAGATTAACAAATAAAGCTTGGTTAATTTTTTATAAAATTAATCTAAAGTTAAATAAAATTTAATTCAAATAAATAAAAATAAGGTAGTTTCAGTGGTAATAGGAGGGATACACAATAATTATATTCATATGAAATTAATGTCGATGTTTATTTCTCAAAATTGAAATATAAATATTAATATTAAATTGAGATGTCGATGATTATTTCTAAAAGTTGAAATATTTATTTTGAAAAATGTCTTATGTAACAAAGAATGTGAATTCTTTTAAAAATTTGATAAATTGATTTATCATCAAAAACGTTAATTGATTGATCAATTTATATTATTTGAATTAAAATATATTTTAGTGTTGATATATGAAAATTAATTTTCAAGATTAATAAAAAAGGTTAATCATGTAAAAAAAAATTCGAGTTTTTTTAACCAAGACACTAAAAAACATTCAATTTTACATTTGTTTCAATTAGGGTCATGATTGGATTTTCGAGTTTCAATTGTTGACGTAAAGCCTGTGTAAATTAATTATCAACATGTACTTTAAAATACAAAATCATGATTCACATATAAATTTATACATCAATAATTAACTTATACAATTTGGAGTCCACATTGTTAATAAAATTCAAATATGTCATGAATAAAAACAAGTGTTAAATTGATTGTTACAATAAAAAATTTCATGTTACAATTTAAATTAGACCCAAATCTGTACTTTTTTACATAATAATTGACCTATATATTTGTTTATATTAAAAAAAATTCAATAATGATCTATATCAATATTAACCATCTATATAATACCTTAATTATTAAGAGTATCTAGTGACACAATTAACTTTATAATAAATCCATATTTTAACACGTCATTTATACGTTCTAGTTATATTAATAATATTCTTACGTTATATTATTTGTATATTTATATTATATATATATATATATATTATTACACAATATGTAAGAGAAAATGTACTAAAATACTATATTTAATATAAGAAAGGAAAATTTTACCATGTACTATAACTTATTGTATAAAAATGTCATGTAGTACTATAACTTAATGTACCAAAATACTACATTTTGACCAATTCAATCTTTCAATCATTGGGACAATGATTGAGACATCATCCTGGAGAGAGAGGGCGCCCCTCTTCATCTGAATCCATCACCTCCGCTTGCAATGACTTTGTTAGCTCAATCTTTGAGAGCAGGGCAGAGGTCTCTTGAGACTTCTTTTACATCCCTCAATTTTTTTATCGATTATATGAATTTTCGAATAACTCAAAAAAATAGGGTTATTCGAACAATATTATTATTTGAAAACTATTGGTTATTCGAATTACCCCAATAATTTTTGAATAACCCTAAAAAAAAGGGTTATTCAAACAATAATAGCATTGTTCGAATAATCCTATTTTTTAGAGTTATTCGAAAATATCATATAATTTTCGAATAACCCTAAAAAAGGGTTATTCGAACAATAATAATATTGTTCGAATAACCTTAAAATTAGGATTATTCGAACAATACTATTATTGTTTGAATAACCCCTTTTTTTAGGGTTATTCGAAAATTATTGGGGTTATTCGAATAACCAATAATTTTCGAATTCTAGTATTGTTCGAATAACTCTATTTTTTTGGGTTATTCGAAAATTCATATAATCGATAAAAGAATTGAATTGATGTCTCAATCATTGTCCCAATGATTGAAAGATTGAATTCGTCAAAATGTGGTATTTTGGTACATTAAGTTATAGTACATGACATTTTTATACAATAAGTTATAGTACAAGGTAAAAAATTTCTTTATTATTTTGAATGTGGTATTTTGCGCTATGAACTCAATATGTAATGCCTTTTGCTTATAATATTGAAACATTAAGTTATATTAATTGTAGCTTTACATTACGTTCACATTTTGGTTATGATAGTGATCACTTTTAGGGATGTAAACTAGTCGAACCAAGATGGATATTACTGGGCTCAAGTTTGACTCGTTTGCTTTTATTCGGGCTCTAGTTCGTTACGAACTCTTAGTAGTGGAGCTCATGCTTGGCTTGATTGAAAAATTTTAAGTTCGATATTCTTTCGAGTTTAACTATAATAAAATTTGATTACAAGATAAATGAAATCATCTCAAGTTTGGCTCGATAAATGTTCGTAATGGGTTCAAATATGAGCTTGATAGTTCAAGTTAAGTTTAGCTCGAAAAAGGTTTGTTAAAAAATTCGTAACATGCTCGAATACAAGCTCGAGTTGGGCTTGTATATAATTGAATATTCCCTTTTTAATCAACAAAATACATTTATATAATTACATTTTATTTATAAATTCATTAATTTATAGATTTTAATTTTCAATTTTCTTTATCTTATATATCAAAAAATACTTATATATAATATAATTACATTTTATTTATAATATAATTAGATTTTAATTAGCCAAAATATATTTATTTTTTTGTTTAGTATTTATATTTTCTTATTCTTTTAATGTTTTGTATAACGCACAAATTTGAAACCCTATTTTTAATATCAAATATTTGTAATTTGAGAATAAGAATTACAAATTAATATCACAAAATATCGATATTAATTGCGAATAATTGATAAATGTTATTCGCATAAAAACCAATATCATACAATTTCGACGTTATATTGTTACAATATCACAAAATATCATTGAATGGTTCTGACTCATCCGAATATGTGATTTAATAGTTTGATTGATATTTTTATTGCTATTTTTATTCGATTCGATGATATTTTGTGATATTATAACAATATAATATCAATATTTTGTGGTATTGGTTTTTGTCCCAATAATATCTATCCATTATTTGTAATTAATATCGATATTTTGTGATATTAATTTTTGTTCAATAATATATACGATAAATAATATCATAATATTGATATATTTGACTTTTTCTCATTATTGACTTATGCACATATATAATAGTAATGAAATGTATATTGAAAGTATATAAAAACTTATCAATTTTGTTTAATTAGATATTTTATCAAAAATAATAATTAATAAAAGAAATTGATTTCCTTTTTTTTTTTTTTTGCTTTTTATCTACGTGGAATGTGATATCCAGGTAAAAATGATGATTTGGAGCCACATCAGCTAAGAAAGAGAAAAAAAGATAACGTCGTGAAATGATATGTTAATAGCGTGTTATTCTGATATCCTGAATTGATAAAATTTATTTTTCATAATACGAATTGATAGATAAGATATCTTTCGGGGTCTGTATCGATAATATCCATATTTAAAATTATATTTTCCAATTTTTTTTATAAATCTATTTATACGATTTATTTAAAATGGCATTGGTGAACATGAAAATACGTGTTTTTCATATTAAAATAAGTTGTCAATTTTATGAAAGGGTGAGACTATTTATACCCCAATATTTACTTAACATACGGAGTAAATGCGTGAAACTCTCTCATAATATGGAAATTTTACACCAGACCCCCTGTACCAACGAAATTGCATGAATTACACGTAGGTTTTCAAATTTTTTTTTATAAATCTATTTATACGATTTATTTAAAATGGCATTGGTGAACATGAAAATACGTGTTTTTCATATTAAAATAAGTTGTCAATTTTATGAAAGGGTGAGACTATTTATACCCCAATATTTACTTAACATACGGGGTAAATGCGTGAAACTCGCTCGTGATATGGAAATTTTACACCGGACCCCCTGTATCAACGAAATTGCATGAATTACACGTAGGTTTTCAAAAAATCGACGTGAAATTCTTAAATCTGTTAAAGTTGACGGTTGTGTGCTGCACGCGCGGGATGTGTTTAGAAAACTTTTAGGTCATTTTTATACTAAATCCACCCTACTTAAATAAAAATAACCTAAAAGTTTTCTAAACACACCCCTTTAAATCTCAATTTTACCCTTTAATTGAAAAATAAAAAAAATTGAAATTCTCCTCCTCTCATATGGATCGTGTCTCCCCCTCCCCTCTTCTGCAACTTCTCTCTTTTCCACTCAAACCCAAACCATCCCCAACTTCTCTCGTACCTTCACTCCTGCTGCTCCAATACCTAAGGATTCTTTCTTTTTATTTTCTGATTCTTTAGAAATAAGTCATAAGAACAACGAAGTCATTTAAGAGAATTGAAAACAAAAATTTTCAAAAACGCCGTTCGGCCAATCAGGGATGAACATGAAGGTGTATGTTTGGTAAGTTTAGTTCGAACGCCGATGAGAACATTCGACTTGTTTAAAATGAACAAACTGTGTAATGTTCATCTGCATAAATCAAACGTATTTCATAGTAAAGATGAGAAAGAGGGAAAGAGAGAGGGAGAGAAGATCATGAGTGATGAGTTAGAAGAAGAAGAGGGAAGAAGAAGCAAGAAGGAGGATGAAAATGAAAAAAAAAATTACAGTTTTGTTGCTACATGTTTTTAGGGTTAGGAGGAGGAAGAGGATACGTGAGGAAGGAGGTGAAAGGCAAATGAGATCCTCTGTACCACATATTCATGTACCACGCGTATACCACACCTCAAAACACGTTAGATTAATTTTTAAATTAAAAGCAAATACAAAGATACAAATTATAATATTATTTTAATATCAAAACGACGTAGTTTTGATGTGGTACACAAGTGGCACACGACTTTTAGGTACAGAGGATCCAATCTGGGTGAAAGGGTATTACATTATTTTTAATTATACTTACTTTTCATTTATTTTATTTTGGGTGTGTGGAGTGTGGATAGTCCCATGCACCCTTTACAAAAAGAGTGAATCTTGTGTGAGACTGTCTTCCGTGAGACGCGTCGTTGACCAAAAAGTATTACGTGTCATACATAAAAGTATTATGTCATATATAAAAGTATTATATTCATAATGTAATACTGTTATTCTACTCATATAATACTTCTATGTGTATCATGTGATACTTTTAATTGGTATTACATACTACGTATAAAAGTATTACATGATATATATAAAAGTATTTCTTATTGATTTCAATAGTATTACATATTGCACACAAAAGCATTACATTATGAGAGTACTATTGGTTGATTTCAATAGTATTACATGTTGTACATAAAAATATTACATTTGTGTATTAAATAATATTTTTCTATATATCATCTAATACTTCATAGTATTACATGATACACATAAAAGTATTTCAATAGTATTACATGTTACATATAAAAGTATCAATGATGTATATAAAAGTATTACTTATTGATTTCAATAGTATTACACGTTGCACATAAAAGTATTACATGTTGCACATAAACGTATTGCATGATGTTATGTTTTTATAATGTAATAATATTTTTGTGTGTATTAGGTAATATACTTTTATATATCATTTAATATTTTATAATGTAATACTTTCATGTATATTATGTAATATTTTTCTATAGATTGGATAATACTTTTGTATTATATACATATAATGTATAATATATTACAAAAGTATTAGATGATATATAAAAAATATTACCTACTACACATGATAAAAGTATTACATATTTTTATACACTCTAACCAAATTCAAAATCATACTATTTTATAAAAGTATTACATAATATATTGAAAAGTAATACATAAAACACACAAAAGTATTACATAATTTCTCAAAATTTTATCACACATGATACACATAAAAGTATTACCTTATAAAAGTAAAAGTACTACATTTATAATGTAATACTTTTATGTATGTCGTGTACTACTTTTACATATAATATGTAATACTTTTGGTCAACGGCGTTGACCAACGTTGACCAATCATTGAATTTTAACCGGGTCGGGTTGACCCGTCTCACAAAATGGAATCTGTGAAACGGTCTCATACAAGAATTTGTCTTACAAAAATATAATCATCTACTCTAATTTGGTGTTTCATTTTATATACCATCATTTTTTTTAATTCATGTTGTCTAAATTATGATTCCAAAAACCCTAAGCAATGAAAGTACCAGTGGTTTAGATATCATATGCAATCGTAGGTTTTTGAATATGCTTATATTATTAATTTTAAATTATTTTAAGTTACTTATAACCTAGTCAATCGTAGGTTTTTGAATATGTTTAATACTAGTTCCGTCCCAACTTAACTTGCCTACTTTGATCGGATACGGTAGTTAAGAAAAAAGTTGATTATTGTTTTTTATGATAATTAAGTGAGATTTTTGTAATAAAGGGTGAATTATGAGCAAAGACGAAAATATCGGTTTCGGTGTATGTATCGGTGGAAATATCGATCATTTAAAAAAAATTGAAATTTTCTAAAAAGAAATTAATAGAAAATATATCTAGTAGTATACAAAATATTATAACTAATATTAACTTAAATTTGAAATAAATGATATATTTACAATAAATATAGAGATAAACTATTATTATATACATTATAATCATTCCAGTAAATTCTAAAATTTAACTAAATTATAATAGAAAACTAAATGATAGTGTGTTAATTTATTACAAACAATTTATATAAAGTAGTTAGAATTCAATTTTAACTCTTAATAGATATTTTAAATACATAAAATAATTTATAATTAAAGAAAAGAAAAAGGAAAATAGAAAACTCATCCAAACTGCGCACAGGCTATACAGCAGTCTAATCACTGAAATTAATTAAAAAATCTATCTATATATAAAATTAGGACAGTTGGCAAAATTTACAATTTTTCCACTTTCCCTCCTAAAAATGTCAAATCAAGATTTTTGTTAATAAAAAAATTGTAAAAACTAATAGTTTTTTTAAGGGAATTAATTATGTTATGTTGTAATATTTTCAATTAACATATTATTAATATTGTTGTTGTTGTTGTTGTTGTTGTTGTTGTTGTTATTATTATTATTTATTGTTGTTGTTGATGAATAATGTTTAATGTTGAACAATAAATTAATTCTTTTGTATTAACTATCATTACTTAATGTCTAAAATTATTCACATTCTCATTTAAAATTAAAGAAATTTTAAGATATTTTTATAATTTTGAAAAAATGTTGTATATATAGCAAATATTTCAAAATTTATATTGTTGATTGTTCAATTTTGACCAATTCCAAAAATCATTAGCTTATCAAATTATTTATTAGAGTAAGAAAAATATTCAACAAAAGATAAAAACAAATAGAATGTAAGTTTTCAAAATATTAAATTTCTTTTTTTTTTTTTTGCTAACTTTAATTACTTAATGTTTATAATGATTCATATTATCAGTTTTAAAGTTAAATATATTCTCAAATAATTTTTGTAATTATGAGAATGGTGTATATAAATAAATATTTCAAGATCGACTTATATTGTTAATTTGTCACTTTTAACTAATTTCAAAAATCATTGACTTATTAAATTATCTATCAAGTCATGATAAAAATTCAATGAAAAACAAAAACAAATAGAATGTAAGCTTTCAAGTTGTTAATCTTTTATTTTTTTATGAACTAAAGTTGTAACACCCCCTTCTAGTGAGGTTATCACCTCTACTAAAACATGTGTAACCTTTACGACATAAAACTTCTTCTAATTAAAATTTTGTAAAAATTTTTTTTTAGAAACAGCGGAAACAAACTTTTTAAGAAACATTCTATATATTTTAGTTCTATCAAAAGTATTTGAGAATCAAATGTTGACATTTAATCATAACGTCAAATTAAGCATTAAACTCATAAAAATATTAAACCAATTCCGAGGTTCCGCCGTCACCACCAATCACCCTTCAGTGCTGTTACCTCATCACATAACCTTTGACTTGATCTGCAGTATGAGGTAAATACTATAAGCGAAACGCTTAGTAAACACATCATCTAACCTCACAAAACATTTTTCCTTTCTTGCAACTTTTAAAGAAAACTGGAAACATCAACTAATCAAATCAATATATTTGTATTCTTGAAAATAATATACTATTATACTTGAAAATAATATACTGTGGGCCCAGACATGGTACCAATGCGCGCAATTCCGAAGAATCCGGGGTAGCTAGCCACCGAATCCAAACGGAGCAACTGATAACTGTAGGGCGGTCTGGGAGCCCTTAATTTCTGTGGGCGGTCTGAGAGCCCGGTACCAGTCTCTAAAATATATAAAACTATATGCGTATACATATTTTCTCATAATATACTTTCTTAATTCAGTCTCTAAAATATATAAAACTATATGCGTATACATACTTTCTCATAATATACTTTCTTAATTCATTCATGCATAACGTGATTCACTGGAATCTTGTATATGATCAAACACGTAAGCACATCACTTAACAATCATTAAAGCATACTCACATAACACAACATATACGTAAAACGACATAAATAATAAACAAATAATTTGGAACTACTCATACTGCAGGTGAAAGATGTACTTACCTGATGCTCCCAAAGCTTACAATATCTCAAAACTTTCGAACTTGTTTTAAGCATTCTCAATCAAATCTAGAACATGATTAATCGATGATGTTAGAATAAATCGAATACCCATTGAATATATAGCCTTTTAAATCCTTTCTATTACAACATAAAATTCTTCAATAATGCTGCTGCATTGCTATTGATGTCTAAAAGTTTTATCAAACATACGAATTACAATGCACCTTCGTTGTACATATTCGTTCCTATTGCATTGGTATATTTTTAAAAACTATTTTGCCAAATTGTATCATTTATATACTGATAATCAGATTGCTAAACGACTATACGATAGTAAATAATAGCGACTGTTGTTGAACAATGTAACATTACATTATAACAATGATTTATGTGTCATTAGCTTGCTACTGTCATTAGCACTTCAAACTTCAATAAACTAATAAATCTAAAACTTACAAAACCTAAGAATTAGTGTGGCTGGCTCCAAAATTCTTTATTTAATTACACACTTATTCCCTAATAATCTTTTCTAACTCAATCTTATTTATTTATCTTCAAATCCGAAAGATATGCAAATTTGAAAGTATCCATCATAAATATATCAATTACATAGGACACTATAACTCATTTGATATAATAATCTGATAAATTCAACATGAAAACAAATAAATCCCTAAACTAATCTTAGTCATAAATTAATCAGTCTGACTAACATTGAGGCTCTTGTCGTAAAAATTACTATGAATTAATTGGTAGAATACAAAAACCCATTAAGCCATAAACTCATTGGGAAAAATTCAATTTAGGTCCACTTAAGAAGCTACTGTCCGATTTTCGTCCTTTTATTTTTAGGGTTTCAAATTTAGTCCATTTAATTTTAAAATCGCTCAATTTGTGTCATTTGGGCGGCGAAAATTGATATTCCGGCTAGTTTGCCGGCGATTGCATCTCAATCGCCCCCAATTTTTTTTTTCAGGTTGTGTTCAGCTGATGTGTCATTTTGGAGCACATGTGGCAACACCATTTAATTTCCACATAGATCTAATAACAATTAATAAAGGAAAAACATTTAAAAAAATGAAAAAATGAAAATCTGCTTCTTCTTCCCACTGCCGCCGGCCGCCGCCACTCACACCCATCGCTCTCGCTGGAGATGAAGAGTGTGGAAGAAGACGAGACATGGAGAAGGCACCCACATCTGCAACTCACATCTGGAGAAGGCACCCACATCTGGAAGAAGACAAGACATGGAAGAAGGCACCCATCTGGAGAACTCACATCTGGAGAACTCACATCTGGAAGAAGACGAGACATGGAGAAGGCACCCACATGGAGAAGACGACTGTGGAAGAAGATGAGACATGGAGATGAAGACTGTGGAAGAAGACGAGACATGGAGAAGGCAGATCTGTCCTCGCTCCCATCGCCGCCGCAGAATCTGCTCCACCACCGTTCTGGCAGCGTCGTCGGCCCCCTGGCGGCGGTGTCCGCCATTAGAGCTCTGCTCCAGTCCGCCATTAGAGCTCTGCTCCAGTAAGTCTAATTCGAGGCATAGTGTTCCATTTGGAGACCCTTTATCTACAAAGTCTAATCTGCTCCATTTGGAGACCCTTTATCCCTAATTCGAGGCATAGTGTTCTCCGTCGACGGGTCTATCGCCGGTGGTGGTTGGTGACGGGGCTGGGGGAGGTGGTGGTCTGTGGAAGAAGACGAAGACTATTTTCTTTTTCTTTTTTCATTTTTTTGACAGCTCAGATAAAGGGGATTGGTCTATTTTATGCCACATCTGCTCCGGGCACCCACATCAACTAAAATAAGCCACATCGGCAAGTCCGACCAGCCACATCAGCAAAATCCCCAAAAATGGGGGCGATTGAATTGCAATCGCCCCCAATGGACACAAATTGGTCGAATTTAAAATTAAAAGGACTAAAATTGAAACCCTAAAAATAAAAGGACGAAAATCGGACAGTAGCTTCTTAAGTGGACCTAAATTGAATTTTTCCTTAAACTCATTAGGAATGCTCTAATACTAGATAAACATTTAATCAATTATAAAAGTATTTATATTACTTTTATCCAACTGTCATGCCTACTAATATCAATAATATTCTATTACTAGTTTGAATCTAAACCATCATCCAAAACCAAATAAGCAGTTATATTTCTTCAGATTACGCCATATTACGAATGGGAGTACTAATATAAACAAGAGTTTCAGATTAAATAAATTTATTAACATCGCTCTGTTCCTACTTAATTTTACTATTTAAACACAAAATTCTAACCTTAAAATGTACTAAAAAAATGTGTTACTAATCATTTCATTACCCTCATCCCAGTAAATGGGACATCGAATATTTTCTAATCCATATATTCCACTAGTTTCTTTCTTTTTCTGTAATCATAATAGTAGTATAATTATTGAACTAATTCACACCTCATTAAGTAATTAAGGAAACAACTAATGAAGATACAAAACAGTTGAAACCTTACCAATAGGTGATCGTGTGTGTCTAGCAACTCGGCTGCAAAGTTGTTTCTTCTGGCCTTAATCACGTTTCCTCTTTTCTATTTCGTTTTTCTCCCCTTATTCACTTTTTTTTTTTTTTACGACTCGTTTAAAAAAAAACCCTTTAAAACAATTTATATCTAGGGTTTTAGATTTCCCATCCTCATAGTTGATCCTAAGTAGTGGATCCCTTAAACTTCTCAACAGCGAGATTTTTTTTTATTTATCTCATGTGGATTTGATTTATATCATATTTTAAAGTTCTATATATAGTCTATCATGGTATACAATCTACTAATTAAGAGTCCTAATTATTTAAAATATCTCACTTGAACTATCAAGTACATAATTTCACTATAAACATCTTGCTAGAAAATCATGATAACTAAAATTGCAGTCTATGTTTCGATAATAGAGATTGAGTAGAAATCGGGGTGTTACAAAAGTTACTTAATGTTTATAATTATTCATATTATCAATTTTAAAGTTAAAATAAATTTTAATATAGTTTTTGTAATTATGATAAATTTTGTACATAAATAAAGATTCAAAACTTATACTGTTAAATGATTATTTTTAACTAACTTCATCATTGACTAATCAAATTATCTATCGAGCCAACGACCATAATTTTTTTTTTCAAAAAATAAATAAATAGAATATAAGCTTTCAATTTCGTTGTTTAGATTATTTATAATTTTGTATTCCAACCTTTTAATATTGTCAAATATAATGTAGAATAACATATATAATTTGTTATTAGAATTTAAAATAACACGTCCCAAGAAAACGAATGCATATAGAAGGTCGAAAAACACATGAGAGATAGGCTAACCAAATTCTACTTTCTTCAACTAAAACTCTACTTTACCCAATAATTATTTTTAAATAATAAAATATAACTTTAAAAATTAATAAAGATATGGTACATTTATATTTCTATATCATACAACATTTGGAATAATAAAAGATATATAAATAACTTTTAATATAATTATCAGAATAAATAATAAACTGCGCATCGCGCGGGTGAAATCTATACTATACTAATAGCAAAATGTTTGGAAAAAATTACAAGAATGCCATTTTCCCGCCCATTTTATTCTTTGTCCTTTTGTCCAAGTGTCAAAATGTGATTGAACATTGATTGTATTTTCTTTCTTATTTTTTTTATTGATCATTATTATTAGTTATTTTAATGTTTGGCTTGGAGGATACTTTTCAACAATTAAATAATATTAAAAAGTAAAAGTTATGATTATGTCTATAGTTTATAGATATTTATAGACAATTTTTATTGGAGAAATCAATAGAATGACTTGCAACATACTCTTCCGTCTATAAAATAATCTATATCTATATTCATACTATATAAAATGTCACCTAAATTTGTGTAAATAACTTTTTTTATTTTTTTTCAAGATTTCATTTTGATT
>CM016726.1:9531436-9569833 GCA_005771605.1 Scutellaria baicalensis | reverse complement strand
TAGTGGTTCGATCACTTTGGAAATTTTTGATTTTTTGAACTAGTGATCGAACCACTAT
The DNA here is from genome assembly GCA_005771605.1 of Scutellaria baicalensis. Taxonomy (NCBI): domain Eukaryota; kingdom Viridiplantae; phylum Streptophyta; class Magnoliopsida; order Lamiales; family Lamiaceae; genus Scutellaria; species Scutellaria baicalensis. Next base: position 9,569,775 of record CM016726.1, on the reverse strand, counting down.
GAATTTCACATAGTGGTTCGATCACTTTGTAAATTTTTTATTTTTTGAACTAGTGATCGAGCCACTCGAACCACCTAAATTATATTCAGTATTTCTATTAAATTAAGTATAAATTATTTTGCTTCAATTAACATATTATAGTGATTCTCGTACTAATTAATCGAACCATAATTTATGAATTAGAAATTATAAAAATTACTAATTACAGTTGTCGGATAAAACAATTGTTAAATAACTATAAATACAAGAGAATAAATAAATAGAGCAAATAAATTTGTAATTATAGTATTTGGATAAAACAATTGTTAAATAAGTATAAATAAAATTGAATATATCATCAAGCAATCATTACTTAATGATTTTTCCATGACCGAGTCAAAATAGTGTAGAAAAGGTAACTTTGTTATATTTTGTGGTAGAAAAGTACATTTCCTTATATACAATGTTAGAAAAGTCAAATCCTTAAAAAATTTTGTGTAATTTCGGCAGCCCTCTCATAAAATAAATTTATCTCACAAAAACTGTGCGTGACACGTGAAATGTTACTCAGATTATCTCAACATCCAATGAGAATGAATGTTATGAGCAGTAGTAGTAGCTCTGTATGTATGAATGTGATGTCACGTCTCACCACAAAGAAACCAAATGAAAAGAAGAGATTTGAAAACAATAATAATAAAATAAGAAAAAAAAGCTCTAGTTACGAGGATGTAATTAAAAAGAGAGATATATACAATTAATGTAATGTACCCTCGACATTACAGAACAAAACACAACACAACACAACACAACACACCACACAACACAATCTCTCTCTAGATTCATGTTAGTAAAAACGGGCATGGAAGCTTCACTATTTCTTCTTCTTATCTTCTTTGCTTCCTTCTTCTCATCAATGGCTGCGGGTCAACCCAGACCCGGTTTCCTCTACACTAGGACCCGAGGAACATGCACTCCCCAGTACTCCCTCTCTCTCTCCCTCTCTCTCTTTCTCTCTCTCTAGAATCCAGATCTTAGTCTCATGTGTTTGCAGGTATTGGAGCAGCAGGAGGGAATCATGGCCGAAGATGGTGCCCCATGACTCCACCGTCTCCAACGTTTTCGGCTCCAGAGCCTTCGAGCGCTACCGGGCCGACCTGACCCTGGCCGAGGCGGCGGAGGGCGCCGGCGGAGGGGCGGCGGCGTTCGCCAGGCTGGCCAAGCAGTCCACGGCGGCGCTGCTCAACTCCTACGCGAGGAGGGGCTACCCCTACGCGCCCTGGGAAGTGAAGACGCTTGTGATCCACGCGCTCGTCTCGGAGAACGCTGCCGCCGCTCAGGCCGACCACTTCCTCGCCGCCAATCTCAACTGTGCTTAAATACATCATTACCCCCTTCCTCTGCACCGTTAATATACTCATGGATTTTTTTCGACTTCATTTCATTTTATCATCTTTTTCATTTATATATATGCTCCCAACTTTGTAATTTTTATTGTTATTATTATTATATCTAATCTAATTCTTTATTAGCGAATTAGTATATCCATTTAAAGATCTCACTTTCCAACATCTTGTGGAATAAGATTTAAATGTGCATGTAAATTAATGTTGGATATGAAACTATTTACTAGTTTGTAAAATTTGTTTTTATATTATCCGAACCCTTCTCAAATCCGCAACTTTCCGTATCAAACACCTACTAAAAATAGATAGATCCACTAAATAAATAAGAATCATGTAAACTATGATCCAACCATATACATACCAATTTTGTTCCATTAGGTTTTGGATGGGTAAGCTCATTCTACAATCTTTAATTATCTCAATTTTCCTTTATATTTTTCTATATCTCATCTCATTAAATAACTAAGAAAGAAGAGAAAGAAAAAGTTATGTTAATTTGGGAATGATGGATATATTGTATAAGGAATCGTTAAGGATATCTCTCCACCTTTTATGTTCTTTAATTTATGATAAAAACTTCAATGATACTTATCTTGAATCCTATGAAATATAAATTATAACTATCTAAATTTCTTAAATAGTTATAGAAATTCATTAATAAGTAAAGTTACTTTTATATTTTCAAAGCTAAAATAAGAATAGATAAATCAAAAAATATTCAAAATTCCACATAAACATATAGAAAAAATTAAATTATTATTAAACTTAGTTGTGAGGTCAAGTTACTATAATTCTGTCAAGTTAGTAGGACTTAATCAGAATAATTTAAAAATTACAGGACTGAAACATAAAAATAGATAGAGAAAGACTGAAAAATAAAAAAGGACAAGTTAGAGGATTAACTTCCCCAATATTTTTCACCTAAGTAGATGACAAAATTGGTTTGGCCCAAGATACAACCATATTTATGATGATCCCAAAATAAATATGTCTAACCAAACAACGTACATTATATTTAAGTATATTGAGTTTATTTAAGTATATATGAACTCAATATATGAACCCACCCAAGCATGTAAATGGGTCGGATCGGATGACCCAAACTGCAATCTCCAATCATACTCTATGTATGATGAGATTATCTTCTATGATATATATTCATAGAAGTTGTAAGATTTTGGATCTATATCAATGGAAATAATCTTGAGTTGGGCCGGGCCGGGCCCACAGAAGGTCTTACATTTCAGAATACCAAATGTTAAGAAAAAACACACACATGTAGCCCATCTTGTAATAAATTAAACAAACGTGGCCTTAAAAGTATAGCATGATGTAACATTTGGGGCAAAATATTCTGTGCAACTGGTGCATGAATCCGGTTGACTCGTTCCACGCGCCTCTGATGCGCATTTTCACGCTCCCCAACACGCTCTCATGCGCCTGGTGGGTGCGCTCAAACCCACCAAAATTCGCTCCAGGCAGTCATACTCTCATGTTATGTTAGAGTTACATTCATGTTATGTTAGTGTTACCCCCTCATGAGGATAACACTAACATAACATTAAGGTAACTCTAACATAACGTGAGAGTCACTCTAACATAACATGAAGGTATGATTAACATTGTTTTTTACCTTCATATTATGTTAATGTTACTTTCATGTTATGTTAGTGTTATAGGATTGGGAAAATATTTCTCATCTAATCAAAAGAATGATACAGCAATATATAGAGTGAGAGAGTTACAATAGACTTCCTAAAATCTCTCTCAATCAATCAATTAATCAATCATAGAGATACACAGAAATATACAAAATATGAGAATATATTTTATCCCTTGATACGCCCCCGCAAAATCGACGTCCCATCGGCGACAGAGAGTTTTGATCGAAGAGATTGAAAGCGTGAGCGTGGCAATGGTTTTGTGAGCAAGTTAGCGAGTTGATCATCTGTGTGAACATATGCGACGGATAACCGGCCTTTAGATGCTAGGTCTCTAACAAAATGAAGGTCAATAGCGATGTGCTTCATTCTAGAGTGTTGAACCGGATTGAGTGCAAGCCGTGTGGCACCCATGTTGTCACAAAGAAGACGAGGAGGTGCTGGAGAGATAACGTCCAATTCACTGAACAAATGATGAAGCCAACAAACCTCGGATGCAGCGGAAGCCAACGCTCGATACTCTGCCTCAGTTGATGATCGAGCAACACCTCGTTGTTTACGAGAGCGCCAAGAAATGGGACTAGAACCAAGGAATATTACATATGCAGAGGTGGATTTTCCATCACCCAGATCCCCACCAAAATCAGAATCGGTATAGGCAGTAAGTTGAAGAGAATGTGATTTCTGCAACAGAAGCCCATGATGAAGAGTACCTTTCAGGTATCGAAATAAACGCTTCACAGCGTCCCAATGTGATGCGGAAGGAGAAGACATGTGCTGAGCAAGCTTATTTACAGCAAAAGCAATATCTGGTCTTGTGAATGTGAGGTATTGGAGTCCTCCGATTGCACTTCGATACTCTGTGGCATCAGTGGAACCTTCAACAAAGGACGGCTTATGTGATATAGGTGTAGTGAGAGGTTTTACACCGTCAAGATGGAACCTCTTAAGAAGATCAATTGTGTATTTGTGCTGAGACAAAAATAGACCTTCCCGGCAAGATGCAACTTCGATACCAAGAAAATACGTCAAAGGACCCAGATCTTTCACCACGAAAGCATTGTGTAAATGTTGTATGAGGGCTGAAATAGTGCGAGTGCACGAGCCAGTAATGACTAAATCGTCAACATAAGCAAGGACCAATAGTGTGACAGATTGTGGTCTGTAGATGAAGAGTGAAGAGTCGGCACGTGATTGAGTGAAGCCAAATGAGAAGAATGCCGAGCAAAGTGCATTATTCCATGCACGGGGGGCCTGCCGAAGCCCGTATAATGTACGCCGTAGAAGACAAACATGTCCAGGAGAGGCAGAATCAATGAATCCTGGAGGCTGACTCATATATACAGGAACATCCATTGAACCATGAAGAAAAGCATTGCTAACATCCATCTGTCGCAGTGGCCAGTTGAACTGAAGTGCAATGGAGAGAACGGTGCGAATTGTTGCCGGTTTTACCACGGGGCTGAAGGTTTCCCGAAAATCAATTCCAGGACGTTGCTGAAATCCCTTGGCAACCAATCTGGCCTTATACTTGTCAATGGATCCGTCGGGATGTCGTTTGACACGAAAAACCCATTTGCATCCGATGATATTGGCACCGGATGGTGGCGGAACTAAATCCCATGTGCCGAATTTTTGCAAAGCTGTAAACTCATCTGCCATAGCAGCCCGCCAAAGTGGATGTGAAAGAGCCTGTTTAACAGTGGCTGGTTCAAGAGATTCTGGTATCGGATGTTTAGTTGCCACGAGAAAACGTTTGGGCTTGAGAATGTTATTGAGGCTTCTTGTTCTCATTCCATCTGTGCGGGCAGCAGGTTGTTGCGGATCTGGTTGTGTAGAAGGTAGTGTGTCTTCGGGTTGAATGGTAGTTGCAGCAGGTACTTGGACGTTAGCAGGTGAGGAGTCAGCAGGTGCGGGGATCACATCTGGTCCTTGATCAACAGCAGGTGGTGAGGACAAAGCTGTCCCGGAGGAATGTGCGAGTTCTGGGAGAACCGAGATAGTGAGGGTCCGCTGACCAGAGAACGGAAGTGATGAAGGATTTACACCTGGGAAAATGTCTTCATGAAAACGAACATGTCTAGATAAATAAATCCGGCCAGAATTCGGATCAAAGCACCTGTACGCATGTTGAGACGTGGAGTATCCCACAAATATGCAAGAGAGAGATGGCGGCGTGAGTTTTCCAGGCAAGTAAGGACGCAACCATGGGAAGCATTGACATCCAAAAATGCGAAGCTTCTTGTAGTTTGGGGCCTTACCAAATAGAGTATGAAATGGACTTTGCTTACGTAAAACAGCCGTGGGCATTCTATTGATTAAATAAACAGCCGTTTGCACAGCAAAAGACCAAAACGATGGCGGTAAAGACGCATGATGAAGGAGTGCTCGACTGACCTCCAGAATATGACGGTTGCGCCTCTCAACAAGACCATATTGCTCGGGGGTGTGGGGAGCAGTTGTAAACCAAGAAATGCCATTTCGGTTAAGATATGAGCGTAAAGCAGTAAACTCACCTCCATTATCAGAGTAAAAATTCCGAATAACATGCCCAAATTGTTTTTCAACCAAAGTTCGAAACTGAGGAAAAATAGAGACAACTTCGGACTTAGCTCGTAATGGATACACCCAACAATAACGAGTAAATAAATCAACCATCAACAGAAAATACTTATAACCATCCACAGAAATAACTGGCGCAGGGCCCCAAACATCCGCATAAATAAATTCCAAAGAATGAGAAGCAGTAAATGATGTCGTGTAGAAAGGCAGTTTATGAACCTTACTCAACCGACATGAAACACAGTTCGAGTCCTCAAAACGGGACTGTTTTATTACAGGTAATTGAAAAGAACTGAGAATAAAGGAACTTGTGTGCGAAGAGGGGTGCCCAAACCGAGCATGCCAACAGGAGGAGGAGGTACGAGTCCCAATTGCAACATAGGCCGTAGGACCAACTGATGTTGTAGGGGGAAACAACCGATACACACCATCTTGACAAGGGCCTTTAAGCAGAGGTGCCCCCGTGTTGAGATCCTTAATCACATAATGAGAAGGAAAAAATTCCATTGAGACATGATTAGCTTCGGTAAATTTGCTAACTGACAAGAGATTTTGCTTGGCCGTAGGAACACACAGTACATCATTTAATATAAACTTGCGAGTAGGAAAGGAAAGATGTGATGTACCGGTATGAGAGATTGGAAGTCCCGTACCATCGGCAATGTGAACTTCATCCGTTCCATCGTATTCCGAGTGGATTGATAAATTGCCCAAGTCGGATGTGAGGTTATGAGAGGCCCCCGAATCAACAAGCCAAGGCAATCCAACATTAGCAGTCGGGGATTGAGCAGAATTTGCCATATTTGGGGGACGGCGGCAGTAAAGAGCTGTGTGTCCTGTGTAACCACAAAGTTGACAAGTAACTTGAGAACGACCAGAGGAATTTGAGTTACCTGTATTAGAGGAACGACCGCCAAAGGAGCCACGACGGGATTGAGAATTACGCGGAGCAGATGAATTATTGCCACCGCGATTGGAGGAGCCACGTTGAGAGGAGGCACCGCGATTGGACTGCTGCTGTCCTCGATAAGATTGGCCAGAACCACGGAATTGAGAACGAGCAGTATTTGCTATGGCAAGTAATTGCCGTTGAGCAGATTCCTGATTTTTCAGTGACAACTCATGTTCAATAAGAAGATCATGTAATTCCTCAAACCGGAGAAGAGTTTCACGAGCCCGGATCGGTCCAACAATGGAGGCATATTCTGGACCAAGACCATTGATGACGAATAACGTCAGATCGTCAGAAGAGACAGGCTGATCAATGAGTGCGAGCTCATCGGCCTTGACCTTAACATAGTGAAGATATTCAGTTATCGTGAGATCACCCATTTGGATGCGATATAGGTCACTTTTCAATTGATTGACACGAGCTCGAGATTTCCCAGCAAACAAGCGATTAAGAATCGCCCAAGCGTCAGCGGCCGTGCTGGCAGATGCGACCAAAGGAAGTACAGTGGCGGTTAAAGACCCAAAGATAGCAGCAAGTAAAAGTTGATCTTGACGAATCCAATGGGAGACGTCCTCAGCGTTGGAGCCGTCTTCGAGCAGGGTTGGGCATTTGTTGGTGCCGTCGACAAACCCGAGAATGTTATGGCCACGTAAGAGTGCCACAAGATGAGCCCTCCATGAGGGATAGTTGGTATGATCAAGTTGTATAGGAAGATGATGATGTGCCGTAATCGGTATAATTGGTGGACGGGAGTTGGGAGGGGCGGAGGTTTTCTCAGATGTGTCAGTAAGATTAGACATGGTGTTTGGCAGAGAGAGAAGTCGACGGTTTGTGGTGGGAGAATTAGGTTTAGATCGAAACCCCTCGTGATACCATATAGGATTGGGAAAATATTTCTCATCTAATCAAAAGAATGATACAGCAATATATAGAGTGAGAGAGTTACAATAGACTTCCTAAAATCTCTCTCAATCAATCAATTAATCAATCATAGAGATACACAGAAATATACAAAATATGAGAATATATTTTATCCCTTGATAAGTGTTACCTTCATGTTATATTAGTGTTATTTTAGTTCAGTGGTTTTAAACTAAGGGTATGAAATCTGGAGATGGAGTCTCATTAACATAACACGAAGGTAACCCTAACATAACACGAAGGTAACACTAACATAACGTGAAGGTAACGATCAAAACATGCGAAAAAAGTAAAGAGGCACGGGCTGTCCCGCCCAGCCCGCGCGCCGTGCTACTGGTGCATAGGAGAGTAACTCAACATTTAGGGTGTTTTGTTCTGAACTTAAGGTGACTTTTGTAAATTTGGATTTGAGTTTTAGAAGGATTTTGTGAGAATGAATTTTGATAATTAAATATAATTTTCACGTTGGAAAATGTAGAAAAGGTAGATGTTTTTGTCTTGAGAATTGTAGAAAAAGTAGAAAAATAAACGTTTTTATTGGGAATTGTATAAAAAGTAAGAGAAATAGGGTAGGTTTGTAGGATTTTACAAATCCTATCCAAACATTGTTTAGACCGAACCCATCCAAAATCCGGATGTGCCAAGTCCAGTCCAAACATACCCTTATAGTTCATTCCTTGTAAGTTTATTAATGTATCTAGACTCAAGAGTTAGTTGTATGTGAGACCGTCCTACAAATTATTTTATGTGAGATGAGTCAATCCCCAACTCACACTTCGTAATTCATATATATGTTTATGAAAATTAGTGGGTAAAAAAAATTCATCCTACAGAAATTTTTATAAAACCGTCTTACACAAATTTTCGTGATATCTTTTTTGGCTTTCTCAATGGTTTTCAACAGCGAATGTCACTATAACAATTAATATGGGCATTTAGAATGGAGTAGGGGTGAAGAGTATTGCTATGTTTTTTTTGTTTTTAAATCAAAAACACCTATTACGGGTTGAGATTAAGACACCATTTTCAACCTATATATAAATCACGAAAACCGTGATACAATATTCAAGATACAATAGGCCTATAAGATCAATGAACACAATAGGCTATGCACGATGCCCTAAAACAAATCACAAAAACTAGCGAACTCCGAAGTTTGATAGTCAAGTTGATCCATGCGGACAAATCTAAGAAGAGGCCTCCGTGAGATAGTATATTCTTCTTTTTCTTTATTAATTTCTGTTTTATTTATCATTATTATTATTATTATTATTATTATTATTATTATTATTATTATTATTATTGATAATTTTCTTTGGGGTACTATGGAATGAACGCACGTAAGTTGTACGCGATTAAAGAATCTAATGAGTTGGAAAAGTGGTAAAAAGATGCCTCTGCTTTTTTCTGCATTTAAAAACAATGGTAGTTTAAAAGATGATTTATATATTGTATTCCATTTAATATCCATTTCTTATTTTAGTCATCGAATTACAAACACTCTACTTTATTTTTATTTCTGACCAAGTCAGCCTTCGTTGAGATTTAAAAATTATAAATCCAGATAATTAAAATAAGATGTGAAAGATAGTATGAAAATAGAGGTCACTATTCCAGATTCTTCAATATAATTAGGGTATTAGAATAAAGAATAAGAGCTTGATCTAAACAAGATTCTTTTTTTATTAAATCACATTATTAATTTCATTATATCTTACTCAATATTATTAAAACGGCCAAACTCATAGATATCAAGATGCTTTTAGCCTTTAATGTCAATAAAACTTAATTAGCGTAAAAATTAAGTGCACATTTATGCTAATCCCATATTTACTAATTACTTTATGACAACATTGTCTGATTGTCCCCACAAAGATGCTTATTTCCTTGCAATAGCTATAAATCAAACATCATCCCATTGTTTTTCTAAGATCTATCCAATCTCTCTCTCTCTCTCTCTCTCTCTCTCTCTCTCTCTCTCATGACTTGTTTGGATTTGAAGAAACTGCTCCCTCACAGAAAGGTGTGGAGAGTATTAACAAACAAGCTGCTCTTCAAACTACACACACTCAGAAGATCAAAGCCAAACAAGAAATCCAAGAATCAATATTCATACAAAGCATCCAAGAAACTTGGTTGGCCATCTCTTTCCATTCAGCCCAAGAGATTCAAGAAGAAGACTCCCGTTCGTCACAAGAACCACCGCAGTTGCTACCAGAAACGGGCGCCTCCGGTGTTCGTTGATCAGCTTTTTATCGAGCCTATGAAAGAAGAGCACCATGCTCTTCCACCAAAAGGAACAAGCAGTTTGAAGAAGTGTGGGATTGTTGATCAAGAAAGTAGTGTGCATGATGATCACAACGTGGTTAGTGCAGATGATGTTTGGGAGTCAATGGTGTTGGCTTCACCACAAATGCAGGAAATCAACGAAAGGGCCGACGAGTTTATAGCTCGTTTCCGAGCTGAGATGCATCATCAAGAACTGCTTGCTCGTCGAACATAGTTATCTGTTTCATTCTATGTAGAAAAAAGATGCTAGTGTTTAGGTTTCATTCTTGCAAGTATCTAACTAGATGAGATCAAGCAATGAAATATGTATATATTTCGATTCCAATCACATCCAATTACAATGACAGTATTGTCTTGATCTCTTTATTCAACTATAGAACATCGATATCTTGGAGTATACATAATATAACTGCATAATTGCATTTGCATTTGCATATTATAACATCATCCAGTCATTTCACACAATACATTCTAACGTTTTCACACACGCGAGCAACGACACATACTACCTCTCACATCATGAAGAACCACTATGAATTTTAGAAACCATTAGAAACACCAAAACTACATCCTAAACGAGTAACCTCCATCCAGTCATCCACGATTCAGATCCAAGCGTTAATGCAATAAATCTTTCATAGGATCATCATGATGGACCCTCTTCATCCTATAGGCTTCCATATCTTCAGGTGTGACCTGCAAGGCAGAGAGTAGTCAGAACCACTTAACAGAATAAGATCGTGGCAGGAAACTAAGATGACCGTATCCAAATCAACACATACCTCATCATTCCACTTGACATTGTATTTGCGTTTCCTTTCATCCCTCTCTTCTCTCCTCCTCTCATCCTCCTAATATGAAAATACCAACTTTTAGATATCATAAGATAAAGATAAGTAATACAACTAAGATAAAGTTCCACAATGTAAGTTGGTTCAATGTCCATGCCCTCGTCAAAGTAGATAGCAGCGTTCCAAGATAGACATGATATGATTTAAGGAGTTTCACCTTCTGAAGTGCTTCGGCAAGTTTTTTCTCGTCTAAAACTAAATCATCGGGTACTTCAGATCCCCAAGTTGCAAGCCTTTTCTCCTCAGAAGGTGGAGGTGCTTCTGGTTTCAGAAATAAAATATTACATACTATGCCAATACTAATAAAAATTATAATAGATTATATAAAAAAAGAAAAGAAAAGAAAATTTAAGAACACGTAATAATCATTTTTACATTCTGAGTAAATTGGTTAAAATCCATAAATCATCTTATACATAATGATTTTAGTTCATAACTTTCGAAATCCCCGAACATTGAGTTTAAATTAAAATAGGATTATGCAGCACTCAGAAAAACAGTAAGATTTGGACAAACTTGCAAACATCAAATCTTAGGTGAGCCATCAAGTTAATCATTGGAGAAGACAAATAATAGAAAGATCAAAAGAAGATTAATATTGTTTAAAGAATTTTCTTCAAAATGTAGTCTAGACATACATCCAGAACGTATTCTACCATGTTTGCATGTACGACAATGACAAGTCTCAACGCTAGATCTCATAGCTCACAAATTTGTGCTTCATGAAAGTAGTTAACGGGAAGTCATTACCTTCAGAAGCTTCCTTCCGAGCAATATTAGCTTTCATAAGATCTGCAGCAGCATCAGCAGCCTCAATACCAGCAGCACCAGTACAATAGCTGTTCCTAACTGTCTGCTGGCAACATTTGTAACCCCATTGATGATCCCTCCACCACGAACCCCAAACACTCGTGTGGTTGTTTATGTAAACATCTTCTTCATACTTGCTCTTCGGAAGAGATGTCTCCTGCAATATCATGCATTCACAGGTCAACTCCCACTCATCAGATATCATCAAGAAGATAAAAGGAAAGCAATTAAAAAAGTTGCTCTGGATCATGTAGAGGTCCCATACAATATTGCAGCAAGTGATAAAGATAGAAATTAACTAAAACTGACACATCACAGACTCCACAAAAATAGTAAGATCTCAACAACGGACAACCAATTCCAAGAAATAAGCATGATATTCCTTGTGCAATCATGTTAGACACCCATCCAAATACAAGACTAGGGGATATGAGCGAGTCTGCAGGAAAGCAACATAAAAATGAAGAGATTTCTACTTGTGGACTCTCAGAGGAAACATAAAATAACAAAGGGTCAGGACATATTATCATTACAGGAGTTATGAGAAGTTAGTCTGTACCTGGCCTTTTATGATTCTGCCAGCACGATCATATTCAACCTCTAGCTCACTTTGACCGAGTAAAAGCTCTCGTGGAAGTACTTCATCAGTTGCAGCATTTCCATACTTCTCCATGATTTTATCTTTAGTATGCGACTTCAACTTCTCCTTGTTGATCTTAAAATTTTTAAAAAGTAATTCAGCTTGAGAGGGAGCTGCTTGCATATGAACATCGTGTCCCTTATCAAATGCTTCCCAAGCATGGATATTGAGCTGCTTGAATTCCAATGCTTGCCCACTCACTCTATTGTGATTGTCTCCCTATAATTTTCACATATTAGGGTGCATTGCATGACAGGAGTAGAGAGTACAATCTCACTCAGAAAATGAGGTATACTTACAGTGTAGAATTTCTCATTCGGATCCATATCTGGGAGAGGATCCTCACGCATAGAACGGGTTTTGGGGTCATAGTGGGCAGAATTAACATCAAGATTAAGAAGATACTTCGCAGTATCCTCTCGAATACGTAAATTCCTGGTCAAAAGAGGAGAATAATTACGTGAAACTTCAATTTTCAATTCTTAAAAGAGCTGCGCAAAAACATCAATCAAAAGAGTACCATTGACCATTCTCATCAAGAAGATAACATAACTGATTGTTTGAACAGAATCGATTCAGTAAATCACAACCATGTTCTAAGAGGCTCTTAAGAAATATTGCTATTAGCAGAAACACATAAAAGAGCTAGCAGACAAAAAGAATATAGAGCATACCTGACCGTTCCTGTGCTACCACCACCAGTAGTACGCACACGCTTTTCAACCTTTGCGAAATCCATTTGTTTGCTCTCATCAACCTTTGCCTCATCAATTTTCAGAGAGTCCTCATTATCTTCATCATCGCTAACACCATCTTCATCATTAACAACACCATCTTCATCATTTGGATTATTATTTTTCTCCTCCAATTTTTTGAGCTGTTGCTCTTTCAAATATTTGCTTCTTGCTTCATCCCTGGCTTCATATCTCTGAATTACATGTTTATAAGATGCGGCATCATATCCATTCCATCGGTCTCTCTTTCCATCATAATCAAGCTCAAAAGTCTCTATCTTCTCATCTGGAGCAATGTTTTTGCCTGTCCATTTAGCTCCCAATTTGCGGGGTCTCTCCACGCATGACTTCTTATCATGAGTCAGAGATCCGCAGCTGCAGCAGGCAGACAAGTTCAACTTGTTAAAAAGGAAGCAATGACCAAATAAAAACATATCACGTATATTTCCGTACTATTTCGATCAAACAAAATATCTAGGCTAGGTTTTCCGTCCTCCATAATACTCTAGTTTAGAAACAAAAGTTATACAATGACATTTATCCCACATATGAAGATAACAAAGAAATTGAAGGTACGAAAGGCAATGGAGGAGTAAAATGTAAGGTATAGTATCACATGTTTCCAATAACAGGAGAACAAAATGTAAACAGACAGATCAAACAAAACATCCTTTCAATTCCAGTTCTATGGAGAACATACTTTTCACAAGCACCCTTTCTGTACTTTTCAGCTTGAAAAGTCTTTGCACCTCTATCGTACCATGACTTGGTATAGTTTGGATCAGACTTCCACTTCCTTTGATGTTTCAAACTCTACAAAGCATAACAAGCTGAATTGAGGACTCCATATGAATATCTCCAGGTTCCAGTACAACTAAATAAAACAAAACAGACAAATAAATGTAACCACGTAACGTACCGGCCTCTCTGCATTAAGATACCAAGGTGCAGAAGACATATACTGTGGAATGTGAGGATTGATTTCTTTTCCATCTTCATCCAATTCAGCAGGCGCGAGCCCAGCCTTACGTGCCTCTTCCAATTCTAGTTGCTTCCTATGATCCTCCCTTGATTTAAATGCCACTGCAATCCCAAAACCACAAAACTTCAGCATTAATATTCTATCCAATCCAATAAACACAAAAGATAGTAACATGCAAAAAAAGAAAAACAAAAAAGCACAATTGAAAGGAAAGGATCTCTGCAAAGCCCATTTGCTGCAATAACCAACGCAATAATACTCAAACAAAAAAAGGGATAACCTCGATCCACCATTATTCACAAAAGAACACAAAAAAAAAAAAAAAAAATCACCACGGAAAAAGATTGTTCATTCAGATTAAATCCAATTCTACTTCTGCGCAAAAACAACCTCACTCACTTAGCAAGCAATTCGAAGGAGATATGAAGACAAAATCAATGATTTTTTTTTTTAAAGGTAATCAGAACAGATTGAGAAAAGACGATGAAATCAGATTAGAAAGTGCAGCGAGTAGTACCTGAAGCAGTTGCCATGGTGAATGAGCGAATTACGATTGATCTCTATTGAATTTGTAAACCCTAATGTGAAGAAAATTTGTGGATTTTAGGAACAAAGGGTGAGGGTGAGGAGAGAAAGGGAAATAATTGCGAAGGTCGGTTTTGAAATACCACAATTTTTTAATTGTAATTTGCAGAAAATAGAAATTTAAAATATATATATATATATATATATTATATAAAATATGTTTTCTTTTTTAAAACGAGAATTATATTAAGTAAAACGCATAAAAAGAGGCCCAATGGTAAGGCCCACGGGCTGGCCCCTGATATTAAAAGCCTATGAGAACAATTTTGTAAATTGGGTGACAGACCTTTTTAACGCCATTATTAACAATTTATAACTAAAATTTTCATATGATATTAATTCATAATTAAAAAATATATTTGGATATCAAATTAATTCATGCTATATTTTCTTTGATATAAAATCAATTAGGATCATTCACCTAATAATAAAGAATTTTTTAGAACAAGTAGGTTTAATAGATTTGGTCTCTTGTGAGACAATCTCACATGCGACGAGATTCAAGTATACATTTTTAGCTATAAGTATAAACATGAATTATACATGTACATCTTTTTACAAGTATAAATATGCATTTTCTACTATGAATATGTTTAACGGTGCGACGGTTGTACCAAAATTTCTTGTGTAACCTTTATTTATGCAATTATAGTTACAAAGTTTAATTATAAACTTTATCTATATAATTTGTTACAAATTTTAATTATATATGGAAAGGGATATCTTAATATTTTATTTACATAAATTAAAAAAAACCCGGCTCTCAACTAATAAAGAAAAGAGTAGATCTTATGTGAGACCGTCTCACGGATCTTTTTTCGTGAGACGGGTCAACCCATAACCCACACTTAGCAATTCATATGGAAATATGTGGATATGGTCAATTCATGGGTAATAAGGATCCGTCTCACAGAAACTATCCGTGAGACCATCTCACATTAGTTTTTGTGTAAAAAAAAAAAGTTAGAAAGTGCATTTTTAGTTGTTTATGAAAATTCATTTGACAATCTGTAAACTATATACTTTGATTACCACTTATTCACTTTTAAACTAATTTCATTTTCATGTTATAGTACACACGTTTTTTATATATAAATATTATATATCACAATCATAAAATTAAAAATTAATTATACCATATTATAGAAACAATATAATAACTGAACAATTAAATAAAATGTTTTATGTGATTTACTTTGAGCCACTTAGTTTAATCCGAGTCATAATTATATGCTTCTATTAAAGTTAAAAAAACCACACACATTTTAATACGATATCATAAAAATTTGAATGAAACGGTATTACCGATCAGCATTTTTGTGACATAGTTCTAGTTACCGAGCTCTTCTAACAATTAGAAAAAATAAAATTTAATTTATACATACGTCACAAAGTTTCGTATGACGATCATATAAAAGATTTACGATCTCCCAATCATCAAAATCCAGATAATTCGGTGAACTCTTCAGCTCTATGAAACACGTCTTGCCAAAACTCATTGCTAACTTCCATACTAAAATCGGAAGTAATCGAGTTTGCAGATTGGAGCCGAGAATCTCCATTGCCAGATGAGAAATCACTATTGCCACTCCAGTCTTCGCCAGAGAAAACTTCCGACCAGAAGCTCTCACCCATTTCCATCAAATCCTCCAACGACTCAGCCATCATGCCGACATTCAGGTCGTCGGAGCCGTCCACCTCCGCCGCGGCGGTGGCGGTGGTGACTGATGAGGTTTCGCTGAATGACTGCGTCGGAGAACTGGGCTCTGGACAGTCTTTCCGATCAGAATCGGAGCATGACACGGATTTTCCGATCATGGTTTCCGATTCGGGCCGAGATTTTCCGGCGAGCCTCTTTTTCAAATGGGTGTGCCAAACATTTTTTATTTCGTTGTCTGTCCGGCCCGGTAATCTTGCTGCCATTACAGACCATCTGCAAAAAAACAAGATTTTAAAACATGATATTAGTAATCATATTAAGTATATATTAACTCAAATAAATGAATTAAAATGAATTTTGGTTCATACTAATGCTATCATGCAATGATAATGGTTTGGAAGGCTTATAAGTAAGAACATTTTAATAATAAACATTTGGGTCAATTCAATTTTGGTCGATCAAGAATCCACATCGATTTTTTAATTTGAACATTTTGATTTTTTCAAATTTTTGATTCATTGTGATTGTAATTTTCAAAATTGCTAATGTAGATATCGGAATCAGAATTTCAACGACAAAAATGAAAAAACAAAGATATTTAGTTGTCAAGAAATGAAATATTGTCTCTTGCATACAAAAACAGAATTGAAATGTACCTAATTTTCTTGAGATCTTGATACTTTTTTACTATTTCTACTTATTATCTATTTTTGATAATGACTAAAAGTAATTCTTTTTATTGTTCAAACCGAAAGTGGATATTGTTGGTGCAAGAGAAATCAATCACATACTTGTTGCCCAACTCTGCATGCAATTTGATGATGATTTCCTCTTCTTCCTTGGAGAAATTCCCTCTCTTAATATCGGGCCGTAAGTAATTCATCCACCTCAGTCGACAACTCTTTCCACATCTCAACAATCCTGAAACAAAAATAATTTAGAAAAATTTAGCCCAAAAACAATTAATTTTAAGAAACTAACTTATAACTCTTGATTTAATAGCAAAAATGGGGATTAATAATCCGTACCGGCCCGTTTTGGGAGAGCCCGCCAATTGCCATGGCCATTTTGGTTGATGTAATTAATGAGGATGAGATCTTCTTCGCTAGTCCACGGGCCCTTCTTCAAGCCCGCTTTATCACAGCATGGAGCCCGGCCCATAATCAAGCTGAATAATTTGTGTTTCAAATAATTTTTGATTGAATTTTTATATTTCACTGAGTTGACACTCTGCTGAATGTGGGCATGGCCAATGGCTATATATATACTTTGAGTTTTTGGGACAGTGTTGAATTTGCTAAGAGTCCAAATTTGACTCATTTTTTTTTTTAATATTATTGAACACAAAAGTCTTGAGAGAGAAAGAGAGGGGGAGCCCGCAATTTCGTGGAAACGGGCATTATATACGGCCCGAATTGACAATTTATAAAAATAGTCAAACAACACGTGACATTATTAGACTACTAGTGGATGTAATGATAAGTATTTTATCAAGTATACACGTATATATATATGTGAAGATATTTTATTTCATGCAAAGTATTAATAAAAGATGAAGATAATACACTGGCTTTGGATTGTCCTTTCTAATGAATCATTTTTATTATTATTAATTGTTTGGTTATTGATAATAGGGTTGGGGTTTTGGAGCGAGGGTTTTGTCTTATGTTTAAACTAGCATAAATCCTGTGTATTACACGGTTTACATAAATTAAATTTATTCAAATCAAATTTTTAAATATTTTCTATATTGAAAATTATATATATTATTTTGTTTGATATCTATCATCGAGTTGATATTAAATTAGTGCAAGATTCGTGTGTCACACGAATATTTTAATAGTACTAATTAAAAAATGTAAATTATTATTTATTTATCATTAATTCTTAGTTTAATTAGCATGTAAATTAAAGTTAGATTTATGCAAAAAGTTCAATTATCATTTTATGCAAATATAACAGTCAATTAACTTCAATTAAAATATTTGCGAAAAGTTTCATTAGCAACCATTATCATCAACATTTTGGTTTTCATTTATTAACTCCTTTTAAATGTTTTAGTTATAATAAATTAGAATGTAAAGTGAATTAATTGAAATTAAAATTAAATTAAAATTTTGAGTGAGAAATACGATTAACCAGATGACGACATGTGTCCTTCTTGATTATTCCTTCAGTATGAATACATATAGATTTAAATTTAATCGTGTAATTTTTTTTAATAATCCTTTAATATAATTGCAAACATCAACTTAAGTTAAAATATTCATAAGTTACAATTTTATTATCATCATAATTATTGACATTTTGTTATTCATTTATTATTATCTCATTAAATACTCTATTGTAATAAATTATACGTATTAAATTAATTAATTAAAAATGAAATTATAATTAAATTAAGAATAAGATTAACCAGAAAGTGACATGTGTTACTCTTGGTTATTCCTTTAGTAAGGATATAGATATAGATATTTGTTATATTTATTCATTCATATGCACAATTCGATCATAATTTCTATGTTATTTGTCCCTCTTTTTTGATTATTATATGTGATTTGGATCAAAATTGATATTTTCTTTTAGGGTACTTTGCTCAATTTAAGCTTGTATCTAAAAGAAATTAAAATTTTGATTTGAGGCTTCCGTTTGATTTGAACTGTGAAGCGTTTAGTTTAAAAAAAATCGAAGACATCGGATTTGATTTTGGCATCAAAATTAAAGTGATCGAAAATGCTCAAAGGAAAGTTGCTAAGTGAAAAATTCATGAACTTTAGGGCGTACATTAGGAGAAAAAAAAATTAAATTGCAAAGTGTAAAAAGGTCGTTCTTAATATTTGCTTTTTTTTTTTTTTTGTTTTCTTAAGTTTATATAAAGGAAATGACTGTGCATCATTACAACATTTTTCAGTAAAATAGTGGTTTATGTATATCAAAATTTTCTATAATAGTATACAGAATAAGTATATCAATACGATTTATCAGAATACGCATCAGATATAATTTTTTTGAAAGTATGTTATATATGGATATTGCTATGATGAAGAAAGTTATACTCCCTCCGTCCCAGTCAAATTTGTTTACTTGCCATTTTCGTTTGTCTCAATCCAATTTGTCAGCCCATAAATGACAAAGAAATTATAAAGCAAAAAGTATAAAAAACATTTTTTTAATTAAAAAGTAAGCAAAAAGTAACCTATAACTACAAATCAACTGCATTTTCTTAGGTTCTGTGCCCGGTCCAAGTAGGCAAATTGGACCGGGACGGAGGTAGTAAATTATTAGCTGTTCATCAGAATAGAAAAGGAAAATTGTGAAAAGCAAAAAATTAAATTGAATTGCAAAATCAAGAAATTTCATTTTTTGGATAGTAAAATTAATAGGAGTGATGTATCCATGCGTGCACGAGGAAAGGTGGCATAAACTACAAGTCAATAGCTCAATCCCCCAAATGCGACAAATTAAAGTGTTGAAAAGTATTAATGGCAAGTCTTGCAAATAGTTAACCTAATATTTTATGGATATAAATTTCTAAACAAATACTATACTCTCTCGGATACACTATGATAAGAATCGTCTCTGAAATTTCTATCATAAATTAAGTAACATAAAAACTTAGATAAATATATTCTTAAACAATGTTTTTTTTCTCATCAATTCCAAAACACAACAAGAAAAATGAGTATTTGTGACAATAAAATGGTTGTGGCAAAAATCTCAATAATTGTCGCAAGTACAATTTGCTACATATGTTGTTGTTCAATTATTATCACAAAAGTCTTCTCATAAATAGTTTTTTTTTGCGACAACAATGCATTAGCAACGACAATGATGTCGCAAATAAATCATTTTACATTGCTTTTTGTGACACATATTGTTAGTTTTATTAACATGTTTTGCAATAATTTGTTGTCGCAAAAACTAGACTTATTGGTTATCACAAAAAAATGTTATCGCAAATACTCATTTTTCTTGTAGTGAAATTGAAGGAATGAGAAAGTAATAAAGGGAATTTGAAATAAGTAAAGTTTATAAAATATTGTGTCGATAAATTATATAGATTAAAAAAGGTAAGTTTAAAATTAAGATATCTTTTAAAAATTGAGATTAAAGGTAAAATTGAAAAATAATGATATAAAAAAAGCCAAAACGACGATGAAAATGAAATAAAATTTAGACTTCATAATGACAATAAATATGAAACCGATAATGTATTATACTCCCTCTGATTCATAATAAGTATCATTCTAAAGTCTAAATTCTATTTCATATTAAATGTCATTTTAAACTTTTATACAATTGTTTTTCCTAAATTATTTCTATTAATATTCTTTAACTAAAATTCAGGAATTTAATATGATACCTTTTATGAAATTAATTTAATTATTAAGGTAATATCTTTTCAATTTTTATGTTTCTTAAACAACCCTAAAACGTCACTTCTTAATAAAAAATGAAAGAGATAAATATGGGTAAATGAAAAGTTGCTTGAGTGCTTAAATTGTATCAAAATAAAATGGAAAAAAATCCTCCTCTTTAACCGACTCTTATAAGAAATGTTGTCTTTTATTGACTTCTTAATTGTGTTATTTTTAAAATGTACTCTCATTGTATCCTTCTCCATCAATGGTACAGACCTGATTGGTATGAGTTAAATTTGGATGATGTTCACGATTAAATTTATCTGAGACGTTATCATGAATAGTTTCATGAGACGAATACTTTATATCCATTAACTAAGCTCATTTTCACTAATTTATATATGAATTGTAAAATATATAAAATAAAAATATACGTTACATAGTTTATTAAATAAATATATCATGCGTACCCATAGACTTAGCCTAGTGACAGCTAGGTGCATCTCTAGTCTTGAACAAGGTCTCAAGTTCGAGTCTCTTACCCCCAATTGTAATTCTATTAAAATATATATATATATATATATCATATAAATACTGGAGTCGAATATGATTACACTCGTATTGGTACTCAAATTATGTTTGAACATGAAAAAAATATTTTTATTGAGATTCTTATTCGACTTTCTCAAAATTCTTACCTTTCATATTTAAATTTAGACAAAATCGAATAAGAGATATATAATCTTTCACAAACCCTAATTCCAAAGAAAGAATTCAGTTTCTTTAAGATAAGTCTTTAATTAGTCAGTTATATAAACATACAATATTTTTTAAGTCATCAAACTTCATGTGTTAATCAGAAATCTGTAATAAGAGTATTATAGATTTCAACGACACTAACTTTACTAATATTTGAAATGAAACAACACTTTTTTTCAGAACAGAGATATTTTTAAAATATAAGACGATCATTAATTACTTTAAAAGGAGGATTATTTTATAAGATAAGACGATCATTAATTACTTAAACTTAAAAGAGACAAAAATATTGAAAAGAAAATATGATATTGTTGGATAGAAGAAAAGAAATCAAGTAGTGCACATGTAATTTGAATCAATAATTTGTGAAAACCAAGAAAAGGGTAGCCAGCTATAGACAGTGTGCTTATATTGAATTATTCAATGCACAAAAGTTGGAATATTATTAGCCAATATATTTTCATAGGAAAATGAGAAGAAGGGTCAATTAAAGAGGCCAAACCCCCATTTTATTCAATGTATATTCAAATTAAAAGCAACTGCAACTTGCATATCGTTCATTTGTAGCTTGCACTTTGTTTGTTTGTCTTTTGTTTTTTTTAATGTTCTATTTGTATCATTATTAATTAAATGGTTGATATCATTTCGAAATATAGTCAAAATTACATGTATTTTGCGTGGAAATATATGATATACTCATTTCCATGAAACACAAAAAATGTTGTCTATGCACTAGACGAAAACAACCTCTAAACCCTAGTATTGTACACGAAAATGAATACATTATACTTACCGATTGAGTCTTCCTTGAAAATCTTCTTAAATACATGTACCAAGGGTTTCCAAAATTTGCACCAAAATTTGGAACAAGAAGGTGGAGTGTATTTGAATTTTAGGGTAAAAAGTAAAAAATTGTTTACTTAGATTCATTTACATGATAATAAGACAAAAAAGAATCTTACATTTATTCACTTTATAAAAAAGAATCTTACATCTATTCACTTTACAGTCCCTTTTTCTTACAAGGTGTACTTTCAAAGGACATACACTTGTTACTTCTTCTCATTGATGTGGTTCCATACAAAGTACAATTTGTGGTGTTTTGGGCATTTTATTATAGTTTTGTGGTAGTTTTGTCATTTCTTATAATTGAGCGGTATTTTTGGCCTAAATTTAAGAAAATATGTTATAATGAGCTATTTCCTCTATATATATTCCAATTTTGCAACCTGCCCAAATAAATTCAGGTAAAATTATAATTTGGTGAGAAATAATATTCCCTTGTTTGCATAATATAATATTTTTATGCAAAAACTCATGTGAGACGGTCTCACGGATAGTTTCCGTGAGACGGATCCTTATTACCCATGAATTGAATCCATATCCACAAACTTTCATATGAATTGCTAAGTGTGGGTTATGAGTTGACCCGTCTCACGAAAAAAGATCCGTGAGACGGTCTCACACAAGACTTACTCATATTTTTATGCACATTCATATTAAATTAAAATAATAAAAATTCTTGCAGGTCTTGAAATTGGTTAAAGTTCAAGCAGTTCCATTATCGCAACATTACAGTTTATATAAGAATTGGTTTATGTCATGAAATTCATCTTATTTATGTCATGATTCAATGAGTGTGGAAATCAATTTTATATAGATTGGTTTTTAATTTTTTTTTGGGGGAGATTCTTGATAGTGCGATCTACCTTAATTAAGTTCCCAATTTTCGTATGTTTACTCTTAATTAGGGTTAAATTCAAATGTGTCCATGTAGGAATGGGTCAGGGCCGATTTTGGTCCCTAGATTTTGAAAACAGCCCAAAAATGTTAACAAACGGCCCTCTCCGTTAGTGAAGTGGATGGAAAACGTTAAGTGATATTTGGTGGGAAAACTTTTCCCCAATTTGATTTTCACGGTTTTTTTTCTGCCATTTCAACCAACAAACATTTCCTATTTAAAAGGGCCATTCCAACCACTGAAGACAACAACCAGAATCATATCCAAACCAAATCAAGGAGAAAAAAAAAAAGGAGAGAAAACATAATCCATTAGAGATATGTCTTCATCTACTCATTCATACACTTCAAACACAAAACGCTGCCATTGTGGGAAGTTTGCAAGAGTTCGAGTATCCGGGCAACCTGGAAGTGAAGGCTGCCGATTTCAGAACTGTTCTGATTCATTGACAAATAATGGGTGTAACTTTTTTGAGTGGCTTGATGAACCAACCAAACAGAGTATTGCTACAACAAATCTGGCCAACAAAATGGCTAAACTGAAAGGAGAATTTTCGGTACTCAAAGGTGAAACAATGCAGTTAAAGGTTGAGATACAATTGAGTTCAATTAGGCTAGGCAGAATGGAAGAAAGAATTGCACCCATGGAGAAGAAGAGAAATCTGACCATGTGCTTGGTTTTATTGGCTTGTATCTATGTTGTGTACAAATGGTTGGGTTTGGGTGCATCTTAAAGGAATGCAAAATATTTAATAGAAGGTGTAAGTGTATGTTTGTTTTTTCTACAACATGTAATAGCCCACTGGGCAAATTTTCATCTATCTAATCTAAAATATTTCAATGGCATACTCCACTAGGCAAGAAAATAAATCCCAGCCAACACATAAAATGATAGCCAAAGTATTTAATCCATTACAAGCAAAATGAATTACAAATGCAAATCCAAAGACAAAGCCAAAATATAAAGTTATCAGCCAAAATATATACTTGTTTTCAAAATTCAAAATATAAAATTCACTTGTCTTCACCCTTGCCCTTGCCTAAAGTTGATAGACTGATAAATTTTTTACCTCCTTGCTTGATGATTGGAGCACTACCTTTTGAGATTGGAGCACTTGCCACAACTCCACTGGGCATGCAAGTCATTAGAGGTGGTGCTCTGATATTAACTCTCCCAGGTAAAACAGGTGGTGGAGGTACATCATTAACATGCATCTAACACACATGAGCAAGTATTAGTCTTTGGATTCCAGATTCAGCCATGTAAAAAATTTAAACATATACATAAACATATTATCCATGTACTTACATGAACATTAATGTTTTCCTCTTGAGTAGCTGGTGGGCTAGGAAAACCAGGTGTTTGAGTTAACTCTTCTTGATTCCCAGATTGGCCATCTTGATTCCCAGCATGTCCTTCTTGATTCCCAGCATGTTCCTATATGAAAATTCATAAGTATGCAATGAAAATATATTATCTATCATCTAATATTTGGATAAAAAAGGCAAGCTTATATTCCTGGTTGAGCCAACTGCACTCCTTCATCCAGTGGGAATTCCTCAGCAAATTTCTTCCATGGGCAAGAGGTTTTGTTGTGACCTTCTCTTTGGCAGAAGTTACAGTGAACTTTTGGTGTCTGCCTCGGCATAGTCTTCATCTTCCTCTTCTTACTTGGTTCTTCCTCTGGCCCCTTTCTTCTAGCCTTTGAAGGTCTACCTCTTTTCTTACCAAAGTTGGGAGGAATGGGTGGAATGTAGCCTCTTGTCTTCCATAACTCAGGACCATCCATTGGGTGCAAGGCAGATTCATACACCTTATTGTAATTCTCCACACTGTAGTATTCAATCACAAAGTCCTCTGGATTCAATGATTGTGCAAGGATAGCACTCATTCCATGCTTGCATGGAATACCTTGAAGTTCCCAGACTCTGCATGAACAAGTTTTGGCCTTCAGATCCACTTCATATCTCCCACCATCACAAACTGAAACCTCATACTGCCAATCATTGGATTTAAGTGGAATGCAATCTTTCACCCTTTCCTTTATTGCTTGCAAGATTTTTGAAATTTTGGGACAAATCTTTCTCCCTTCCCACAACCTCTCTGCCCTATCTCTATTCTCTTGAAGTCTACTCATCATGTACTCTTTAATCCACTCCAACATGGTCAAGATTGGCCTCTCCCTGGCTTCTAGAATAATGGAGTTGAATGACTCACACATATTATTTGTGAGTACATCACACTTAGAAACTGGAGAAAAGTGACTTCTACTCCACTGAATTGCTGGTCTCTCTTGAAGCCAGGTAAAACACCTACCAAATTCAGCCACTGTACTAGCCCTAGCAGCCCTCCACATTAGATTTTTAAATGCAGCCCCTCTGAAACCAGCCATCTTCATATTCCCATGCATATGCTTCACACAATATCTATTGTCTACCCCAGGAAGGACTCTCTCAAATGCAGGAATCAACCCCTTCTGCCTATCAGACATGAAGGTCCACAAGTTTTGAATATCTATACTCAAATCTTCCTTCAAAAGCTCAAGGAACCACACCCAATTCTCCTTAGTTTCACTACCCACCACAGCATAGGCAATTGGATAAATTTGGTTGTTAGGGTCCATTCCTACAGCTGTAAGCAATACACCACAGTTTGGTGCCTTGAGGTGGCACCCATCTACCCCTACACAAGGCCTACACCCAGCTAAAAACCCTAACTTCATAGCTTGGAAACATATGTACAATCTCTTGAATGTATTCCCACTTGAGCTACCAGTGTCCTCTACCCCCATTAATATAGTGGAGCCAGGATTCTTAAGCCTAAGAGCATGTGCATAATCCCAGAGTTTTGCATATTGTAGTTGATTACTACCCTGAATACAGTTTAGAGCCACCATTTTTGCCCTATATGCATGTTGTTTTGATATGCTACAATTAAACTCCATCATTGCAGCCCTCCTAAACCCCTTAGTTGTTCTATTTGGATCATTTCTCCAAGACTCTAGATACTAATTGGCTAACCATGTGGAAGTGCAGTTTCTTAGCTTGTAGTTAGTACCATAACTATGCTCACTATTGTAGGTTCTAATCTGTCATGACTCCTCATTTTTAAGCTTAAGACAGTTTATCTTCCACTCACACCCCTCATCCAAACAGCTAGCATATATTCTTTGAGCCTCATTTTTTGTTATTTTTAGATCCCTTCTTTCCCTAACACCATGAGAGTAAACAGCCTCTTTGAACAATTGTTTATCTGTAAATTTCATTCCAATTGCAAAATCAGGGTTAAACACAGTAGAAGACCTAAACACTTGGTTTAGTTTTGCTTCATCAATCTCAGATCCTAAGTCACAATCAAATTCTGCCTCAGAGTCTTCTAACTCTGAGGCAGAATCAGATTTCTGCCCCCTATTGACCTCAACATTGGGTTTATCTAAACCCATCCACTATAGGTCCTTATCTATATTCTCTTCAAACAGCCTATCATCTAAATCATCATCATAAACACTTATATTATCAGGATCAAATGGCTCATCAGAAGATTCATTATCACTAAGATTACCACCCTCATTCCCCCCATATTCCTCAGGATCAACCCCATCCAACCCCCCAATCACAGTAGTGTTCAATAACCTGTTCTATATCATCAAGTGATGTTTCATCTATTATAGGGTTTAAGTCTTTCTTATCCTTCTGCCTAGATAAACCCCCACCCCCACCCTTTTCTGAAACAACTTTCTTACCCTGCCGCCTAGATAAAACCCCAGAAACAACCTTTCCACCATGTTTTTCTGCATATTTTGAATAGGCCCAATATAAGATACACAAAACCTTGGAATAATAAAAGGCTAGAAAAGCAGGACAATACACAAAACATTAAACAATGCACTCTCATTAAAAACAATACTAGAAAAGTATTAAACAATACTACAAAAGCATAGGAATAATATAAGATATATACACACTTTAAGCAATACTAGAAAAGCAGATACTAAAGAAAACCAAAATATTACAAGTCACTTTCAAAATTTTCAAAAAGCAGGACCACAAAGCATTAAAGAATGCATTCTCATTAAAAACTAAGCTCATACAGACACGAAATGGCCCACGAAGCACTACACATGTACACCGCTTCCCACAAACCAACATAAAAAATTGGAATTTTAATTATTATATAATAGATGACAACATGCAAGAAGTGAACAAAAAAAATCTAACACTAGATGTAAACTGTACACAGAAATCCAACAAAACACTACAATAAATTACAAGAAGTGGACAAAAACAGACAAGCAATAACATGCAATCAGAACATTCCATTCAAAAACACGATTCCCAACTAATTACAAACCCAAAATAGCGATTGAAACCCTAGATGAAAACTTTAGCAAAAATATTCATCACCTAGCATAAAATAGCTCAGAAAATAAACCCTAGATGAAGAGTTTAGCAAATACTAACCAGTTTTGTCACCAGGACGATTTTTCACCATCACGATTGAAAAAAGCAGTCTCTTTCGCTGGCCCCGTATACTGTATTTCACAACGATTTGGGTATTCAACTAAAGAATGTTAGGGTTAGGGTTTGCTTGGGGTTCAGATTTGGGTAGATTTGGGAATTTTTGGATCAATTTGGGAATTAGGGATTAATCTTTGGTATAGGGATTTCTGTGGTAGAATTAGGGTTCATCTTCGATTAACTGATTTGGGTGCGATTTGGCCCCACTTGGAATTAGGGTTGGGAACTAACAGGCACGTGCTTGGCGCGTGGCTTTTCCCGTTAGTTTTTGACGGAAAATTCCTACGGGGTTAACTAATATTGACGGTGGGCCAAACTCGGCCGAAGCCCTATCCTACAGGGCCACATTTGAATTTAACCCCTCTTAATTAAGTTTCTCATTATCAAATTAACTATTTTGATCATGAATTAGTAATACATTACGAGCACTTTCTTGTCTGAATTATTATTCAGAAAATAAAGTGAGACAAGGTGTGTGATCAATATATACTTAAAATCATTTATGATCAATGTCAATAATACCAAATAAATTCACACCAAATTATATAATTACTCCATGGTCGATGAAAATATAAAATTCAACTTCACTCGAGATAATTACAAAATAAAGATTTCAAATTAAACCCGTGAAATACATGGATTCTTCACTAGCTATTATAGTATATATAGGAAGGTTATTGTCATTTTTTACGGGTAAATTTCAATAGTGGCCCTGTAGGATTTAGTCCGAGCCTATTTTGGCCCCACAAGATTAATATGGCCAAAAACGAACCGAAAACCACCCTCTCCGTTAGTTTGAATTGAAAACGTTAATTGAATTACACTATTGATTTTGGCCCCACAAGATTAATATGGCCTAAAAAAAACCGAAAACCACCCTCTCCGTTAGTTTGAATTGAAAAAGTTAATTGAATCGTACTATTGCATCGCACGTGACGACCGTTAGTTTTAGTAGAACAATTAATATGGCCGTTAGTTTGCATTGCAACGTGATGTTTCACCGTTAATTTTAGAAGGAAAATAGCATAATGGACCAACATTTCTAATTCATGGGCCACTATTGGCCTGAACCTAATCATATAGGGCCAAAAATGAATTTTACCTCATTTTTTACGGACCATTGGATTGGGTCTGAGCTGACTTGGGCCTCAAAACTTTTGCTAGACTCACTAGGGCCCAAGAAAGTTTTTGTTTGTTGGGCCAGCCTATGATGAGTTGGGCTGGGCTCATTCAGCCCATATAGTTAATCCAATTTTCATCCAATGATAAAAGTTGAGAATGAAAACAAAAATAAGAAAGAAAAAGAAAGGCAGCGTTTCCCTAACGCACCGCCCCACCTTTGCCCAATTTTGTGAATCACCAAATACGTAAATCGAATCAATTCATAAACTACATTTTAGGTGTAATTGTAAAAAAATCACCTATTTTTTAAGAATTGTAAATTTGTACTCACTTTTCAGTAGTTACAAAAAAAATCACAACTTTTGTTCACTTTTGCAATTTAAACCAATTTTGAATTTTCCGGCAATCACAGTCCAATTGTCCGACAAACATGTCATGTCACATGACACATTGAATGTCACGTCATTTCCAGCCAAAAAAGATTTAAAAATCAAATTGCAAAATAAAATCATCACATTTTCTAAAGTTGTAATTTAATCTAAATCTTTCAAAAATTAGCAAAAAAAGTCACATACTTCATTTTGCAATTCGAATTTATTCTTTGGTGTTAAATTCATCATGACGACGTCACATAAACTACACAACCATGAAATTGTTTGTCTATATCAAAATAATGCCATCTCTAGTATATTAATCTAAATATTTTTTCTTTAATTTGAAGATAATTAAATTACAACTCTCATTTGAAGATAATATTAATGTATGTTAATTTTTTGAAAATTTATGTTATTTATGAGTAATAAAGATTTGTAGCTATTTGTGAACCATTTTATATAAATTTTTATGTTTACTAATTATTAGAAATTAACTGTTTTCTTTAGGAAAGGAATTTAATTTTTAGCTTTCTTATACTTTCATTTGTACGCATTTGCCCTTGTAGATTTTTTTAGTCTTTTCTTTCTTAAACTTTGACTTTGTATTTTTGATTCTCAAGGTGAGAAACAAGAAAATAGAAATATGTATTGTAGGGTAAAAATTAAAAATAAAAGTATATGAAGTAAAAGGAAAAAGCACACACACAAATTAAATAAAAACATTAGAAATAAATTAAGAAGCAATTAAAAGAAATTAAAAGTACAAGGTGGAAAATATACACAAGATACACAATGATATCATCATGCCATTACTATTTTATTCTATTAATTTGAAAAACAACATAAACATTCACGGAATTTTTTTAAATTTATAATCACATAAATAGTACATTTAGAGCCGATCTTATTTAAGATGGTCACACTGTTACATATGATTGATTGGTGAGGTCAAGATGAATTAGGGGTGTTTGGCTAAGCTTATTTTTAGAGCTTATAACCTATCATATCTTATAAGATGTTTTTGGAGCTTATAAGATGTTTAATTTAAGTTTAATATAAGTTGTTGAAGTGTTTGGGTAAATAAGATGATGAAGCTTATAAGTTGTTAGTAATGACATTTGTGTAATTTCAATGATTAAATCTGAAGGTGTTTTGAAAAAATAAACTCTTATTTTAGAAATAAGTTGGGATTTCCCAACTTTTCAAAAAATAGCTTATAATTAAGTTCCTTACATCTTATAAGCTCATAAAATAAGACTTTATTTTTAAAAGTTAGCCACACTTTTAAGGAGCTTATAAGCACTTAACATCTTATAAGTTCTTTTAAGGAGCTTATAAGCTTAGCCAAACACCCTCTTAATTTAATTTTATATTTAACTAATCAAATGATCAGATGATACTTTTACATAAATCAGATAATATTTGTTAGAAAAAAGGCCATATCATATCAACCCTCTTTTCTCCATGTGGGTTCTTTTCTTGTCGAATGAATATATTCTCTTTGCCATTACATCCTCATCTCAACCTCTTTGCCATTACTATCATTATTTTATTACCAGTTACCAAAATAAATACAAAATCCACATTTTTTTTGCAAAGATTTTCAAACCCTCTTTGATTTCTACCAGCCATGCCCTTCAAGATGAGAGGGGTACTTCACTCTTACTTCGTTTTTTCCATCCAATATTATGTGTGTGAAAAATCTTGAATTCTTGGTTGGTTTGTGATGGAAGTTACTACTTTCTTTTTCAATAGTTTTCTTTTTGTATGAGTTAATTTTCTTGATCAATTGATGTTGGATTAATGGATATAGAGTGTGAATTTGAGTTGTTGCTTCTTGTGGTATGGGTGATGAGAGCAAAAACAGATTCTTGGAACTGAAGAAGAAGAAGAATCATCGTTACGTGATTTTCAAGATTGATGAGAAGAAAAACGAGGTGGTCGTTGAGAATTAAAATTGGTAGCCCTTCTGAAAGCTATGAGGATTTTGCTGAATCCTTGCCACTAAATGATTGTCGTTATGCAGTTTATGACTTGTGAGAATTGTCAAAAGAACAAGATTTTCTTCATTTCCTGGTTAATGTTTATACTTGTGTGTGAATTTTGCAAATTTAATACACTAACTTTTAGTTATTTATCATATTTATAGGGTCGACATTATCTTTTTCCGGACCCTGTTATTGGGACACTATTTTTTTTAATTTGAGTCATTTTAGGATTATCAGTCGGAAATTACAAAAATTCGTGCCGTGCCGGTCTGTCTTATCGAAAATTTAATCTGAATCTTGTTCAAATCGAATTGAATTATGTAAATTGATTTGAGGTTTTGTTACGACAAGTGAGGATGAGTGTTTTGGAATATAAAACATACATTTTGTTTCAGTTTCAAGAAATATCAAATTTTATGTGAGCTTGAGGTTGTTTGTGGTGGATTCCGGCGGCGGTTGTGGCGGAGCTTTTCTTAAAATTTAGGCAAATTGTATGTTTTCTATACCAAAACACTTTTCTTTTCGAGCCTAGCCAAGCCCTAAGTCAATTCATGAAATTTAATTTGATTTAAACTCAATTTGAGCGAGAATCAACTTAATTTTCGAAGAACTCGAATTTTGGGAGGCACATACATTGTACATCTGATTTTGAAATTTTGGGCTAATTGTCCTAAATCGCTTAAATTAAAAAAATAATGTCCTAACGTTGGGCCGGGTAAAGATAATTTCCTTAATTGACCAATGCCCGAAAAATAGTAGTGTTCAAATATGCAATTTTCACTATATAGATTTACAGTTTTGATTAGGTAGGCATCTTTAGGATGTGTGCACTTCTTATAATTTTGTCTATATAGATATACAATTTTGACCATATGCATACCTTTAGAATGGCATCATGCTCACTTCTTTGGTAAAAAAAGATCAAAAACTCACACATAGGTGAAAAATCGATAAATATCAAAGAAGCGTGTAGAGTCAGAGTGCGCATACGAGGGGTGTGTTTTGATCAAAACTGTAGTGTAATTGATTATCGAAAAATCAGGGCTCCGTAAAACTCTTGAATACGTTTAAAGATGCTTTATGCGACATACTTCAGACGAGCTTTGGATTATGAGATTCAGGCGACTGATCCAATGGAAATGGACCTCCAAGTGATCGCGCCCATTGAAGCCATTGCATAACAACGTTTGCTACCTTTTGACAATATGCTTGTCATGTTGATCATGCATGCAAACCTTGTTGAAATGAGAGAAAATGAGAGAAATTACAAAAAGATATTTTGATTCATAATGAGATATGAGATACAAATGTGTATATATAGACGATCACATGGATGATAAGCTAACTACCTAGCCACTTAAGCTGAAGTGGCTAACTAACAAAAATATCTAAGATACAAAACACAACAGAAGAAGCACAACACATAAGAAAATGTGGTCTAATACATTTGTATGGAAAAATTATGAAACCCTAATTTTCATGCACATCTTTCATGGCATACTCTAATATGCTCCGAAGGACTTCTATCCCGGCTTATCAACAAGAGAGAGGTTGGAGCAAAGCGCAACAAAACGTGAAGAAGATAATGGCTTAGTGAATAGATCGGCTACTTGAAGTTCGGAAGGAACATATCGAACATCGATTTCACGATTCTTTACTTTCTCCCGGAGAAAATGGATGTCAACTTCAATATGTTTGGTTCGAGCATGGAAGGCTGGATTGAAGGCTAGCTTGATGGCACCATCATTGTCACACCAAAGTAACGTAGGATGAGATAAGGGAACCTGCAACTCAGCAAATAATCCTCGTAACCAAACCAAATCAGTAGTAGCAAGAGCCAACGACCTGTACTCAGCTTCAGTACTGCTTCTAGCCACAACATGTTGCTTTTTGCTACTCCATGTAAGAAGATTTGATCCCAAGAAAATGCAATACCCGCTTGTGCTCCTGCGATCATCGACGTTACTTGCAAAGTCTGCATCGGCAAATCCCTCAAGCACAAACCTGGACACTGGTTGAAAAAGCACACCATGATGCTGAGTTCCCTGTAGATATCGAAGGACTCGTTTGCAGGCCTTCCAATGATTTAAAGAGGGCGCATGCAAATACTGACTCAAACGATTTACAATAAACGCGATCTCAGGTCGAGTCAATGTCAAGTATTGCAGACTCCCCACAATGCTTCTGTATAAAGAGGGTTGATCAAAAGGATCACTATCATGCATGGCAAGCTTTAAGCCAGAAAGATACGGTGTAGGGCTGGGCTTTGAATGAGAAAGACCAGCATTATGAAGAACATCCCTAATATACTTCGACTGAGACAAGTGAATGCCCTGAGAAGTGCGATGCGCCTCAGTACCCAAGAAATAACTAACTTCACCTAAGTGTTTCAAGGAAAATTGAGTATCCAACTGCTTAATGAGAGCTTGTATCATACAAGGATCATCCCCAGTAACAAGTATGTCATCAACACAGACTAGAACAACAAGCAATTTACCTCCCTTAATCGCATGGAAGAGAGAACTATCGGCCATAGACTTTGCAAGACCTTGAGATAATAGGAAGGATGTAAGCTTGTCATACCAAGCCTTTGGTGCCTGTCTTAAACCATATAAAGACCTGTCAAGCTTGCAAACGTGAGATGGAAATTGATCATCAATAAAACCCTCAGGTTGGAACATATGGACAGTCTCATTAAGATCACCCTTCAAGAAAGCATTGTTCACATCCACTTGTTGAATTTGCCATCCCCTTGTAACAGCCAAAGTGAATATAATTCGAATGGTGAGTGGTTTAACAACAGGACTAAAGGTATCAAAAAAATCTACCCCAGCATGCTGTTGAAATCCCCTCGCAACTAATCGAGCTTTGTACTTTAGAATGCTACCATCAAGGTTTTTCTTGATTCTGAACACCCATTTATTAGTGATGGGATGAATATTGGAATTGATGGGAACTAACCTCCATGTTTTATTTTGTTGCAAAGCTTTGAACTCTTCTTCCATAGCATGCTTCCAATGAGGACAAGCAAGAGCTTGAGCCACAGTAATAGGCTCTTGATTAATAAGGTCAATGAAAGGAGTAGAGGCAGTGTATACTTTGGGCTTATAGATACCACTTTTTGACCTAGTGGTCATAGGGTGAGTAGAGGTAGAGGGATTAAGAGAGCAAGGCATATGTAATGAAGAAAGAGAGGGTGAAAGATTACCTGTTGAGGGAAGACCATCAGAAGTACTGGCAGCTAGATCACAAGAATCATTATTGGATGAAGAAGAAGAGCCGGAAATGGTATCCAAAGGATAAGAAGAGAGTACAGGCAAATTGGAAAGGACTTGTGAGGAAGATGTGGGAGACCGAGACACAAAGAGAGAAGTATAAGGAAACTCCTCCTCATGAAAGACAATTGTCCTAGCTACATAGATTCTACCACTAGGGTGCAAACAAGTATATCCTTTGTGTAATAAGCTATATCCAGTGAAGAGACACTTTTGACTTCTAAATTGAAGTTTATGTTTATTATAAGGTCTTAGATATGGAAAGCAAGCACACCCAAACACTTTGAGAAACGAATAATCTGGTGACTTATGAAAAAGTTTGAAATATGGAGTAACACCTTTAAGAGGAGCACTAGGTAATCGATTTATGAGAAAAGTAGCAGTTTGAAAAGCATCCCACCAAAAACTTAATGGCATTGAAGCATGACTTAAGAGGGTCAAACCAATGTCCACAACCGATTGATGTTTTCGTTCCACTAGTCCATTTTGTTGATGTGTATAAGGGCAAGAATTTCGAAGTGTAATACCTAAGGAACGAAGATAAGGAATCAAAGCTTTAAACTCTCCCCCATATCACAATGTAAGGCCTTCAATTTGGTGTTAAACAACCTTTCAACAAGAGACAAAAAATTCTTAAACACATTTGACACATCCGATTTGACAACAAGAGGATAAATCCAAGAAAACCTAGTGAAATAATCCACAAAAAGAACATAATACTTGTAACCTTCCCTAGAAGGAGTGGCAGCCGGTCCCCAAACATCACTATGCACAATATCTAAAGGTCTTGAAGTAGTATGCACAATAGATGGAAAAGACATTTGATGCATTTTGCTAAGTTTGCAGGCCTCACAAGTAATAGATATCTTAGCACAAGGAACATTTATTTCATTCAAAACTCTTGAAAGAGTGTTATTACAAGGGTGTCCAAGGCGACTATGCCACAGAGAATTAGAAGTAGAAGTAGTACAAGCAAATGATTTCATATCAAAAGAAGGAGATGTGAAAGGAACCACACGCTGAGATGATTTAGAGGATGAATAAAGGTGAGATAGATCTAGCTGGTACAGTCCATCTTTAAGCAGCCCTCTCAACAGCACTTGGTGTGTTGTCAGATCCTTAACAAGGCAAAAGGAAACATGAAATTCAATATAGGCTTTATTATCTTGCAGAAATTTGAAATACTAAGCAAATTTTTAGTAATGTCAGGAACGAAAAGAACATTACTCAATCGAATTGGAGAAGATGTGAGTGAAGGATAAGTAGTGGCCATCCAGTATGAGAAATGTTCAAAGAAGAGCCATTACCAACAACAAGACTTTGCTTACCATTATAAGAAGAGTGCAACTGAAGAGAGTCCAAAGCTGAGGTAACATGATGAGTTGCTCCACTATCAATTATCCAATCAGGAGTGGAAGGAAAAGTACCATGAGATGGAGATGAAGATGAAGCAAGGAGATGTTCAGAATGAGAAATCTGAGGGCTAGCATTCGAAGTACTAAGTAGATTAGCCTGAGGTTGAGCTGAGTTCTCCAAACCTTGGAAGGAGACATCAAATCGCCTAAAGCATTTCATGGCAACATGATTTGATTTTCCACAAAGCTGACACACAACACCACGACCTCCACGGGAAAAGCGACCTCGACCTCTTCCTCGAAAAGAACCACGAGATCGATCCGAATATCCTCCTCTAGCAATGCCTAACTGAGCAGATGGAGGAACATGAGAACCACTACCAACAGGCGATGAATGAGCCACATTAGCCGCGACTGAAGCAACGCATCTCATGAGTTTGGAGTATGAATTGAACCTCAGATAGAGAAATCTCTTCACTGCGGGAAGTTAAATGCACAACAACACTTTCAAACTCCGATCCTAATCCACCAAGGATATACAAAACCAGATCATCATCACTTATAGCCTGACCAGCGCACGTAATTGATCGGCTAAGTTTTGCATGTGCATAAAGAAATCCGCAATTTGCAAGTTTCCTTTCTTCATTGTCTGGAGCTGGAATCGAAGATTCATAGCACGAGCCTTGGACTGAGAACGAAATAACCTCTCCAAGGCACGTCAAATCTCAAAGGCATGTGTATACCTACTGATAAATCCAAGCATCGATTCAGATACAGAACTCAGCAGCCAACTCTTTAGAAATTGATCCTTCCTATCCATTCAACAAACTCAGCTCGCCTGCAACTGACGCCATCCGCATTTGTATCGAACTCTATTGGAACTGAATCTTCATCACCATGAAGAAAGAGATCGAAACCATGCGCAGTTACTGTAGCTAAAACCTGAGAACGCCAGTAGGAATAATTTGTTCGATCCAATCTCAGTGTGAGAGTAGTAAACGTGGGAAGAAGTATTTGCGCCATGAAAGGAGGAAGAGCTGGCTCTAGGATACCATGTTGAAATGAGAGAAAATGAGAGAAATTACAAAAAGATATTTTGATTCATAATGAGATATGAGATACAAATGTGTATATATAGACGATCACATGGATGATAAGCTAACTACCTAACCACTTAAGCTGACGTGGCTAACTAACAAAAATATCTAAGATACAAAACACAACAGAAGAAACACAACACATAAGAAAATGTGGTCTAATACATTTGTATGGAAAAATTATGAAACCCTAATTTTCATGCACATCTTCATGGCATACTCTAATAAACCTTGCTTGATTATTTTTAAATTTAATGAAATCTGTGTCTACTTTTCACAGCTAATAGCATCTCTTTTCCATGCCTACCATTAATACTCTTCTTTGTAAGTGCTATACTTTGATCAAATACTTGAAATTATGATGGATAATGTTATAAGTTATTCACTATGCTGGAAGTGTTGTACTGTTGTGATCTCCTTCTTGTAGGTTGTCATCATCCTCTCCAGAGAGATCTTCCAAAGATTTGCCTTTTGCCTCCGGAACTAAGAACATAAACATCAATACCAATAGATTGATCACTCGATCCCTACACTACGAGTGATCGTTCTACACATCGATTCCAGTCGGGTAACCAGTATCCGCCTTTTCGGGTTTCTTAGTTATCCTGCACCAAGTACAAAAATCCGAATGCCCCCAACTCTATCCCTGAGCTTCCCCAATAATAATGATTGTAGGGATAAGGATAGTAAAATACAAATATCAAATTGAGTTTCCTAAGCCAACATAATCCAACACAATAGGAATGTGAAGCTGTAGGCGCAACAGTCCATATATCTATCATATCTGCTAAAAGAAAGGGAAAATTTCATTTTACGTCCACTTAAAAGGCTACTGTTCATTTTTACGTCCATTTATTTTAGAGTTTTCAATTTTAGTCAATTAAAGCAAAAAAATCGTCCCTATTTGGTCCATTGCCTGTCGGAAAATCGATTTTTCCGGCGCTTGCATCTCAATCGCCCCAATTTTTCTTCTCCGATTGAATTTTGCTGATGTGGCTTAGTATATCGTACGTGACATTCTCTCGACCAATCCACATTTTCTGACTCGTTATTACACACACGTATATATAGTTTTTGTTAAATAAGAAAATCCTAAATGGTAAAATTAAACGTAAAATCTAAAATTTAAAAAAGAATGTAAATTAATCCTAAATCCAAGACAAAGTCCTTAAATCGAAAACAAAATCCCTAAACCTAAATTAATTAGAATCAAGAAAGGGGAAAGTGATAGGAAATCATCGAGCAAGCGATCGCTGACAAGTTTGGTCTGGAAATGGCGCCTTTAAAACGCGTTAAACCCTCCAATAAGCAAACTGTGAAACCCCCAAACCGTGAACGCCGACAAGTTTGGTCTGGAAATGGTGCCCCGAAAGCGCGATAAACCCTCCAATAAGCAAACTGTGAAACCTCAAACCGTGAACATCCACCCCTAACTCACTCAAATCGAAAGAAAGCCCCAATCCTAGAAAAAGCCCCAAATCAAGAAAAATCCCTAAATCCAGAAAAAACCCCAAATGGAGAAAAACCCGCAAATGAAGAGAACAATGATGGAGTTTGGGGCCTAAGTTCGAGTTTGGGGGAAAGCTCATCTCCAGCGATGAATCCGGACGACAAATCGAAGAAAAAGAAAGGAAAATTGCCCTATGGTAAGTATAGTACTTCTTAGAGTTTGAATTGACATTATGAATTGTAATAGCAGTGTTTTGGTTGTTGGTATT